>MU204349.1:5715622-5834669 GCA_017309775.1 Paedocypris sp. Pulau Singkep
GAGAGGGAGACAAATGAGTTAGGAGAGAAGGGTGAGAAGGAGAGAAAGAGAGGGACAAAAAAAGAAAAGAGAAAAAGAGCCAGAGTGAGAGATGGAGATGGAGCAAATGAGTAGAAGAGAGAAAGGGGGAATGAGAGAGGAAAAGAGAGTTGAAGGAAGATAGTGATGGAGAGAGAGAGAGAGAGAGAGAGAGAGAGAGAGAGGGAGAGAGAGAGAGAGAGAGAGAGAGAGAGAGGTTATCTCGGGACTCGCAGCTGCGTTGGAACTATGTGAAGTATGTGCGATTTGGGTAATTTATCAGTTTGGAGTGGTTGTTTTTTGGTGTTTGTTATTCTCTATGCCTCTTTCCTAAGGGAGAACACCTCTGTGATTGGCCCTAGATGGTGATTGGCTTCCTCCTGCCGCAGACTTCTGTTTTAGAGCCAGCGAGGCCACTCCCCCTTAGAGCCATCCTGACGAGGATTGCTACGCCAAACTTTCTAAATCTCAATATCAGTATAGTCAGAGACGTGCTTTAACAAATACAGTCGGCTGGCTAATCAGACCACATCCACCAAATAATGTATATATAAAAGGCAGAAATAAGTCGGAAACTGTTATTCTGCTGAAACCGTGGCAAGAGTTTTTAGAACTGTACACTTTTACTGTAGCACAAGTGCTTGTTTTTTTTTTGTTTATTTTTCTCTCACTTTCTTGGTTCCAATTAAGTGGACATTTGGTCCAAATAATTGAACAATATCAGGCTTATGTGTGGACTTGTTATAGCTAATTAATCAGCTACTTGCAATTCATAGAAGTAATCTCATGAGTCAAATATGTAACTTTACTTTCTACTGACCCCTAGTGGTCGTAGCATAAATTGGGTGCATGTCGTAATCATGATACATTTGTGACCACAACTAACTTTGTGTTATTTCTTTGATTGTCTGGAGTTTAATTCACGACCCTGTAGCTCAGGAGTTTAGTGGGAGAAAGTGAGGTTAATTATCACCTCGGCCCAGGAGCCCCTCGTCCCGCCATCTGTCATTCCCCCTGGTTGCTGAAGCAGTAATTAGCCCGGCCACTGGTTCACATGTAAAGGGAACAGGTCTCCAGAGTGATGGCGGAAAGTGAGCGTTCATCAGGCCGGAGACGAGTACGTCAGTCAAGCCGCCAGCGAACGAGTCAGCAAAAGAGAAAAAGCTAGATTTAAATGCTGCTGTCATGCGTTTGTGGAATTCTTCGGGGAAATTAGGAATATTATAATATTTGAAGCAATCTTATAGCGCTCTCAATCTTATATTTCATATTACACCTTCCATATTGTTATGCCACCTCCAGGGCTTTGGGCATAAAACTTAATTTAACTTTATAATATTTAAAATAAGTGATATATTTCAAAATCGCGGAGATAATTTGCAAGCAATAACTGTTATTCATTTGTTTTATAATGTTAAATGTTATTTATTTTTTCAATTAAGAGAATCGAACGTTGCCATTTACACCAGCCATCCGAAAAAAACATACATCGCTATAACCATAATTATTGGTTATTACCATGTTTGAAAAATATTCAAATTTTATGGTACATAATATTAGTCATTTGCTATTATATTTAAACATACTCTACAAAAAACAAACCCAAAAAATTCTAACTAGTTTTTTACCCAAATGGAATAAATTCCCCCATAAACCCATAAACTGTATGCATTTCCAGTTTATAAAAAAAACAATAAAAATTTGTTTACACAATTTTGTTCACATTTGTTTACACAATTTTGATTGATGCATTTCTATCATGTACCAGCAGGGCGGCGATGGTTTATGCCGTTACAGATGATGCATAGCCAGAAATGCCGTTTTTTGTACTATTAAAAGTAAAAACAGGCAGCAAAGAACCCAGGGATAGTCCACTGCAGAGTTTTTAAATCCTTTTCTATGTTGTTTAGAAAAATAGTTGGGGAAACATCCGCGAGTAAAGAAGCCGGTATTAACAGTGTTTGTGCGCCTCCGGCTTATCTCCCACTCAAGTGGAAGTAAATTAGACCGCCAATTATTACGGTTGTTATATTACACAGCCGCCGACGACAACCAAACCACATTAAACAAAAGAAAAGTGTACACACAAAAGACTGCGGTAATCTGGCGGTGTGCTAGAATATTGAAAAACCAGCTTGTTTGTTTTTTTATTATTCGATTTTGTGCTTTCTTTGTGATTTTTCAATAGTTTTGAGAAAACAACCGTCCATGTGCAATTAAATGAAATAAAATTAAGCTAAAAAATGGATTTTACAGTAAATCACGGCTGTGTTCTGAATTAGATGAGTTGTGTTACGCACCTTCATCTGTTTTTGTGCACTTTTCTCCGCACTTGGGTCACAGTTCTCCACTTCCTGCCCACCGCGAGCCATAAAACATCCCGTGTTTGTAGCTTTATACAAGTTTTTCTTCCCAAGGACAAAGACATAACGTCAGAGTTTCTGTTCTCCAGCACTTGAGTTGTGGTGTTTTTGACTTATAAACTCAGCCGCTGATTCATTTCTGCTCTTATCTTCTAAGACAGCTGTTACCCAGTGACCCGTTCTTCTGCGGAGTCACATCTAAGCATCTGAGAAGATTTTTGGACCATTGTTTGTTTAGAATGGCAGCTTTCCCGTTTCGCTCCTCTCTTGTTCCTTCGTTCCTGTTTTCCCACTGTCCTCCAGGCTTTGACTCATTTTCTCGGAGAATCACTCCTGGCAGATTTCTGTTCCTCATCGAGGCGTTTCAGCCCAGCACTGCCAAATGAAGGGGTAGTCTGGCACTCCACCAGTAGACTAAAATACCTTACCTTCTTCACCTCAACCTACACGCATCACACATCCTCCAATTTTCTGCTTCTAATGTTCTGTGACTAAAGAGACCCATCTGTGCTCGTGTGCTGGATCTCCTACTCTGAAAAATAGACGACATCTGAAACGCTTACGGTGGGAATTGATTAGACAAGAAACCAATTGTTTCTGCATTGTCTAAAACCGGAACATTTAGGCAAACTGCCACGCCAACGCAGGTATTTCCGTGAAAAAGCACCGTTAGCATTAGCATTTAGCATGTGTGTCTGGTGAAAAGCCAAGTCTAAGCCTCAACGATTGAGCAAGCAGAGAGGAAAAAAAATCCATATTGTTGGTCCCCGGAGTGTTATTGTCTTGATCTGTTTGCGGATATTTCTAGCTTGTTTTATCCCTTAACCTGAGGAAATGTTTATTTCATCTTCACTAACAGACTTTTCTTTGCATTTCAGCCTTGGCTTTTCCCTTGATCATGGCATTGCTGGCTCAGAGCTTGTTCTGTAGTTTACTGATAAATACGTAGTTGCATTCAATTTTTTTCCCCCCCGTTTCCAGCATGTCTTTAAATATAATCAAATGAAATGTTGGCGAGTCGGGGGTCTTCTCTTCCATTTCTTGGCCTGCTTTTGGGTTTTTCAGTCCTTTCACTTCTTTAGCGACATGACTTCTAAGCAGCACATGTTCTAATGCGGCGTAGTGTTTAGTTTGGTTCTTTTGTTCTTGTTTGTTTCTTGGACATTTGCATGACTAGGAAAAAATGCAAGTGTAATTTCCGCACGATCACCTTGGATTTACTGTAAAACGGTTTGGTGCAAAGGTCAGATATGGACCTTATTATGTTTTATTATGCATTATTATCTTATTTATCAACGTTCTTGTGACTTTTTATAAGCAGAAATGTGTGTATTTTTGATCATTGATGATTTGAATTATTTTTTTTTGTAATGAACTTACAGAATGCTGAATGTGTCCCGCTCTGTGATTGGTTAGCCACCAATTCAGGGTGTGTCCCATCTATGGACCTGGAGGTGCTGGCATGGTGACCCAGAAATGGAAAAGTGGTTCATATTTAATATGGATGGCGACTTGTCTGGTCATTTTTTTATTCCGTCCTATGCTGTAATTCTTTTCTTTTGTTTGCAGGTCGGGCTCTGATGAGGCTGACCGACAGGAAGTTGGAGCGTATGGGCATCATGCAGGAAAGTCAGAGACAATACATCCTACAACAGGTGCTCCAGCTGCGTGTCCGAGAGGAAGTCCGCACCTTACAGCTGCTCACCCATGGTACGGCATCACACACACACACACACACACACACACACACTTCCGTGATCGAGCGCAAACGTTCTCAGCAGGAGAACGGGATTGTACTTAAAACCCCTTGGTCACACTAGGCCAAAACTGGTGGCCAAAAAAGCCGAGTTTATATTTTTAGTCCAGGAGTTATGGACCTTTTTGACCAAGAAAAGCCATTTCTGGCCCGTGAGCCACAGGTTCCCGACCCCTGCTTTATCTCAGCTGTGTAGATTTTGGAGCTGACATTCCCTTGATGCTTTGCTATACTCATAGCAATGACCGTTTTCAGAGGAAGCAGCTGGTGTCAAAAATATTGATCTAAAGTTCTGTCTACAGAGAAAAGAAAGGTTTTTGTAGGAAAATCATTACGTTCTATAGGATGTTTTAGAGTTTCACAAGAGCACCGCTGGTAACCGCTTCTGGCTGCTTTGATGAACACAGCCAGACATTAGCCACTATCTACCACGGCTAGTGGCGCATATTGTACTTGTGCAGTAGGGTGTCGTATAGCAGACAATGATTAACCTTTTAGACTCACTGAACCATGCAAGAGAAAATAATCATAGTCTATCTATTGCAGATAAAAGTGGAATGACTGGACTACAGGCTTTATCAAACTTCCTGTTTCAAATAACGGTCAACTGGGGGGGAAGCTGATTGGCTCTTTGTGTCTTTTCGCATTCATGCTGTTGTGAAAGTTTGCGGTACTAGATTTATCGGTTTCTTATAGCGCTGCAGCATTACTACAAATCTTGTGGTTTCACTTTATCCTGAACTTTTACTATGAAACAAAAACTTTTTCACGAAACTCATGGAATTCCAGGAATTCCATAGTATTTTTTATGTTTAAAGAGTGTGAGAGGATTTGAAGCGCCGTATGAAAATGTTTAGTTTAAGGGAGTTTGCATTTAGCACTGCATTGCACAATTGCATTTTTTGGGGGGCAGTAAATGCAACATTTTTATTATGATAAACACTTATTTGTAACAGTTAAACAATTTATAACATTTGACTCGCATGATGTTTTTCACGAGAATGTGCACAACTACCACAATTAACTGCAGTTTTTTGGTGTAGTTTGTTGTTGGTTAATTGCATGCAACGTGGAGTCATTTTTTGTCGAGAAGAGATACATTTACAATAATTATAGATGATAACCGATATCTATTGTGATTAAATATGTGAAAATCCTCAAACCCTTTGACTAAATGTTGGACGCTGTTGTTATAAATTTGTCTATTATGATAATGTACGTTCTTCTTATTCTCTCAACTGTGTGAGCACCACGACAAAATACTCCCGCCATGGCTACCAAGCCAGCAGAAGCAATGTCTACCAATTATTCTGTTGCTTATATTCCCGAGAAGTAATAACTACTGAGATCTAATCATTCAGTCGTAATTACTTTTCATCAATGTTTACACACTCCTTTTCAAATTGTATCCATGGCTACATTAGACTTTCCATGTCGGAGATTAGAACGCCACCCAAAATGATAAAAATAGGCACGGTGAAGGTATTATTCAATGATTTAGGCCGCTCTGACTTGTGAACTTGTTGTGTTACTTTAGAATTTTACAGAAAAAAAAACCTTAAATTGTTTATTTGTTAATTACAAACAGTATAGTGGACAGTTTGGTGTGGTTTTTCTTATTGAAAGTTGTAATAGGAAAATTATGTAGATCGTCTTTGAGTGAATCCTTAAATCCATTTATCCATCCATTTTCTGAACCGCTTTTTCATTTCTGGTTCACGGGGAGCAGTGGGCAGCACCTCTGGGCCAGAAAGCGGGACACACCTTGGATGCACAATCACACACACACACACACACACACACACACACACACACACACACCTGTTGCTGTTACCTGGCTTGACGCTGTCCTGTGACTTGGCTCTGCTCTTATATCTCAGAACATATGTATAATGCAGATACGATGATGCTCGCTCGGTTGAAGATCTTTTCGGGCTGTTGGGTAATGATAATAAGAGCAGATTACTATCATTATATTTCAGCGCTTCTAGGAAGCCTTCCGTTTCCAGAAGGTCAGATTCATTCCATTTTTTAATTTCCTTCCCAAACCAACGCCTGATGAGACACTTCCTGAGTCTACTTTCACAACATTAAGTCGAGCTGAAATACAGAGCTGAACTGGAGAATTCTTCATATTACAAACTATATTTCACTTATTTGTTTTATGTATATGTATGTATGTATATAGTTTGTACACACAAAGTTACTGTCTTAATAGACTAAAAACAATACTTGAAGTTTCTGATTCATTACCCTGTTTTTTGTTTTTTTTTACTCTAACCAAAATCTATTAATTTTGTCTAATTTGTTATTGAAGATATTTTCATTAGCCTAAGTCATTGTTCTAAATGGATTTCAAACAACATTTGCGGTAAAAGAAACATTTTCTATTGAGACATTATTCACTCAGCAAAAGAAGGCATTCTAAAAAATGTCTGGATTTTTCACTTTGCATCAAACGTACATAAATGATGGATGGATAGATGGAAAGGATGGACAGAAAGAAAGTCGGGAATAGAAAGAGTAATACATTTATAGTTTATTTTTTATTTTTGTGTGTGTTTGTACAAATATTTATGAATATTTTGTGTTTAAAAATACGTACATAAATGCAAATAAAGTGTGTATCATATTAAGTTTTAGAAACATAAATTGACAATACAAAATAATATCATTAAAAAAACATTTTAGAGTCCATTTATTTTCACCCCTGGGAAAAATCTATGCCAACCCATTTTCTGCCGCTGATGCAGACAAATGTATTTACAAAGAAAGAAGAAAAGGAAAACATGAAAAATGTTTGTCTGTCAGCTGGAAGGCTTCGAACTCCCTTAGGAGCAATTTAGTGTATAAATTGCTTAAGAAGAGTCGCTTCGGGGTGTTATTACATTCTGTTAGCGCTGCGAAAGAGTCGAGCTAAACAGTCAATAGCGTCAGAGCCCTTTAATTGCCCATCAATGCCCATTTAAAACCCATTTTGGGCCAAAACCCTCTTTGCTGAAACAGAGTATATATTTTTCTCCACATTTAAAAGATTAATCTCACGACAATCTCCTTTTTCACTAACCACCACCCACCTTGCACTAAAATACCCTTGACGAGAAAAACCGACAGCCCCTTACTTCCATTTTCACCCGCCGTCTCCGCGATTCAGAACTCCAGGGCTAATCTTAGCGCTGCCTTTTGCCGTGCTTCTTCCAGCACATTGTGGGCTGTGAATGCCAAGGTCAAAGAAAGGCCTTTCGCAGCACGAAATACTTGGAAAATGGAAAGGAAACTGCCGAGCGGTTGCGCCGGTGTGTGTGTTTGTGTTTCAAGGACAGCGGAAGATGCAGCGAAGCGTGCACTACATGCTATTAATGAACCAGAGGTGAAGATGTCTGGATGTGTGGGAGAACATGTTCTCCAAGGTGCACATGCTTACACAGAAACGCACATGTTTGTCCCCAAGCAGTTTTTTTTTGTTCCTCGATTCAGAGAGAATTACTGCATTTCAGAGTTTTTTTTTTTTCCACTCGCTCTTGCCCTGTCAATCCTTCCGAGCGCATTTCCAATGCGGCGAACAATTTCCCGTCTTGTGAAATGCAAATTATAGAGCTGTCAGTGCCCACTTGGATTATTAAGTGCAGCTAATCTGATAAACGAGCCTTCGCTCCTATAAAACATCATAGTATTGATATTAAAGTATTGATTTGTGATGGCAAAGCCCGTAGCCGCTGTCGGTTCCGTGCAGCTGAATCTCTGCCGAAAAGGGTCATTTGCCCCGAGGATTGACAGGTGCAGCCATTCGCTCGATACAGAAAGAGCCGGGCAGCATCGCTCGCATCCGAATTCAGAAATCAACTTGATGGAGGTCTGATCTTCACGGCACGGAGCCGCCCGCGTGCGTTTCCAGAGAGCAGCGGTTCTATTAAAAACGCATGCAACACACACACATGCACAACCTAAACGACGCCGATACACACACACACACTGGCCGATGCCATGCAGTCAGATTCCCAGCATTAGACCATGAACCTCGCCAGCTAAATCAATACCGCGGGCATTGAATCAGAGAACGCCTGCCGTGCTTCGTTGAGGGTCGTTAACGAGATATTCTGTTAAATATATCAGTTTTATTATCTTATTTTTAACTTTTTCTATTTTGTGGTTCTTGTGGGAAGTGATGGGGGAAATTAGACCCCCTGTGCATGACTTAAAATGAGTGTGCTTTCTATTTCAGCAGAGAGCTGTATGGAATACAGTGTACCATAGTGTAGAATAGAATAGAATAGAATAGAATAGGCTTAGCTATGATTGTATGGATTTGATATTTAGCAGCTTGCTTGCATTATTCTAAACTTTAATTTGTGTAAAGTCAATGTAGCAACTGCACTGCAAAAAAATCCACATGAAAGAATAAGAAAATAAAAAATGTTTAAAAAAAAAGGAAAATGGTTTCAAGAAATGTTCATGACAAGCATATTAATTTTTCACTCTTAATTCTAAACTAATGTGTCTTGTAAGAAAAAAACAAAAACAAGACTTGTTGTCTAATTTCATTTTCATTGTCTAAATATTCTCTAATTTTGTTTATTGTCTAATTTGGCTTGTCAAGCAAATATTTTTTGCAGTGTGCTCACGTACACGACACGTATTTGGACATGTTTTAGACCATCTACCATCTTAATATAAAAAACAAATTATACCATTTGCCTAGAAACTCTTTTTGCTGATGTAAGGATTGTGACTGTACCGTACAGGGTTTAGGAATTCTAAACATGTTTTTTTTTTTTTTCCGTAAAAATGCTTTTGCCCTCAAACACACGGTTTTATGCCCTGGCTCCAGTTTTCTTGGACTGTGGAAGGAAACTGGAAACCCACTCAAGCACTTCTCTCAGACTGGGTCTCAATCTTGAACCTGACGGGCGTGGTCTTTACTTTACTGTGCTGCCCACTGCTCCACCGTGCCGTCCTGTGATTCCACATTTACTGAGTGTATAGTCAGCTATCAATGAGGCATCTAAAGTCCTTCTGAAATGAAAAGCACAACTGTTACAATAAAAGCTTCATTGTCAGTGGCTACATGCCAAACGCACCATTGCCGAGACCCTTGAAATGCAAAATCCATATATTCATGTTATTATTTCCCAATTCGGGTGATTCAGTGCTTCTGTCAGGCGAGGCTCCACGTCGGCAGCTAACCTGCCTTGAGTTGAGTGTTTCAGCCTTGAGGACATTTCCGAAGTCTCTCATCTCAAGTAGACTCGAGTGTGAAAAGAAATTCCACAATAAAGCCAAAGCTCGGCTTTTCACGCGGCATCTACATACCAGACAGTGGGCTCTCGAAATGATATCAGCATCTGTTTAAGTTCACGGGATAATGGGCTTCATTACGACTCAACCGCCCCGTGATTCAACAGAGATTCTTGACAAACAGTGCTAATTTTTCCCTCTCAGTCACCCAGGGGCTCCGGCTCGTGTTTTTCAATGAGACTGATTGTAGCCTGTTCGCTAGAGCTATTGAACACACTCGGCCTGCTGCGCCAGCACACACACACACACACACACTCTGTTCTGACTTCATTCAGCGCTCCTCTGAAGATTCAGTCTTACATTCTCCAGCACCGATCAACAATCCATCATTAGCCGTAATTGGCGTTATTACGCATTTAATTGCTTGTGAAAATGGCCTTTGCCGCCTCCTCTGGGCGAGAACGTTCAAAAGTCGTTGTCTGGAATTCGTCGCCGGGGGAAACCCGGAGTAAATAGAGTGAATTGTGAAGCTGGATCCAGTTTCAAATGTACATATGTTGGCATTTGTTTGTTGCAAGAGACAATGGAATGATAATGAGAGATTAAAGGAGTGGAGTTGAATTATAATAAAAAATGTATAGCACAATTTGCAAGCCATGTTATATATACAATATCATATAATTGCATTTGCTTTGTTAATTAAGATTAAAAGGTGACTTTTGCCTTTGTTTAATAAAAAGAAGTAAATAATTCCCCAAACAAATTTAGATTGGGATTAGAGATTTTTTTTTTTTTTTTGTAATTAAAGATCAAATCTCGATGTTTAGATGTTTTAAAGTGACAAATAAGATCAGTTTTAAAGTGACAATTAAGATCGGTTTAGATATGTTTTAGGTTTGATTTGTTTTTGTCATTATTCAAAATGTTGTTTTTCAACTTTTTTTTATTTTACTGTGATAATTAATAATTAATTCATGATTATAATTATAATTTGGTGAATTACTATGAAAAAAAACATGTTTTTAGCGGCATCAAAATAATAATGTAAACCATAATTTCACGAGCCTAATTACGTATGCAATGGTGACATGAATAAAATATTTTTTTGCCGGTTGAAACATGATACGATGGTTCAACTTTTGACAGTAAAGCAAAGAATGTCGCTTTGGAGAAAAACATCTGCTGTTATGCATAAATTAAAATAATTTCTGAGAATGTTTTTATCCCCCCAAAATGAATGGCAAACACCATGTATAACAAATTTTTTCCCCCTATTTTCCTTGGATCTGTTGTTCTTCAGTCGGTTCGTGGATCTTCACGTCTTCTCCCAGCACCTCTGAAAATAATCTGCCAGCTGCGATCTGACTCTTCTGCGTTGGCACGTGCGTGGCGCCTCACAGTTGATAAGACTTTCACAGACTCGCGGAGAGCAAATTGGGTTAAATGAGTTTGGGCCCTGATAGAAATCAGCTTCTACATTTTTACAGACAAGGACCGCCTAAAGGGTGGGCTCCAGATGAGGCTTATTTGTTAGTAACAGATGCAGCATCGTTCCTTCTGTGTGTCAAAGTCAAGTTGTTTGTGTTTCTCTGTGCATGGGTTGTGCAACCATTGCCGAGAAGCTCCAGGCTTAGTTTGCCCCCTATTAAAGATTAACTCTCTTCACAGTGGTAGATATTAAGCCCCTGGGCTCCTTTATGACACTTACCTTCAGTTTGATGGTAACATTGTGGAGAGATTAAAGCCACTTCATTGAAAGGTCTTTTGCAATTCTGCTTGATTGATCTTCAGCAAGCCTTTGATACGAAGCGTTAACTGTTCCTCTTATTCTTCTCAGCAGAATCACAAAAAGTGTATGTTTGGTCCATCACCGTAAGGTTCATCCCATCAGGATCTTACCGTTATTATCTTCATAAAAGTCTGTATTTTATGTGGAAAATTGTCTGTTATTTACAAAGTTTGCAGTTGTGTGTCCAAAGTGTCTAGAGTACTTACGGGTCCAGTTAGTGTGCCGGTGCGGAATTTGAGGAAAACAATACCCCAGTATGATACGGTAAAACCCTGATTTAATGGTCTTTGAGGAAATAACTATATTGCCCAAATTTATTGTTATGGTATCATCCTGATAGAAGTTTGGCAATGCACTACTAAATTTGATACAAATGTGCAATGACAGTAAAAAAAATTATTAACTTAGAATTAAGACTAAAGAATCTTCTCTCAATGGATTTAGAGGAAAATGGTCAGTTAAATTATTGTCTGTTATATCCATAACTATTGCTATATATGGAGTACTTACCCACTTGCGGTCTGTTTATGGTCTATGTCCAACGTCTACGTGTATCTGGAGTGTTTAGTCGCTCTATTAGTAAGTCATTGCAGACCTTTGCGAGGATGATAACTCACGTTGCAATACTATTTTGCTAAAATGGACTCTAGCAGAATTTAGATATAACAGTTTATTTTGCCAAAGTACATCCAAAGTTGTCTGTATCTGGAAATCGAAGTCGCCCTGTTAGTCATTGCAAAATTTTGGGAAAATCATCTAGTATCTCACTGCACATTACAATCCTCATGTAATTATTATGTGCGATATATATTATGTGATAACAACCAATATACCTGATATAATGGACTTTAGGTTATATCGGACTATAATGGAAATAGTCCGTTATAACCAATCTGATTTATAAAGTTTGCTCTGAAGCTATGGAGTAACGCAGCATCTGTCTCAACATCTGTCTTGAAGCACGATGTGAAACCTGACTCCTGAAGGAACCATCGATGTACGATGTGCGAAATCGGGAATCTGGGGAATAAATTACAGAAAGTCTGTAATGCGTCCAAGCAAACTAGGTTCAGAAAGGTCCTGTGTCAGAAGTGGCGTAGCTTCTCCAGAAAAACACATTTTCAGCCTTTCCACATAACTGCTGATTAGTTCTGCGCGGAACATTCAGTCATTCTCACATTAGTTTGCGTTACGTAACCAACAATCTTAGACGCTCACCTCCTCTTCATTGTGATGGCGTTCATGATAATGAAAATCTGCGTTAGCACAGACCGCATCCGCTCTCCTCTTCAGATGCTTTAGCGTGGAGTGATTTGTCCAAGCGTGGGCTCATATTTTACAGGCCCTGTTAGCACTAGGATGTTACGTTTTGGCTGCGAGTGAGATGATGAGAACCAGAAGGAGCGATGCAGCCATCACCTGCTCTGACAGAGGCCAGAAGGAGGAACCCAGATGGCGCCTGGATTTAGCCAATGGTGTTCCGATAAGCCCATGATGGATGGATCATTATCCCGCCTTTACTTGCGGGCAGTAGATTATCCCAGTCGCTTTTCCCATTTCTCAGTCCAAACCGCTGTTGACGCTTCTGAAGATTGGTGCGTCTCAAGATCTGTTTGTTGTGGTACATTTGCATAAAACATTCATTTTACATCAAAATTCAAATTCAAAAAATTCAAAATTTTTTTCATTACATACATTTTATACGTGGTACAACATGTAGTGAAATGTGTTTTTGATCGTCCAGCATTTAAACATAGGGATGGGGGAAATACAAAAAAATGAAGAGAAAGAATAGAAATACAATAAAATACAGAGATATAAAGATAAAACATGAAATATTAAAAAAAATACATAGTTATCAAGATAAAAATACACTCAAACAACGTATAAAAGTAAAAAATACAAAAAATGAGTAAAATACAAAAGAGTGACTCTGTGATCCATTAGATTAGACCATCAAAGCCCAAACTATTGAACACATTTTTGTCAGAAACTATCAAAAATATTGCAATTATTAAATTTGGCTTCTGCGTTTCAATCTGTATCATATGTCATGCATAACAGGCCTTAATGAAATGCTTTTTTTTTTAGTTTACCAATTTATACTGGTTACATTTTTTTTGTTTTGTTTTATGTATAATGCATGAAATGTAGTGAAATTATAATGTATTGAATTTAAAGGACCATTGCATTAAAGGCCCAAGGCCCATCACATTTTCATACCTACATTTTTAAACAGTTTTACAAAAACATAATATATGAAGTATTGAATTTTTTCACATTGCATCAAGGTACTGTTCAATGTGTATTTCAATAATGTATGTATGCATATACCAAAGATATATATTTATTTGTATATTGTCGTTTTTTTCCAAAGTGACTTACACCGTGCGAAGCTTCTAGAATTTTAAACATTTTATATCACGCCACCTCAAGTCAACATATAAGGTTTTCCAGATTCAATTTTAATGTTAAGTGCCATACTTTAAAAGTGTATTTTAAAAGACATTTTAAAGTCAAACATACTACATTGTTAATCTGTATTAAAGTTGTGGATGTCAATGTCAGCGAGATTGCTACATCTGCATTCGCATCTGCTGGGAAACTGCCATAGTAAAAAGTTGCTGTGAATTTACCGCTTAATCTACTGCAGATGGCTTCCTCTGCATCATTTTTTCCCCATTGTCTGGCATTGAAATAATGTTTAAAACGATTCATCTTCACAGAATGAACTAGTCTGTAGGTGTGTTAGGCCTGCTTGGTACCAGAAATGCCTCCACTTACTGTTAATTTGCTGTTCCTGGTTCACATGTGGAGTTACATCAAATGTTTTACCTTTAATGATTCATATCTGCTCCTGCTGCCTCAAGCTCTTTGAGTTTACGTCCACATGCTGAGAGCAATATTTGGCTCAGGCTTGTTTTAATGTCACGTTCCTGCTTTATCTCGACTTCAAAATGCGTGGTCCGCTTTTTTTGCAACATTTCAGCTTGTGTGCGAGACGGGTCTGCTTTGGAATTATAGCCATCAACTTGCACGCTCATGGCGATATGTTGGCGTAGTTGGTAGTTCTGCTGTCACTCAATAACCAATCGAGAACCAGTTCAGTTTGCAAGTTCTTCCCATTCCAGCATTAGTTTTCTCAGAGTCTTCGTTTTAATCCCACATGGAGTTAGAATAATAGTCCATATGTGGCGAGGGTGTGTGTGTCCTGCTCTGTGATTGGCTAGCCACCAATCCAGGGTGCTTTTCCCGCACTCCCAGAGTCGCTGTAATTGGCCCATCCCCAAACAAAAAGGCGGATCACAAAATAGGATGCTCTTCACTTCCTCTTACCTCCATCTTATTAGCATGCCCACCTTGGCACGTTCATTATTAGCTAAATTGAATGTTTAATTATGGTGGTTGGAGGTCTCAAGGCCATTTTTTTCTGCAGGATTTAGTGATGTGGTCTGCACAGGTGGGAAACAGCAGCATTTGCTTGTGGTGATGGAGTCGCCCATCCAACCCAGGACGCCGCTAGTTTTTAATTAAGCCGCGTGATTAAACCGAGCCAAGTCGGGCATCTCAGCACCCCGACAAATCAAATCAAACCTCCCCGTTGCGCCCATCCGCCCTTCCCATTTCATCTCAGTACAGGTCAGAGATGTTTCCCCCGGCCATTAGCAACAAAGAAACTCGACCAAATCAATTACCGAGAGGAGTGATGAAAACCCCGTCAGATTTATTTACACCCCGCGTTCCCGTAATTACACACAACGTGTGAATGTGCGAGTGGGCCGCGAGCGTCAATTTCCAGCGCACCTGACTTTCTCTTTCATTGCGATTGTCCCCTCGTAGTCATTTGTCTCTCGTCCATTCGGTGAAAAGGCTTTTGGCGTAGATGTTTTGACACGTCTGGCTTTTGTGGAACGATTTGTGTTACAGCCCTTTTCAACCACTCCGGCCTTCAGTTTAATTCGAGATTGTTTCCCAGCTGACGCCTCTCTCTGTTCATCCTCTTTTTTCTGCTCTTTCCTCTGATGAGGCTTGTCTGGATCGTCTCTCATCATGTGAGCAGATCCTTGGCTCCATCACACCCAATCTTTCTCTTCGTGACTTTTCAGTCTAGCTGTGCTTTCAAGTTCTTGCTATTTTTAATGATACCAAATTTCCATTAAAGCTACAGCCCTCTCTCTTTCTTTCTTTCTTTCTTTCTTTCTTTCTTTCTCTCCTTCTCTGTCTCACAGTGCAGTAAATTCTGGAAAATTGAACCAACCCGTATTCACTCCAAGCCCTAAAGAATCAAGTGCAGAAAAATATTGTAGGCTTATTTTTATCAAAATTCCACCTAATAGGACCAAAAATGTGATGGAAAAAGACAAAAGTCTGGGAACAAGTTGGGATCTCACCATCATGCTCCATTTTATCAAATCAACAGGTTCCAGGTTCTGTAGGTACAAATCCACAGTTGACGCCAAACGAAATAGTCATTCTCTGAATTCGTTCAAAATGAGACCAAAATGATCCCATCCTGATGTGGTCAATTATTGGAATCTGGTGTATATTTCTGTTTGGCTTGGCCCGAGTCATGAGGTCTTTCAGTATTCCACCAGGCAGAACACGTCCTGCTTGCTTCTCAAGGGGGATTACAGTGTGCATCCAAGCTTGCCTGGAGACATGGACCCTTCAGCATGTCCTGGAGTCTACTCACTAGAACCTCTCTCCAGGGAGACCCAAAATAGATCCCAACTCGGCTAGCTCTCTACGTGGTCTTCACCCGGGTGACTGAGCTCCTCACATTTAGTCGCTCTGTGTAGGATGCTTCGTTTTTTTCATGTTTGTACCTGAGACCATCGTTGCTGGCAGTGGGTTAGTGTTGGCGCAAGGTTTTCAAGGCTTTGAGTTTTGGTCAACACAAACTGGTACTTTGAGCTGCATTACTTCTGCCAACCTTTATTTCTTAATAACAAACCCCGTATTTTTGAACGCCTTTACTTGACTAAGCCCATCCTCACCCAGGCCAAGCCAATTTTTCAAAACTTTTTAAGTTTGGTATCTTGTGTTTAATTGTAATTTACATATAGATGGATATTTTATTATCGTTAATTTTATGGGGCTTGCGATTGTTTATGTGACAGTGTTGGGAAATTCCATAGTGTCTTTTCAACTGATGAACTCACCGTAGGCAAGTTTTGCCTTTACTCTGCGTGTCTAATCATGACATTTTATCTACCCAGTGCCAGGGAAATGTCACTTGGATTTGCAGTCCAATTTTTCTCAATTTAGAAACCCGTTTTCTGTCACCCTGTTTGTTTTTTTTTTTTCAATTAAAAATGAGGTTTGAAGAGCCGCCAAAAAAACATCGGGCTAAATAAAGGGATCGGTTTATGCCCTTTGTCGGCATTGCCAACACTCCAGCACGTTTATTGTCGCTAAAGCCACGTGTTCTTCAGGATTACGACATCATCGTGTAGGTCTAACATGCTTGAAGAATTGAGAAACCCAAATGCCAACTTCAAAGATTTAGCTTGTGATATACAGATTGCTAAAATAATTTCAGTATCAACAGACACAATAATATGTCAATAGTCCTGCAACGTGGGAATAACTGCAGATGCAACCGATTTGGACACGATGACAATATAACTGACTATCTATTGATTGTTTTCTGTAGGAAGACTGAAAGGTCTAAACTGGTAATATTAATATAGAGCTACACCACCTACATTTAACTTTCTGGATTTATGAACATATGGATTCACTAGTTTTCTTTTAAAACTAAAGACACTTTTTGTTCGTGTAGTATTCACTATCAAACTGGCTCCATTACACTATATTACCCTCCAATTCTCCGTCTTTAGACAAGGTGGTTGAGCACAGCAGCACTGTTACAAAGTTTGGACTCATGAGGTTTGAAAAGTCAGTCAAAATATCTTTATTAAAGAAACTAGGATAGAATGTTTTAATTTTAGTTCCTTGTAGGGGGAAAAAGCGATGGAAATGTTTAGATCATTGCAGTAACATTAGAAACAGATTTTTACTTTTCAGTTTTTCATTCTGTAAATGCAGTGTTGTGACATTTAAATGATTTTAATTTTTACAACAATCATTTGCTTATAGAAGTGAATTGTGTCTAACTTGAGATTGCTATAACGTGAGATTCAAATTAGTTGAGATTTTAATTTGAGGTTTATGTGTGTATTAAAATTTTAAACAAAAGGAATTATTAACTTAATAAATAATACATTTCTTTTATTTTGTTTCATAATTTATGATTACTTGTGATTTGTGGCGGGTTTATCAAGGTAATCCCCTTCCAGTGTTGAGGCCTTATTGCATCACAATTCTTTTTGATATCGACTTGTTGAAATTTTTATCATACATTTTTTTTCATGGAAATGTTGTGCAGCCATTGTGTCCAGTCACACTGTCTCTCATTTCCTCTGCATTCACAGTCCTTCAGGAGATATTCTCATCATATCAACCCGCTTTTTCTTTGTTAACTTCATTCTAACACTTTCTAAACCCTTTCGAGTTCTGCTGATCTCTTTCGCTTTTAATCCCGTTACATTAAATGGGTTTGTGCTTAATGGGTTTCTCTCCTCTAGAGCTCTCGTTGAAGTGCGTTAATGGAGAACTTTAGCTGGAGATAGAAGAAGAATACAAGGAGAGGGAAATGCACCAGAAAAATGGGAAGACAGATGAGGAAGAGGATTAAAGGATTCTGGAGGGTGTAATGGCATTTTGGTCAATGTGGGACCCCGAATACTAGGGTTTTATGCTAAAGTGGTCACTATAGTCACTTGTTGGGTTAGGGTTATTTTGGTTGTTTTGCTGGTTTCCACAACTTGTAATGTTTGGTTTGAAGTTGCCAGTGAGTTTTAGTTAGGGTTAGAGGAATGGGGGGGGGGTATTTATGTGTGTTAATGGTTGGACCCACTTAATGCGTGTGTGTGTGTGTGTGTGTGTGTGTGTGTGTGTGTGTGTGCGTACATGTCTGTTGTTGAATAATTAAAACAAGTGTTACAATTTTTTTATGATCAATTTAAGATAACCATTAGATCCACCACTTTTGAATTAATGTACAGACTATTTGAAAATGTTAATGTAATCTTTTTTTTTTCTCAGACTAATAAAACCTTATTAAAGTTGGTGTCCGTTCACGGTTGCTAGTGTTTACGTCTCTTCATAGCTAATGGCTTTTTTAATTGAGTTGCCAAGATGTGATTTTTCATTTAGATTAGTCAGATTTATTGCTTGAATTATTGGCATAAAGAGTAAATGAGAAACGGAGTCATGTCAGAATTCAATGATCTACGTCAATTGATTTGTTCATGATATACCATTTATTTATAGTAACTTTCTAGAATAAAATTTCTCTCTCCACCAAACTAGTTACGTTCAATACCATCAAACTATTTAAAGTCAACCAAACTAGTTACATTTGAATCCGCCAAACTAGTTACATTCGAGTCCACAAAACTAGTTACATTTGGGTAGACTAAGGTAATTACATTAAAGTCCTCCAAACTAGTTACATTAAAGTCCTCCTAACTACGCAGTTACTTTAGAGTCCACCAGACTAGTTACAATGGAGTCTGCCGAACTAGTTACCATTTGAGATGCATAAAATGACCTAAATCATTACAAATTCGCTCTGTTTTGTTCTCTGTACTGTCACACACGTTCTGTTTCTTTTACACTCACTGTCTTTCCTCCAAACAAAACAAGGGGGATATAGTGAGATGTGGCCAAGAGATGCAACCAAGGCTCTGGGGAAATACAAAGCAATATCCCGAGCAGCCGGTTCATCCGAAACGCCCCTCACAATTACAATGCACCTGACAAAGATATTGGGCCCGTATCCCCTGCCATTTTAGCCGGCCGGCGCTCCTCTCCATGCCGTGTTTAGAACCGAGAGCCACCACAGGAGAAATGGCTGATGGCAGCGACATGGTTCTCTGGGACCGGAGGCTCAGCGAAAGCAGTGTAATTGAGAGTAATTGAATTTAAAATGTATTTCATTTGAAAACAAATTGCTGTGGTGTAATTGGAAAAGATTGATGCGGTCGTGCTGTGCGTAGGACTTTACCAATTTAGTCTTCTTGCTTTTTCAAAGGACTGTTTATAAGTAATAAAACTTTTTTGTACTGTAATAAGTGAAGTGTAATTACAACAAGTCTATGGTTTCAAATAGCGGGCAGCAGGATGACCTGTTTGAGAATCAAGGGCCAGTCTGAGCTTTTCTGTGCGGCTTGGGTTTCTTCCAAGTCTCCGGCTTCAGACTTCATTAGTGATTTATTAGTCATTTATTCATTAGGGATTTTTGCAGTGTTGAGATTCGATGAGACTAGTTGGTTGGTTTTTTTTAATGTGTGGGCGTGGCCAAATTTCAAGAATGCTCAACCTTTGCCAATCGAGTATTATTTTTCTGTATCCCCGATTATCTGAATGTATGTAAGCATTCCCCCCTTCCTGATTTCCTTATGCATGAAGCAATAGTCTTCCGATTGCTAAGCGCTCCTCTTCCAACTAGCTTCTGTTGACTCTAAAACAGATCTAAAATCATGTGTTCGTTTTGCTTTCCAGTCTCCTTTAACGTTCTATAGCATGTGTTTATCCAACTATTCAGCAAGATGTCGACTGCAGTCTGATCACATTGAGTCCGGCTGATTCATGTGCAGGTCGAGAGCGCAGGGCAGATCATTCTCTAACTAGAGCTCCTCGTCTTTGTGCAGAGCAAATGGAGGGCAGGGTTCACTGATACCATCTTCTTTTTTTAAGAGGGCTTTGAACACAAGCCGGCTGATCTGTAGTCAGTGCTCCCTAATTTAGCAATGCAAGCTCCAGGCATATTTTCCACCGCATCTTCTCCGGAGTTTTTTTTTCTTTCGGATGGCAGGCTCCCCGGAGAGGCCGGTGGGGTTGCGCAGATGGGTAATGGCTAATTTAAAGGTGTCCGGGCCGCTCGGCGTGTACGTCGTCAGAGATTTCAGATTAAATTTAGTGTGTTTCGCAAAGGTGATTTGAAGGTTTTCTCGCACCACCTGCTCAGAATCGGCCCCTCGGAGAGTCTCGCCGAATGGACAACTTCATACTGTCGTCCTGAAGCTAAGACCTTGTCCATCGCAACTCCATTAAATGCATTTACTGTTTATTCACACTTGTTTATTCTGAGCTGCTTAAGTACTATTTTTATGTGTTATGATAACAACTCTTTGAATTAATCATTAGTTTTGTAGAAATTTAAAAATGGATCAAAATGCTATTTAAAACCAGGATTTTTTAAAAATATTATTTACCCTTGCGGAACCAAATGCAATAAATCTGCATTGATATTGAGTTTCATTTCCCGTCTGGCAAGTTCCTGGCAATTGTAATAACCTAACACGGCTCCTTTGATTGTTACAATAATGCAATATCGTCAGATTCTAATGAAGCGACTTCCTTTTTTAAGTTTCGGCAAAACTGAAAGATTGCAGTTTCTTTTAAAATTAAATTACTCTAAATTAAATCCTATTTATGTTTTGGATTTGAAATTCTTGATAGCAAGGACATTTTTCCACATTTATTTAGTTTAGTTAATAATTTACAGTTTTACCGTAATTACTTTTTCGGCCAATTACTGTTCATAAAAAAATAAGATGATGGGAGCTAATAATAAATTAACTTATTGTTTAACTGAGAATGTTTTAAAAAAAAAACTGCTTCACATGTTGAACAGTACTATTCTCACACACTGGATTGGTGGTCAATTGGATTATACTGGATTAAGATTGTGATCTCTGAAATGCCAAAGTGGGCTGTATTGGCGCCGATACCGATACTGAAACCGGATCAGGACTTTTGTTTCCGACAAAATTGGATCAGGACTACATGGACCTACATGTTAACAACAAATACAAGTTTATACGCAGATGCAGAGAAAATGTAAATGTGAGCAGGCAACACCACGTGTTAACTAAAGGTTTCAAGTCTATTCTCTCTGAAGCATTGCAGTATTGGGCACAAATATCACAATCATTAATTTAAAAATGTATCAAAATGTATCCTCTCATCAAATGACCTTTAAAAAAGCTGCATTACACACTTCGCTTGCATTGCACCAGAATCTCCACATTTGCATTGAACCATCTCTGGACACTTATCGTGTGTGTGTGTGTGTGTGTGTGTGTGTGTGTGTGTGTGTGTGTGTGTGTGTGTGTGTGAGAGCGCTTGCCCTCACGTCTGGATGTTGTAACCAAGGTTACAAGGATCAAATGCTGGCACAATCGATCCATCTCTTTTTCTCTCGCTCAGATCTGCCTCTCCTCGCCTGATAAACGCTGTCAGAACAATAAAACATGTAAGACAGCCGAGCTTTTCATGAAGCCTCACGTGAAAGTTATAAGAGGTAATAAATCACTCACAACGGCATCGAAGGGATTCACACGCGTTCCAATTTCAGGGGGCTGCTTTGGAAAACCATATTGCTGATTTGATCTGGAGGCGATGTTTCTCACCCCTGGATCGTTTCTGTCAGCGGGAGCTGGAGGTTTGGAAGCTTGTTTAGGAATGTTCCAGTGTCCTGTTGTTCTCGCTTCTTCTCGTTTATTACCAATGGTGTTTCTGCAGACGCATCAGGGGAGCAGGAGAACAAACAGTGGGACGTTAGTGTTATAATTGTAGTTCCATGTCTTGAGCGATGCGTTTTTAATCTATGGGGAGAAATGGATGCAACAACAAATGATGAATTAGTGTGTCGGGTAAATTAAGATCTTGAACGTTTGCAGGATTTTGTTCTGGAAACTGTCATGGATCACACATTCTGGCGTCATATTGAAGAGTTTGAGTTTGCTCCCACTTTATTTCAATCTTAATTTATGACACAGATCAGCGCTGCCCACTGCTCCAGGTGTGTGTGTGTGTGTGTGTGTGTGTGTGTGTGTGTGTAACTTCACTCGATGGTAAAAAGCAGAACACAATTGATACGGTCCCTAGGGGCCATATTGATAACTTCACCTCAGTTTTTTCTATTGTGTTCCAACATTTTGTCTGAGTGCAGGGAACTCTGGGTAATGTAGTGTAATACAGCAGCGTCTGATACTGACTATGGGATTTTTTTTTATTTGACAATTTTATTAAAAATTAATTTACACCATGTGGAGAAACCAGAAGTATGAATTTGTAAGAAATTAAAGCCTTGTGGAACACACGAGACCCAATTTATTTCAAGCACGGTTTCATGTTGGAGCAAAACTAAATATGTAAATGCACCGCTCACGAAAAAAATGGCAAAGTAGGTCGTTTTTTTCAAGATTCTTTTCAAGTTGTGAAAGGATTGTTAATGAACGTGTTTCGTGATGAACACACGCGACGCAGACTATCCCTTTCAGTCCGACCTCGTTCTCCGGGACGCCATTAGACCAGAACCATGACTGTCATGTGACCAAAACGCTTCTGACGTGACCTTAATTATGGATGTTTGTACCTCACGGGTGGAGAAGCTCAGTGGAGTGAGAGAAGAAGACTGAGTTGATCAGATCCAGTGTTTCCAGACTCTGACATAGTTTAGTTGGAGGAGGAAATTAAATGTAGTCAGTGTATTTTGGTCTTAGTTGTTTAATATTCTGAAATTTAACCAAAGGAGATTCATTTTAGTTAAATCGTTTTCGTACTTTCGAGAAATCGTAAGCATTATCATTTTATGGCTTTTAGATCAAAACCAGAACCAATAAAATCTCTTGGTCTTCGTACCTGTAAATGTCAATCTCTGCTCTCATCCGCCTTTTGTGATTTGCATGGCGAATGCCCTTCTTGCTAAGCCAATCCATAAGTTCTGCTCGCATATGGATGTTCATTTTTAAGAATTCTCGGCGTGAAATATGAATAAGGGCGAAATGCATCAGCTCATGACCTTTAAGAGCGTAATCCCTCAGCTTATGAGCCAAATGCCGTCGAGGAATAAAGCTGAAACCTGCTTTATCTGTAAAACTCTGACCTCGCAAGCCATTAAAAATCATTTAGTTGATATTTATTACTCAAAAAGTGGTTTCAGTTATTTACACTATATGAATAGTCGATGTACTTTTGCTTTTTCCAAACATTAAACCTCTTTTTGATATTTTGAGTACGTTTTAAATATAGTAAACTATAAATGTCTAAATAGAGTCGATATTTGTTTCGTTCAGTTTGTAATAAATACTTTTTGTTTAATCAATAATGAATTAATACAATTTATTCAGCATTTTTATTTAATAATTACTATAAAACGTATAATAGAATGCATATACAGTATATAATAGGTTTAATTTTCAATTCTTCAGTCAGCGGGGCTCTCTATTAGAGGGGGCGTTCTATTAGAGGTTTTACTGTGTTTTATACTTGCCTTATAATAAAACTAATGTTAAAGTCGACTGTATGTTTTTTTCTGTTTTTAACTAAAAAAGCTAATTTAGTATTTGCCAAATTTAAAAATATGTAAATACGCTGATTTAAATTACTTTCATCAATAAACTTTATTTTGCGTATTTTAATCGTTGTAATTTATTTTAAATAAATATAAATAATTACTGTATTTTAAATACTTGGACCTGACTTGCAAGAGCAGTGAAAATGACAACAAGAATTCAAAGTGTAAGTTATTTGTATTTAGAAAAATAAAAGACTCAAGTTCTTTTTCCAACTACTAAAAAAAGTCTAGTAAACCTCAAATTTACACAAGTGATTGACTTGGCTACTGTAACTACAGCCACCTCTGACAATAATAAAAGCTATAAGAAGACTGTGCATTTTTCACCATATGTATAATTGCCCATAATCAGCTCTAATGTAGTTTATTCTGCCATTTTGTTCGTGTGGGCATCACATAAACCGTTGTTTACTAGTAATTGCTGACATGCTAGCGCTAATCATAGCTTGCAGCCTCCGCGACCCAGTAAAAGCATCACGCTTCAGCTCTGCCGTCACCTGGAAGAGCATCTTGTCTTTTCACCTGTGGGAACTTCTGATTTTCATTTGCACTTCCATGCAAGTAATTGCAGGGTTGTTTGCGATGGACCGGGGCCTGAAAGCGCTGCACTTTTAAAATCTATCAGCCCACCCACACCGTCATTTACGTCTAGAGCCACGACTGGGATTATCCAAGAACTTCCTTGGTGGGATTTCTCACATGGGTTTACTATGAGTGTTATTATTTAATAAAGGATTGCTGTTGCAGTCAAATATGTTTTGGCTCTGGATCGAACCCGCAACCTCGGTGTTGCGAACACCTGACTGCAAGGAATCTTTTAGTCGATGTGGTGTGGAATTATAATTTTTTTTTCGCTTGCACTATTTCTTCATAATAAAAGCGAGGAGGAAAAGATTGAAGTATTTATAGAGGTGCACTTGTTTATTTTGGGTCGATGCATTAAACATGCGTTTGTGTTTCCAGCAGTTTTGCATTTGTTGCCCGAGATGCCAACCTGCACTGACATAAAAAAGCAGTTTTTAGTCCTGCGCAGCATTTCTGAGAACGCTCGAGCAGACTTACTCTGTATTCACACATATATTTATATATCTATATATATATATATTTTTTTTTGTGGCCTAATCCCTTCCGTCAAGACGGCAGGATTTATGAAATCTCTTGCACTCTATTGTATGAATGACACACTCGAGTTGATATGCTTTATGATTGAATACGTAATCCCACTGGCGTTGTTATTAATATTATTTAAATGCTCATTGCGGGAGAAATATAAGCCTATGCATTTAACAAAACAAAGCCGTGTGCCTAAAAAGATAATTCCTAATTAAAATGTGCAGTAGCATTGTGGTTAAGTACGCTCAAGTCATTAAGGGCTTAAGGCTGCCCACTGCTCCGGAGTTGTGTGTGTTCACTTCACGGGATGGTTAAATGCACAACAGTTTCAATACTGCCCCTAGTGGCCATGTTGATCAACCAACTTTACTTCACTTTAAAACAATCTGCCTGTTTACGCGGATTCAATAAAAAAAAACATTTTGGAGCGAGATTTATTTTCCTAATCTTGTGCGATTCACCAAATAAATCTCGAACCCAGGATTTAAAATACGCGAAATTGAGCGGAAAACTTTTTAACGCAGCCACATTTTCTTCTCTTCACCGCACTAACACCGCTCATGTCCTGGTTACAAATGGACCTCGCAGAACGAAATCTCCAGCTTGATTGAAAGTTTGTCATGCTGCTCGGAAATGATGAGGAAAGACAAACTCATTTTCCTCTCCTGTAATGAAGAGTGAAATCCTGCCATTTCTCATTGCTCCATCTGTGTGCCAAGTCATCTTCTCTTAGCCGAGGCTTCCAAACATATCTGGAAAGCTGCGGAATGAATTATGGAACCTTCACAATATTTGTAGACAAACAGGCGCAGGCTTTGTCCTAAAGGGTGTAATCACATCAGACCCATTACGTCTCCATAGGTGTTGTGCTGGTTTGCGAATCATCGCTTTAGTAGATATCGATAATATGGATTTTCGGCGTGTCTTGTTTTACGCAATGCCTGGCTTCGTCGCAGAATTACAGTCAGCAAGCGTTGGAATTCTTGTCTGATTTCCTGTCAGTGTCACTCTGGCTTCTCTCACAGACACGACTAATGCTAAGCGATTTTTCTGCAGTTGTAAAATTGATTCTCCTTCCGACCTCTGTTTCTGTGAATTTAATATATACAAGTTGAGGATTCACCACTTCAACATTTAAAACAAGGTGATTCGGGGGACATTTTCGCATATAGGAGAAATTAGTTTTTCGTTGTAAACCACGTATGGAAGGAAATTTGTTATGAAATTTGTCGAAATGCCATTCACAATTCACTTTAACTCGAATCGCATAAACAAAAATTGCGTAAATGAGAATTCAATTTGGAAAAATTATTTGCAATATCAATTTGCGAGGAGACAGAACCAGCCAACCAGTGTCGGTGAGAAATTCTAACAATTTCTCAGCACAGAAAATGAACGCGGTTGAAAACTTTGACAACTTCTGAATTTTGTCTGAATGCTTCGTAAACAAGAGTCTGATTCATTTTGCATTTAAGTCTCTAAATTACAAGTTTTGATTTTAAAAATGTAATGCGTTCCATGATAACCAATGAATTGGCAATAACGAATCGGATCGAAGCCACCGATGGAAATATTTTTCTTAAGTAACCCCTTCAAACTGTATTTTAGGAATGGTGTGTCTTTCTCATGCGAGAAGCAAACTAGCCGCGTAAGCAATGTTGTGTTGGTTTCTGCATTATACGGTCTTCAACTGGATGGGTTTTCACTGCTGTCAGAAGCATTGAACCATGTGTGACCCACCAGTTGGAGAGCTGCTGATCTAAACTCTTGGAAGTGTTTGAGAGAGCGAGCGCGGCTCGACCGGAATATTGCCCCCGAAGCGTTTGTTGGATCTGCCATGGCTGATTAGATGTGTTATTGGGTTGATTTCCGAACTGGAAATGAGTTGGCTTATTTTCATGGGCTTTTCCAATTTAAACCGTAATTAGACGTCTCTGTGTATTTTTTTCTTTGTGTGTGTGAATACATTAGGGGAGAAGGGGGGATTACATGTTCATTTCCGTACTAAGGAATGATTAGAATTCAACCGGGAAGAGAACAAGCCTTTGGAATGATCACAAATGAGCGGTACTGATGCCTAGATTTTTAGTACTGTGTTTAGTTCATGTTTTTTAAAAACCAGATTAACCATTTAAAATCTTGTTTTATGCCTTTAACAAACACTTAAATGCAAGGAAACACTAATTTGCAGCCAAACATTTATATAACGCCCTGATTTTGGAGTCGAACCAAAGAAAATCTATTTACTTTGGTTTAAACACCTTCAGAAACATTTTTCGCCCAACATTTTGAGTGTGTATTAGGTTTTATACAAGGTAACTGTTTAATTCAGGAAATACACTTCATTCAAAATTATTCAGTAGCCTAGTAATTATTGAACTATATTATATTATTTTTTAAAATATTAAAATAATAAAAATAAAGCTAATAATTACTTTTAATTTATTATTGTACTTTCTGCAGTATTCGAAATGTATCTTAATCACCAAAAACAGTTTAATTTCTCAAATAAAATTATGCTTTTAATTATTTTACTTTTTTATTTGTTTTACATTTTTTTTCTGTTCCAAAAGATCACAAATTATAAATCATTATTTTGGTCACGTGATAAATCTTTATTTTCGTTTCAACAGGTGTTTTTATTATGAATTAATTTGTTTATTTTTGGTTTTGAGTATTAAAACAGTGACAATGACTTGACCAAAACAAATTCCATTTATTTACTTAACAGTTTGTAGAAAAAGCATGAATTGCAATATCCATGATACAAAAATTATTTAAATAAAAATGATACAATGATTATACTGAAATACATTTTTGCTTTTTGCTTAAACTCATTATGTACTCCATATTGGATTGGTTCTCATTAAGCATAATAAATACTTTTTTGACTTGCCGACTCGTTTTTGCATGTAGGGTTTCAGCTAGATGTGCTAAAGGTTTAGCATCAGGTTTTTTTTGTGTGGCGCTTGTGCTCGCTCCCTTCACTGGAGGACTTCCTGTACGTCAGTGTAATTAGACTCAGACTTCCTGGCACAATCTCTGGCACTCTGTGTACAAACCCGAAGTGAAAACAAGACAGACGTAATCAAGCGCTGGAAACATGCTAATGCTAGCCACGCCGTTCTCTCTTGGTCCTGGCTAATTGATTTTTAATGTAATTGCAACATTGTAGAACATGTTAATTCAACCGTTCAAGCGGCTGATCTGACGGGAGAAAGTGTTTAATGAGGAAAGTGTTTTTTTTTTTAATTTAAATTGGTTTCTGAAGAATCGTTTTGCAGCGAGTGATTTGCAAAAAACTTCATCCTGAAATAAATGATAATGATTGTCGGCAATGATGATTCATAGAATCTTTTTTATTTAACCTTTTGTTTAAAATGTGAATTATACGTGTATGTGTTTTGCCATTAGAAGCAATTTCCGTTTATTATAAAAATGTAATTACATTGTATTTATTCTTTCTTTTTAATTCATCAGACTCTTCGGCGGCCTGTGGCTCTAGACTTGAGATGAGGAGATTTGTCTTTATTAAATATAATTCTTTCAATGTCGCGACCTTTAGCGCCCACCTGAGCTTGATCGTTTGTTATCTTTTTGAATGGTTTTAACAGATAACATCACGGCGTATTAGCGGAGCTAGCTAGCGAAGAGCGAAACCACAATATCCGTTCCCCTTAAGAAGCCGTCCACTTATTAAAGGGTCAAACGAGGGTCAAACGTTCCTGAAGAACTTCAAGGTTACGATGATAAATCCTTGATTGAAAACATTAGGATTCCTTCCTGGACTAATTTCCGCGTCTCGGCGGTTCACGGCTGATTAAAGTGTCGAGTCATCAGATTTAAGGGCTCTTATGAGAGCGTCATCCATATCATCGGAAGCGTAATGAGATCCTGCTCCTCTGTGATTATCGCACGCCAACCAGAAACTCTACTAGTGCGAACAGAAAGTTCATTTCTATTTACACCCCTGTAAATGTCCCATGTACCTCGGACCCCCTTTTATCACTGCTATTACCCTATCACCAAAAACTTAAAACACTTTTTTGCGAATAAATGATGGAGCTAAGCATGTGTGTACACTCTTTTAGCAAAAGATGACAAACACACAGGTCACTTTGTCAGGCTTCCGACAATCCCGCAGCACCGAAAGAAAACTGACGGAGAACAGAATTCCGCGATACATCAAGGGAATTTGTGAAACAAAGTATTACTTTTGATCCTCAAATTATGCGATTCTTTAAATTACAAATCGTGATAAAACGGTAACAAACTGTAAATTTAACTGTAAAAGTAGATTTTTATATATATATACGTAAAGTCATGTATTGAAGTGCAGTTTTTGTACTTTCCAGTTGCTTTTACACAGTGGCTGAGGAAAATATGATCCTATTATAAAGAAAACTTCCCTAAAATGAACATTTTTCCTCCTATAAAGACTATTTTTTCCCTAATTCTGTATAGCGACTTGGTCTGCTCTATATAAATAAACTTGAACTTGAACTTATTAAAAATAATCAAATTGGTATTACACTGTGTAATTACATGCTGTATTTACAGACGAATCCAGGCTTCTCTAGGAACACAATGCAGACAGACACACTGGGGTTAAATAAATGATCACAGGTCTATTTTTAATCTGAAGTGTAAATGCAGTAATCCGGCATGCAGGAGCTGCGAAGAGTTTAAATCCAGCGGCGCATCGGGGAATACACTCCTCCCTCCGTCTCGCCCTCTCTCATTCTTCTTCTGCTTGCTAAATAAGACATGTTGCTTGTTCCTTCTCGTGTGCATTCCTAATGTTAATGACATTACAGAGCTTAGAGCATATAAATCTCAGAAGAAGAGTGGAAGTTAATTGATTAAATATTAAATGGTTGTTAAAGTGCTTCTGCTATGGCGCCACCGTGCTTTCAGATACTTTGGCCTTCTGCCCATGTCATAACTTTTATCCATTTGCGCACAGTGATATTTCTTGATTTTTAAAAAGTGATGTCATCAGGTCTTTATTAATGCTATTTAACTAATCATACAACACACTTTTTTCCCTAATTGGTTAGTTCAAGTTGAAGTTTATTTATATAGCGTTTTTCTTAAAAATTGTCTTTGCAAAAATAAACTGTCCATTATTTATCTGTGTTCAAAAGAGTCAGTTAAAAGAGAAAAAAAAAATGACCACTGTCCATCGTTGTTCAGACTATGGGCAATGACAAAAACTGGTTTAGGAAAAACAATTGTCTTCCATTCGTACATTTTCTAAACTTTTCTATTTCTGGGTCACGAGGAGCTGGAGCCAATCACAGCAACTATGGGCTTGATGTTAGGGGGGCGGATCAGTGGCAAACCAATCAGTGAGCAGAACACACATTTACACGCTCACTCACACCTATGATCAGTTTTCCACACTTTTTGCATTTTTTTGAGCTGTGGGAGGAAAACAGAGACCCAGAGGAAACACACTCAAGAACATCCGAACCCATGTGATGTGTATACGCACACAGTTTCTTGACTTCCTAGAATGTGTGTAATATCCTCGCTGTAATAATGAATGGTGTGTGGTGGATCATTGGGGAAGGTTGAGTTTTAAAGGTTAGCGATGGCGGAGGAAGTAAATTCTATTCTGCTCCTGTACTTATCAATGTCAAGTGCGGTATGAGCACCACTCGCCTTTAAAACCTCAGCTGTATAATGTGAACAACCATCATGGGAAACTTTTCCCAGTCCCGTTCGGAATACATTTATTTTCATAATCATGTGTGTTGTGTGTTCCCATTGGTCCAGAGGCTTGTAAATGATGCTGGATGCTGGAGGGGAAGATATGGATGATGCTCGAGCTTCCAGAGGGAAGCAGAACAAGCAGCGGCTTCAGAAACAGACCCATATATCTCACCTTGTTTGGATACATGATCTTCTGTTTGTTGTTGGAAACCAGGACAGTAAGGAGAAGAAAACGTAAAGCACAGCAGAACAGAACGACCTATTTTTGCCTCGGCGGCCCACGAGAGAGAAGACGTCGAACGCGTTGTGCTTGCAGTCGCTGTAGTAGTTTGTAAATGTTCCTCTCACTGGCAGGAAGTGCAGAACCGTCCAGGCTTCCACAAGACAGATGGGACCTGCGGACAAAAACATATATGCATGAACAGAGCAGATGCTGCGGCGAGTCAGGCGGGCGGAATTTCATCAGACTTCTGCCTTCTGAATTGCTTTCGCGGGCATGTTTTTTTTCGGGGATAAAATGGCAACGTGATGAATTCACAAGCTAATGCGTTTACCCCCCAAATTAAAGGACTTGATCAAACTCCAAGATTAAACCTAATAGTGCACAGCAAATATGCAAATGAGCAACTATTCTGCGTTTGGCTAGCGTACACGCATCAGATGGCTTCCAAACAAATATTATAAATTATTTTGAGAAATACACTGGATCAACATTTCTCGCATTAGTTACGTATGTTAAGTACAAAACTGACGGAGAATTTTACTGAGAGATTGGAAAGAGCAACTTGCTTGATACAGTACGACCTTTATCAGACCTTGAGGGACTCAAACGGCACCTAATTTAACTAAAATTGATAGTATTAAGTAACATTAACTGCTGCTAAAAAACGTGTAAAAGCCTTTATCTGCGAGTGAATACCGAGTGAAGCTGACATAGATTTAAAGGCAAAAATTACACGTATCTAAATTGTTTTAAATGCGCAGTGACTGAGAGATTGGAACTTGCGATGAAACAATTGCAGAAAAAGAAAATTGCAGTCTGCGAGAGAAGACCGAGTGAAGCTGATGGAGAATTGGACTGAGATTGGAAGGAAAGAGTTCATTCATGAAAACTATTTCAAGCAAGAATTCCACTTTCAGATTGTAATAAACTGAGGTCATTGGCAAACCTGAGCCGTTCCTTTCCACATTGAACAGCCCAAATTACGAGAAACCGTAAAATTCTATCCTCGGTAGGTCGGGATTCTCCTCTATACCGGGAAAAAAGCGGTACACCTGTAGCCTAATGTTCCAGCCCATTCCGCTGAAGTGCGCTAACCCCTGACACGGTTTCACATCTAATCAAATATAGAAGAAAAGAACTACAGAAATCTCACTTCTGAGTTTTTGAGGATTGCCTCGGGTCATTTGCCAAAACCCAAGCCGAGCATGTCAGAGTCATGGTGGAACCTCTGCGCTCGGCCAATCAGCATGCTCCTCGCCTCCACTACAAAGGGAAAAGCTGTCAGATTTGGGTTGGAGTGAAAGGGCTCGGGGCTGTTAGGCTGGAAAGGAGACGCTGGTGCTGAGGCGGGCGAGGCCTGTGCTGTGATTCAATAACAGTGGTAAGAACTCATTATCAATGCATAGCTCGCCTCCAGCTTCTGCCTCTCTCAAGCATCCCACCATTCATCGCCGCTCCGTCTCCCTCCTTCTCTTCCCTTTTCTTTGCTGTTTGTTCTACCATCATTTCTCTCTCTCATTTCTTCCTATCTCCTCTATTGCTCTCTCTTCTCTCTCTCTCTCTCTCTCTCTCTCTCTCTCTCTCTCTCTCTCTCTCTCTCTCGCTCTGTCTCTGCTCTCCTCTCATTTCTCCCTCTCCTCTCCTTTCTCTCTTTCTCCTCTTCTTTCTTTCTCCCTCCTCACCTTTCTTTCTCTTGCACCCCTCTCTTTTCTCTCTCTCTCTCTCTCTCTCTCCTCTCCTCTCTCTTGTCTCTCTCTCCTCTTTCTCTCTCATCGCTCTCCTCTCATTTCTCTCCTCGTTTTTCTTTTTCCTCTCTTTCTCTCCTCTGCTTTCTCTTTCTCCTCTCTATCTTTTCCCTTTTTTATTCTCTGTCTATCTCCACCCCACCCCCTCTCTCTTTCTTCCTGTCTCTCTCCCCCGTCTCACTTTCTCTGTCTTCTCTGCGATTTCTCGCACTCTATCTACATCTCATTCTCGTTTTTGTTCCCATTCTCACCTCTTCTCCTCTCACCTGATCTACCTCTCAGACAATTTTCTTTTTGCTTGGGGCGCGTCTCTCTCTCTATTGTTTTTTAATGTTCTCTTTCACATTCTCCCTCTCTTTATTATCTATCTCTATTTTCCATGTTTTTTTGTCTCAACTTCTTCTCTTTAACACTTTTGCCTCTGTCTTCTCTACTTATTCTTTCTCTTCCTCGCTCTCTTTTCCTCTAAGTCTGCCCTTTGCTTCCCATTTCTTGGTCTCTTTCTCTCGTAATGGCTTCACTTCTTCACCCTCTTCTCTTTCACTTCCACACTCTTTTCGTCTATCCGTTGCTGTCAAAACCTCTGAAAACTCTTAGCCTCTCAGTTTCATTTTTAAATCTCACTTTCTCTTTCTCTCCTTGTTTATCGCTCTTATTGTCCTCACTTTAAAACTCTTTTTCCCCTCTTCTCTTCTTTATCTCTTTCACACACAACCCATTCCCGTGTCGTGTCTGAAACCTATCTGCTGTTTCAGCTAATGCTGGAGGACCTGAAGTGGAACAGAGACAGGAGAAGATCTATGGCCATCATGCCTTTTAAGTCCATGTAGATTGCATTAAGGGAAAGTTGGTTGGTTGGTTGAATTATTATATAGCCATATATGTTGTGATATTATTTTAAAAGCAGCCTTGGCAAACTACAGAGTCTGGGGTTTTGAATCCGGAGCCCAGAGGCTTGAGCAAATATCATTGTTTTAGAGTTTCCTCGCATGGAGAGACGGAGAATGGAGTGGCTCCTCGGAACAGTTCTCCTGCTGTCACACTTCAGCTCGTGATAATTAATCAGAGAAAAGCGAATGAATCAAACCGACAGAAAAAAAGGAATGACTCATTTGCAGTTTCTTTTTTTTTCAATTTCAGTTCTTGTTCTGCAGCGTTAAAGGGCTTTTGATAGAGCAGTGAGAAAGCGTTTTTTATTCCAGTCTCAGAGATCTAGTGCTAAGCCTTATGACATTTTCACCAGAAGGTATAATATGTTCATATAGTATATTCGAACGAGATGATCCGTGTGAGGGTCTCGAGAATCTTTGTTAAAGTAATTAATATTCCACTACGGTTGATCTGACATATATGGTGATATATTATGGGAAAGAAAACACATTTTAATTGGATTATGCAAATGAAATTGGATTGTCTGGTCTCAAACTCTCTTGCACGGCAGGGCAAAGCTCAGAGTACAGGATAAAAATGTGTGATACGCACTAAACTGCTCAATTTTTATCATTTTAACATTTTAACATTATCATTTTTAATATTTTGTCCTCCATAAAATAATGTCCTGTCAAAATCATCAAAATCAAGTTTGAAAATATGAAAATCTTGGAAAAGAATTAAGTAAATGTTACAAATTCTACAATTATAATTTATACAAGGCCCCGCAGCTAAAGCACTGAATTATAGGTTTTGTAGTTTAGATAAATTCGGTGCATAAAATCTGAATCCATTTGATTCTATAAAGGCCACAGTTCTTCCTGTAATTAATGTAAACAGTATTTTTACTGTGATAAATCTCTTCCATCTATCACTTCTTTCTTCTCTATTTTTTAATCTCACCATTTCTCTCTCCCTCAATTCTCTCTATTCTTAATCTCTTTTTCTCTATCCCTTTCACTCTTTCACAATTTGGGCTTTCACTTTTTCCATCTATACTCTTTTTATTAGTAGTGTATTTTACTGTCGTGTCTTTAGAGCCAATAACAAGGCTAGTGTTGGCCTTGTGGAAATGAATGCAAGTTAAATCCATCGATTTCTATGATGACCTTGTGATGGCAGAGCCAAAGGCTTCGGCAGGATAGACGCCGGGACATACATGTCAACATGTGTAAGCGTGAGCGTTAATAAGTACCTGTCTCCGTAAAGCATGTCAAAAGCCTTTGGAAAAATGGTAGAAACGCTTGACCTTGATTTGAGACGAACAAAAGAAAAACAGGCATCTTTGTTGAGGTGAAGCTCCTGTTCCTCTTCCTCTTCCGCTATTTGGGACGGAGAGTCTGTGTACGTTGCTTTGACAGCTTGTCCGGCTTCCCCATTATAATGGATTTCAAATTCTAGCTGTGCTCTCTCTAGCCAGAGTGTTTCTCCACTCTTTGTGCTCTTAAAGGCTTTTTCTGACAGAGACCATGTAGTGACGGAGTTTGTGTGCTTTAGCTTAGCCATAGCTCGCACACGTTTGACCGGAGTTCCACTTTTCTCATCTGAATGTCAAACATGTCATTTTTCAGTCACAATGTGGGACGTATGTCTTCTTTTTTCCCCCTCTACTTTTTCCATAAAGGTCAGATGAGAAAGGAAAGAGCATGTTCCTGTGTTATTAGAGGCTAGCGTAGATAGCATTTAACCACCATTTTATGTTCTCTTCAACTCCACCACTGCTCTTAATCTCTTGCTCTCATTATTGTCTGGAGTTCAACATGAGCTTCACGAATAGTTAGTTTTGTCCAGAAAACTAGCTTCTTCTCTGTTCTGTCACATGGTCGTGTCATCCTGGAGCCAGATTGATGGTGGAAAGCTGGGAGGAGTCACACATCAGACCTTAAACTCTGAAAGAAACCGGAATGTGTCACTCATCTTGACTTTGGCCATCTTCAGACTCCAGACCGAGCTGGATCCACAGAGCTTGTGTGCAGAGTAATCGATTATAGTAGAATCTCGCTTCAGAAGATCCTGCGAGGTTTGTGAGTACATGAGCATTTCTTTACAGTCGTACTTTACATTCGCACATCTATGGGAAAATTTGCAACCAGAAAACCTTCGCAATCAGGTCACAAAATTGGTTTGTAAACCAAACTTGGTCTCAAATTTTCAAGGGCCCAAACTTAAGTTTCTCAAGGAATCTCAGTGTCGTAAAAATTCACCTGGCGATCGTCCGATCCCCTTATTCCAGAACTCTCTCAATCCTTCCCTTTGCTACTGTCCAATCAGATTGTCTGACTTGCAGTGGTGTAAAGTACTTGATTAAATTGACTTTGTTACTTAAACAATTTTGGCTTATTTGTACTTGTACTGAGTATCGAAAAATATAAGCAACTTTTACTCTCTTCTTGACGACATTTGTGATTGAGTATTTGTTCTCTTTACTTCACTGCGTTTCAATAGACACTTATTGTTACTCATTACATTGTGATTGTGTGCGACAAGTCGGCATCTTTTTCTTCCATGGTTCATTTCTTAGGCAGACGAGGTTATATTGCCATCTGCAGGATGCTAAAGGTACTGGATGCTATTTATGAGGTAAACCACGTGAAGGTGAAATAGCGGTGGCACATTTTTGCACATTTGATTTTGAATGAGACCGACTTTTGTTCTTTTCTATCTATTTTGTTCTGCCATTTTAAAACATTGAGGTGTTCAATTTCATTTCCACATTAGGAAATATAGATTTATAAATAAAGAGTTTTTTGTTTTTCACATTTCTTGGTGTTTTTTTTTTTAGCTTAAATTCAGTACGAGTAAAATACTCAAGTTCTTTTAAAATTCAAGTCTTTTTGTAATTGGTGACTTGTAACTTTTTTACAGTAATTTATACAGTAAGGCTGTACCTATTTGGTTTTCAGGTGCATATACACCTGTGCATATTTCATAATGCCTAAAAATATTGCCTACTTTAGGGATGCTACTAAAGACATCTGATGATTTATGCATGTTTCAAACATTCCTAACGTCTCTCTTTTCTGTCTTCTCACCTGCAGCTTCTCTGGAAAGTTCACCATAACTGGCGTCCCTTCCCGGAGTCCACAGCTCTCGCAAGACCTTCAGCCCCTGCCATCTCCCTTCAAATCAATCCTCTCAAAACCCCTAAACCGTTTGACCGAGCACTCGCTGAGCAAAGCCTAAAAGGGAAGCGACTGGCCTTTACAGCATATTAGATCCAATCTAAGAATCGCCCGGACGACTGAAGAATTCTTTCGTACGAGGAGAAAGCCTATTTTGTTAGTAGTGTGTAATCTGCTGAAGTGCAGCACTTTAAACGTTCTCTCTCTCTCTCTCGGCCTGCTAGATGCACAGAGAAGCATGACCTTCCGGAATCTTCTTAAGCAGAACTGCTGTCTAGCTATATACTATATAACAAATCTATCTATCTATCTATATAACAAACCTTCAGTCGCGCTGTGTAACTCGCTAGTATCTCGGTGCTGGAGCAGTTGTTGTAGCACGTCACCCTCAGTTACGTCAGGACTTTGCTCGTCCTGTTACTCGCCGTCTCTAAGTGTGATGTAAAGCGTCTGGTTGTAGTTTGTTTGTATGTGGCCCTACTTTTCCAAAGCCCGGGTCCGTAATCCTTCTATTCCTTAACTGGACTGCACTGTGACCAGGTCTCTTTGAACAGACGAGCCCACCCTTCCACAGGGATCAGTGTCCCATCCTAGATCTTCCTTTCATCACCGGACCAAATGCATTATACCTCCATCTCTTGATCCAGAATCAATCTGGGGCTTCGGCTCTAGGAATTCAATTACACGATGAAGAAACCGAGCTGGAGCTGAGAAATGGCTCAGAATGGGAAAGCCAGAGCGGGGAGGACAGAACGGTGAGAAGATGCCACTCTGCAAGCCAAGAGAAGGAACAGTACTCTCCCATTTGAAGTGGAATTATTAAAAGCTGGTGTGAATGAATAGGGATGCCAGTCAAAGGGGCCTAGAACTTTCCTTTCACTGTTTTTTTTGGGTTGAGACTCACAAAGGCATCGCTGTGACGTGGCCGTTCACTGTTACCTCTCTAACCTCCAAGCACATGGACCGAGTCTTTGCACTTTTCAATCACCTTTTGTCTCCCACCCTCCGTCCTTTTCTCCAACAACAAGCCGTCACTTGTAGCATGACACGGCGAAGTCACACGTTCCTCAAAGTCGCCATGACACAGCAGCCCCGCCATTGATTAGCTCCCGCGGTTTGGAGGGCTACAGTAATAGATGAGTCGCAGCATCCGACCGCGAGGTGTGATGGAGGGTTCGCCTTACAAGGTGCTTTAGATTGCAACGCCATCCAGGAATTGAGTGGCATCGATTAGACCTTGTCGATTAGATCTCATATCGGTTCTCGTCTGGCTCGCAGGACGGAGTCGATACGGAAAATCTGGGGGAAAGCATGTTCCAATTAAAATCCAGCTACCTCTTCATGCCTTTGTGGGATGACGGTGTGTTTCTCACGTCCAAAGGCTCCAGCCCAGTGGAGTCGGATGAATGATGGGATTTGTAAAGGGCTGGAGGGTGAGTTGGAGGAAATTGTGGCTTTTTCTTTAAATAGCTGCTAAACAGAAGTTAATGTCACTTGAATTAAGTTTTATATAAAGGGTTTAATATGATTGATTGAGGTTGAATATGTTTAAAAAATATATATTGGTCAAGTAATGTATCAATTATATAGTACAATAATTGTATTCTCCTCTTATGCCTAACACATTTTCATAGGTAATGATTGAGATCTTTGTCCAGGGAACTTTTATTTACCGCAGAGATCCGATCGATGGAAATTATCAGCGAAATTGAATTGCAAGATATTGTACGATCAGTCTTTTGTTTTGCCTCAGGACAATGCATTTTTGTATTGCTTTTTTAACAGTTTTTTTTTTCTAGAATGTATCAGTAAAACTCTATCTATCTATCTATCTATCTATCTATCTATCTATCTGTCTATCTGTCTATCTGTCTATCTATCTATCTATCTATCTATCTATCTATCTATCTATCTATCTATCTATCTATCTATCTATCTATCTATCTATCTATTCATCTGTCTATTCATCTGTCTATTCATCTGTCTATTCATCTGTCTATTCATCTGTCTATAATTGTGTCTATCTGTCTGTAATCTATCTATCTATCATCTATCCATCCATCCTAATGGATTCGACCATCCTCTGTGTGACTGTCTTCTATCTTTCTTGCTATATTTCTATTAACATGTCTGTCAGTTTATCTGTCCATCAACATATTTTCAATAGCTTTTTTTTTCCTGTCAATCTCTTTTTGTCTGTCTAGCTATATCTCAATATATCTGTCTTTTCATTTTATCTATTTTTATAATTATTCATCTGTCCCCAACAATTTCTCCATCCATTCATTTTTTTGTAGTTGGTCCGTATTCATTTATCTGCCTACCTATTTATTAATCTGTCTGTCTGTTTCTCATCTTTCTGCCTCTTTGATGATCCATCCACCTGGTTTTGTGATTCGGTTGTTCTGATGAAAAAGAAAAGCCTGATTTGAAACAAGCCTCTTGTCCACAGAGGACTCTTATTTTGATCTCAAAGCCGCTAGACCTTGGTATTAAAAATAAGTCATGCTAATTTACTCCAAGATATGAAAGGAACAAAAGGACTTTATCTTCAGTCTGTGATACATGCGCTCAGTCTTTGTCGCTCTCAAAACATTAATGAAGAGGATAAGGCTGATGTTTTAAAAGCTTCCGTCGCTCGCTTGGCTTTATTTGGCGTGATAAGAAGACTGGCGCTAGATTGGCATTTAGAAAGCGGTACTTTTGAGAGTCGTTGAGTTTAGTGGATTATTGATGTTCACTCCTGTACTGATGTTCCTCATGTCAGATCATTTTATCCACTCGCTGCTGGATTGTAAAGCTCTCGAGACGCCACAAATGCACACGAATCAAGTCAAGGTTCACCTCACGATTAACCGCACAAAGATCTGGAGGCCTACTGGTAGAACTTCTTATTTAATTTTATTCCCATTTAACGCCTTGAAAAACACGTCAGTCTCTAAAAGAGCTTGGGGTTTTCTTTTTAATTTTTCTGGTTTCTGATGATTTGTATTGGTCAGGCATGCAGAGCGAACTCTCAGAGCCTGGGGATCTACTCCATGTTAGTGTCCATCACTGTTTCTGAAAATCATATTCTAATAAATATATTAACATAAGGATATCTTCCATGTGTCTTTTTTATGTAGTGCATGTTTTTCCAATAATTGGTTTTAATTTGGAATCTATTTCATTGAAAGGAGACCATGTGGTTCTTTTAGATCAATGATCGCCAACCTGCGGCCCGTGGGCCACAATCGACTCTTTAAGGTGTCACAAGTGGGCGTGGTCAATCTTTGGTTATTTTACGCCATTTTGAAGGAGTTCTGACTGTACGCTAACAGTAGAATGGCTTTCAATCAGAGGCGACCTTCAGACGACATTGAAATAAAATCACAAATTGGTGAGTCTGACGAGTATTGATTGTGTCATTTATTTTCTCACGTTTAACAACTAGACCCATTTCAAATATCCCAATTTAGTTTTCCAAACAATTCGCAGCAAAGTCAAGTTAGTCTCTCTATAGTTTGAGCTGGTTTTTGTGGAGAACGCAAGCAGTGAAATGGCTGTCAGCTCTCGGCCGAGCTAAAACACTGGCTGGTTAATCTAGATTGATATTGACTGGTGTGTGGTTTTTTTTTCTATATACTCACTTTGGGCACACACACTTTGTTCTCCTGCTGACAGGGGGGATTGGAGGAACCTGGTGGGAGAGAGATGAACAGACGGAGAGATATGACAGCACATCACTCTCCCTCAATCACTCCGTATTCTCCAGTGACTCGACCAGAGACATTCTCAGCATTTTACAGCTCTTTCTTTCACCCTTCCCTCATATTCTTGACTGCATTTACACCGGCTCTGTCCTCTCATATCTATTTCTGAGACGTTTCTGGATCTGGGAAATATTCTTCTCACTCCGGCACCGGCTCCATCTTACCGTCCCTGTCAGGATTATTAGAATTCGGTGGAATTTATCCGGCGTGTGTCTGGAAATATCTGCTCAAATATAATATAATGCGCCTCATGTTCCACCACAAACCCACATTATCTGTCTCACTTTCTGTCTTTCCTTTTCTAAACGGTAAGAAGTGTGTGTGTGTGTAAGGACGGTATGCTATCACATGAATTATGTATAATTGTATGCCTATGTTTGTTTTAGAACATGGTTTATAATACACACAGAAATATGCATGCAAACCGTATGTGTGTATATATTATTTATTCATGTGTATGTGAAATATCCACTTTTTTATTAGGGCCAGGCACATTAGTATGAATAATATCTACAATAATTATGACACAATGTTCATGTATATTGTGTGTGTGTGTGTGTGTGTGTGTGTGTGTGTGTGTGTGTGTGTGTGTGTGTGTGAGTGAGAAATATCCAAATTAGTTTCGGGGTTGGGCACATTATGATACATAATCAATTTCTAAACACTGTGCATGTTGATGTGAGTGTATGGAGTCGAGTTCTGGACACATCTCAAGTGTGGAATTGTAAAATACACGCAAAAAAAATTATTTAAAAAAATTACATTACGGTACTTGTTAACTTATGTACGTTAATTTTCTCTTAAAATCCTAGTATTTCTTTATTTACCAAACTGAACTTGTGACTCGTATCTCTTCAATGTTGATTTTATGTGAACAATACCTGTATTTTTTAAATCTTAAAAATAGTCTTAAAAACTCCATCTCCCATAATCCTCCATTGATTCCTCCAAACTAAAGCTAGCTTGGTTATTGTTAAATGTAAATATCAGAACAGTAGTGTTTTGCTGTGTAGCAGACAGAGCGATTAGATTGTGTTTGACTCCGGTGTTCTTCGTTTTTGAACTGTTTCCTTTCGGCTCCACAGTTTTTGCGTTCTTATGGACTCGTTTTCAGGCGCTAATTGTTAGCCGTTAGCGCGGACCTACCGGATGCGATATGGTCTGTCTGTTCAAATATTAATCACTGTATTAAGTTGAATCTCACTTCTTCCAGTGATTATTATGTCCCTGTTGAGTGTCTCGGCTTGGCCTCCATGTTTCTGAACCAGGAGGAACCGCAGATCTTCGAGGTTTGAGATCTTTGTCACGGCTTTTTCCTCAGGGTTCTTCAGCCGATGCGTTTGAATGTCCGCGGCGCTGCGTGTCGTCTCCAGCCGAGGGCTTTCTGGAGGTTCCTGGGTTCTTGTCAAAACAGCACGGTGGGCAAGCAGACCACTTTCCCCAGCCTCCAGGCGGTAAACCTGCTCATTAAAGCCTCGCACCCCTCGCTAATGATCTACTTCTCTTCTTTCTTCTCTTTCCTCCCCCATTCACTTTCTCCATTTTCTCCAGTCACGTTTTTTTTCCTGCTCCCTTGACAAACCTGTAACAAGTTCCACGGTTCTTTTGTGCTGACGGCGTGGTCTTCATCACTGACGCACAAAAACAAACACCGGCTTCTTGTTGGGTGACAAAAGAGCACAATACAGGTTATAACAAGATGTCGGGGGTTTGTAGGAACTTGTACTTCAGCTTTAAACGCCTCAGCGAGATTAGTAATAGATGAGTTATGGGGTTTTTCCTACTGATTATTTGGGTGGTTGAATTCAAATGTTTGTGATGTTTGTTTTCTTTACTAATGTAAAACAAGGGCATTTTTGGTTTTTCTGTAGAACGTAGATTCTTGAAGAAAACATTATTCTACAAATACAATACAAAAAGTGACAATTTGGCCTTTTCTCAAACATTGGCATTGTTGTGTTAGCTTAAACCGTTAGCCATGTTGTATTAGCTTATACCATTAGCCAAGTTTTGTTAGCTTGAGCTGATATCTTAAGTCTTTTTTGTCTACTCACTATATTTCCATTTGTCAATTTTCTGAACCACTTTTCTATTTCTGGGTCACAAGGTGATGGAGCCAATCGCAGCAACTCTGGGCCTGAAGGCGGGGCACATCCTGGATTGGTGACAATTATTCAAACTTCAATTCTAGTAGCAGATTCTACATCACTCTTTACCATGATTGCAACATTGATTAGCATTATTACTGGAATAGTACACTTGATAATATTTGGGTTTCATATGATTCATGCATTTTTGCCACGTTTTTATTAACATTGTTGATGTGACAAAGAGTTTTAAAATGCGCAACGTTGTACAGTATTGCAAAAGTAGCTGTCAAGGATCATGAGAACGTGTAACTTTGTAGACGTGGAGGTCAAATCACTCAACCAGATAATATTCAATTTAACATCAATTACGTTTAATCAGCGATTAAATCTAATCCGCAGCAAATAGCTTTCCCGTAGATCAGGTGTTAGCAACACCAAGGTTGTGGGTTCGACTCGCAGAGAAAAATGACTTAAAAGTCCAACGTTCTATATTATTTACTGTTGAGATGATTATTTACCATGAGATTGAAATGATTTACTTGTATTAGATTTATTAATATTTTGATGAGTTTTTCATGCATCAAAGAGTCACAGCATCAGTGATTTTCGAATCCTGGATTGCGGTTTTGCGGCTTCACCGAGTTCAAAAGTGAAGATTTTCCGAGCTGAGAGAGGTTTCGTTAAGCTTTAATCCTAATGAACTTGCTAACTAAGCACTGATTCAACACCCACACGGCTTCATGGTTGAGCTCTCCTTAATCAACACCCCTCCGCCGCTGTTTCACAACGCTTCCTGCTCGTGGTCTTGCTCAATCGCTGCTGGTGTTGAGTTGGAGATTCCTCTCGGTGGAAACGTGAGTCATCCGTGTCTGTTCTGAAACACTGGGAGCTGTTGTGCTGGCTTGGCACGGGTCTGGTGTTCTGGTTTGTCAGCGCTGGCGCACCCTATCTTTCACTCGTCCCTTTTTCCATCGATCGCCTTGTTTTCAGCTCGTGCGTTTCTTCACTCTCAAGTTTAAGGCCTGCAGCGGCCTCCATCAAGGCCTTTAGTTGACTCAACGTGCGACTCGACTGAAACTGAAGAGTGCGTGGTTCGCAACGCCAAAGATCGTGGTTTGCGTTAAAGAAATCTTGATCGTTGAGTCACATGCCTACAGACGACTGATTCACTAGAATGTCTTAGTTGGCTAGCATTGTCCTGTTAGCTTAAACGGTTAGCATTGTTCTGTTAGCGCAAAGTTTGGTCAACTATTTACGCCTCAAACTGTAGCATTGTTTTGTTAGCGTCAACAGTTAGCATTGTTCTGTTAGCTTAAATGGTTAATATTGCACTGTTAGCTCAAACTGTAGTCTTATTTTGTAAGCGTAAACAGTTAGCATTGTTCTGTTTGCTTAAATGTTTAGCATTGATTTATTAGCTTTAATTGTAGCAATATATTGTTAGCTTAAACAGTCTGTTACCGTTAACTGTGAACGTTGTTCTATTAGCGATATATACATGCAATTTTCCCGCTGTGGGACAAATAAAGACATTCTTTCATTCACTCGTATTATTTTAAGCTGAAAGCCTATTAAGGAAAAATGTGTCTGCATTGTAAACATTTTCGCCTTCACTTTTAGCACCTCATTACTCATAGCATTGAAGTTTTATCTTCGATAAAAAAATCTAGACATGTTTTTTGTAAAATGTACACATATTAATTAGGTCTTTAGTAGATTACATCAATTTTAATAAAATGTATTGTCGTTAAAAACGAAACGCAGTTTATAGCCTAGAAAAGAGAATCTCTAAATGTGAGGATTTCTTAGTTTAAACGTCTCCAGTGTCCTTGCTTTTGATAAGACTTAGACAGAGACTGGAGACATAGCAGTTTACCGGAATTGGGATTTACGTCAACAACAACTTATCTTGCGTTGTCGTTCCCGATGGATCTGTGGGGGAATATTATAAGTCAAAACAACTTTTAGATTATTATTATTATTATTATCTAGATTCCATTTACTAATCTATCTCTTTTGGAGACACGAGTATACACAATTCAACAGCTTTCAGCCTTGGCCTGAATATAATAAGATCTTAATATTGGAAATAAGATTTAAGTTATTAAATATTAAAAATATTCTAACACCAACAAAATCTAGAAAAACTTTTGATTTGTGTTCACCCGGGCCCTTGAAAGTGATGATGATGATGATGATGATGATGGGCTTGAAAGTGACTCATTCAGTGCTGTGTTGATGGCAGAGAGCGACTGGAGGAGATCTTCTCATGGCTCGCTCATTGATGTGTGTGTTTAGAGGCATGATCCTGGAGAGTCTCAGGCCAGATGGAAGGCGCTCGGCCTGCTCTCCTGGGTGTGTGCGCTTGGCACAGTGCTGTACGCCAGCAGCTGTGACTGGGAATGATGGAGCGGACAGTTGTCTGCTGCTGCAACATCATGTCATCCTAAAGTAAGTGATTCTACAGCGGGGCTGTAAACTTGGGTTTGGTGGCGTTTTCCAATCTGCAAAGCGTCGACAAAGCTAACCAGTGTGATTGGTACTTGATGGTCTGAACTACAAACTATTCTGGTTTGATTTGTTCCTAGTGAATGTGATAAGTGCAGAAGGGATGTTTGCTTGCAAAACGGCGACTGACGTGCATTTCCTCTCTCTGGCACAAGGTGGCGAGACTTTTATTTTTATTTTGTGGACATGACAGCGTGTAGATAGATTCATCTTTATTTGCAATCCCTCTCTGTTCCAACTTCTACTTTTTAAAGCTGTTTAAGCCAATGATCAACCTCTCCTTCTGATCAGACACATTATCAATCATTTGACTTTCCACTTGATTTTAATTGTTTTCTCATAACAGTGTTTTCATCTAGAACGCCACCAAGTCTTTATTTTCACTGCTACAAAAGCATTTACTGTATCTGAATAATATTTAAATGTGAATTTCAATAAAAAGACACTGTTTTGAGATATTTGGAACATAATACCAGCCAAATTTGAGTTATCAAATTATATTTTCAATTGGGTTGTGTTGACTTGGATGTGCCAAAGCCTAAACACAAATTTGACTTTAATTCACAAACTGTGTATTTAAGATTCAATTCACAGTTAATTTCATAGAACGTCACTTCAAAAAGACATGAACTGGCCTTTGAACTGGCCAATCAGGGTCAGTGGGAGGGTCAATGACGTGAAATTGAATCCAAGTTTTGTTCGTTTCTCATTGGCATTTAAATTTTGTCATTTTTGTACTGCTGTTTAATTATTTAGCTTTTTTTTAATGTTTTTTTTCTCCTAGTCTCTAATGCCTTTTTGGCTCGCTCCCTGGGCACAGGAATTTTATAGACTAGTCTGTTACATTGTTTTGCTGTTCCAGTCGCTTTGTTGCATTGACTGTCTTTTCACAGTGTAAAAGCTTCAAAAGGGACGAGAAATAGAAAGTGCCGAGGTCGTTTCGAGGTGAACTGTCTCTTTAAATATGTAGTGGAATTCCAGCAGTCTGACAGATCACACACTTTTAACAGAATGTGTTCGGGCGGCTCGTTCTGTCTCACTTCAACCTCATTCTAACCTTTAAATGAAGCAAATCTGTATTTCAGGATTTACGGGGACGCCGTACAAGTCCTCATAAGTCAGAAGTATGACTTATTCACATTATCGGCACCAGCTCCTGATGTGTGGACAGGAGATCTGCACCGCCCTCATAATGGAAGTGACGGCACGCTTTGTGGGCTGTTAGATCGCCCTGACTTGTCATAATTACCGCCGCCTCGGCCTCTAAGTGCTCGAGATCGTAGCAGTTTGTCGGGTTCATGATGATGAATCGCACACTAAACCGATTGCTCCGCTTCCCCTCGGGGCTTCTAGGTCAGTCAGCGCTTGATTGGTCAATTGTGTTTAATTTAAAGAGGAAAACATCTGTTTCCTGGTACTTTGAGTTCATCTGTGTAATCAGGTTTAGGAATTGTTCAGGAATCAACATGTCATCGATTCCCACGAGTTTTACTGATGTGTGCGTAAATGTTGGGAATCAGAAGTAAACTATAGTGTTTTTAATGATACAGTGAAATTATAGTTTGGTGCGCATCTGTTACTGTTTTTTCTATACTGATACAGTTTATAGTTTGATTGTGATTCATGTTGATTACAAATAAATAAATAATACATTACACAATGTCGATATGGACATATAGCTGTATTAGTGCAACACATGACACAGTGAATCAGAATCATGGTCATTCTTTATGTGTAAAAGTGTATAGTATGCAACTATTATTTGAGTCTGTTTTTTATGATCTTTTTTTTTAATTACTTTTCATAGTAAAAAAAATATTTAATAGATTTAAATGTAGTTTTAAAGTATTGATTAAAAAAGTATTTCATGTAAATATTTTCTTAATATAAACTAAATGTTTCTGTAGCATTTGAATTTCTTGTTATTTAAATATTAAATTAGTAATTTTGTAAAGCTCGGGTTAATATGAATTATTATTTTGATTATTCATAGGGTGTTAACATGTATTTAATTCCTATTATAACTGCACTGTTTTTTTCTATAACTTATTTTTTCTTGTACTTTCTACTTTATTCTTTCTGGTATACTTTTTCGAACTTTTTGTATTTTGGAACACGTTTTTTTTATAACGACAGAATTAATCAAAAACCTGTTTTTTAGGTGAGAAAAGTGGCGCAGTGGAGCTTTTCCTGGAGCGCCTTTATATTCTTCCTCACTTCTAGACTGGAACAAACCACGTTTCACATTATATCCCCATCAGCCCCGTGGGTTTGAGTTCCTAACAAAGGGCGTTGAATGTCAGATTCGACAGTCCTCAAACCGTGAGGGGGAAAAATAAAACAATCCAGACCTCGAGCTATACATTTCTCTCCATCTCATTCAAAAAGTTGAGCTCCATATTTCACGCCAGCGACCGCCTGCTGACCTGAGTTTCACAGGCAGGGGCTGTCATCCTCAGAAAGACGTTCTTCAGTGTGCCCGAGAAAACCTGTCCACACACACACACACACACACACACTTTCTCAGCGAATGAGGAAAAAACCTGTTGTTTTTCTCACTCATCCTCTAACAGTGGCAGTCTGCGTTTACATCCTGTCTGTTCCTCCAGTGCCAAGCGAGGCTTCCTGATGCGGCTAAATCACACCCAGTGTGTGTTTCTATCACGTCTCTGACTGTGTTTCAGTGTGTGTTTAGGTGTAAGTGTGGTTTTGGACTGTGCCCTCGCAGTCGGCTGTGTTTACATGGTGTGGAGCTAAAAGGTCAGAACTTTCTACTTTGCCAGATATCGAGGTGCAAGATTTATGAGCTCAGGCTCTGCTATATTAGAGGAGGCTAATGTACCTCTGCTATTTACCCCCTTACACTCTGTGTGTGTGTGTGTGTGTGTGTGTGTGTGTGTGTGTGTGTGCGTGTGTGTGTGTGTGTGTGTGTGTGAGAGAGTGAGAGAGAGATAGACAGATGAACGGATGTACATAAAACTTGGTCCCACTGACGTATACTTGGGTATAGACAAGTACGGACAGAGAGACAGATGGATGGATGGATAGAGATAGTAGATACTAGATGTATAGATAGACAGATTGATAGAAAGAAAAACACCAGATAGATAGATGGATGGCTAGACAGACAGATTGATAGAAAGACACAAGATGATAGATAGATGGATGAATGGATAGAAAGACAAGATAGATAGAAGGAAGGATGGATGGATGACTAGACATACAGACAGATTGATTGAAAGACAGATAGATAGATCAAGTTCTTGGTTAAAAACAAATGAATTGAAATCATAATAGATACAATTAATATTAAAATTAGTATTCAGTGCAACATGCACCTATAGATTACATTTGATAATCTGTAAAAGAAAAAGAAACAAAAAATTACAGTATATAGATTGGTAAAACACAAATTGGTAGATTTGGTAGAATAAAAAAAATAGCCTTTAAATAAATAACAAAAAAGTTTATTGACATCATGTATCAAATGTTACATTTGTATTATTTTAGTGGGAAATAAAGTTTAAAGCATTTTACTGTGTAGATGACACAGACACACACACATGATTATATTACAGTTTCCTTCCCCGAGGAGCGTTCTAGCTCTGATGGCTTGAGCAGACCAAGTTCTTGCTGATCATTGCTGTGTATTAATGTCATCAGCAGTCGTCTGCTCCACCACAGCCTGAACCGTCCACATACACTCCGAGTGTGTGTGTGTGTGTGTGTGTGATGGACGCCCGTCGGAGAAAGAGTCTGTCTGTGGTATTGGAAGCTGAACTGGTTGTCAACTCTCAAGTTAACTTTGTTGTAAAATCTATAATTTGCTTTGGTAATGCATCCGTGATGAAAGGGTCCGTGGCGTATGGTGGAGAGGAGTCAGCGTTAGTGTAATTGGCATCCTCGCCTCCGGCGCGCTGTCACGGCCTCACAGAGAAAGCCTGAAATATTAAAGAGACAAGAGAAAGTCGCTTTTCTGCACTGAAAGCACAAACCGGCCGTCAAACCCGAGCTGGAAATTTACTACGCCGTGTACGTTACTTCACACACACGGATTGAGCGCGGTTGCCATATACTTTGTTCGTATTATAAACTTCATACACACTCTCTGATCAATAATTAACGTTACTGACATTTGAATGCCGCTGGAGATCAGGCTCTCTACAGCTTTTTATTTTCAGCCCTTCTTTTGCATCAGTGTTTTGTTTCCTGGCCACTGTGGCACTGTTGGCTTGCTCACGGGTTGGAATTATAGTCCTGCATGTTATTGACTGTTAGAATCGGAGGCTTTTTAGGAATATGAATTCATTCTTTTATTGACCTTATGAACTGAGCGTTAGGCGTCATGATGGTAGTATATTTGTTGGACTTTGTAGGTGTAAATGTGTGTGTATCTATCAACATTTAATGTCAAAGTGGGGACCTGCAGACACTTGTGGGGACCTTTGTCTGGGCATATTGTTTGGTCTACTCCAACTTTGTTGTACATGCAATTTTGTTGTGTGCAACTTTCTTCCTTTGAGTGTTGTTGCTCTGTCTATATAGTAATTCACTGGTCAGTTGAATAGTTGGTTTTGACCAGCTGCGTTACTAGCTGTAGACTACTAGTTATAGTTAGTGGACCAGCAACACTCTTTTCGTGTTGCATTGAAGATTTGCAGAATAAATATAGATATTTATTGACTGAAAGTATAAAGACTGTAGATTCATCTAAAACTGGTTTTGTTTTGAAAAGACAAAAAGACACAGATTAGTTCAATTTTCAAAAGCAGTTTATGAAAATGTTTGTGTTCCTGAGTGAATGGAACTGGTCTTTATAGCCTTCAAATCACGTGATGTGAAGGACTCCGTTTAGGAGCTTTTTAGTTTTACAAAAGTAAACACGCTTTTATTTTATTTTTCCCAATCTCGTTCCCATAATCACCTAAAGCGAATTCAGCAGACGTCTAGGATGATCTCAGACGGTTTCTTGAAGAGGTCAACGAGTTCTGTTTGAGATGTGGTGGAGCGGGAGGTTTGCTGAGAAAGACCTTGAGTCTGTGCAGAATGACGACGCTTCTGAAGACAAGAGCAGATCCAACCCGGAGCAAGAACACAAGTTCTCGAGTGCAAGAACCGCCGGTTAAAGAGATGCCCTCGCAGATTCTTAAGTCTATATGAAAACCGGCAATGTCCAAATCACAAAACATTGCATTGAATCCTATCTTTTCAATTAATCTATTGACCTTGTGCACAAAAAACGCGTCTGAATGAATCCGCTATAACTAACACAATGGACCAATGAGAGCTCTTCACTGCTCATTGGAGTGGAAGATTATGATGATTTAAATTTTCCATCTGTTCCAGACAGCGAGTTATAAAATCAATTCTAAAGATTTCGTATAATAGTGCAGGAGTCGAACTCTTTTTCAAGAGTTTTCTGCTGCACTTTAATGCTCAAAGGGCCTGGTCTTCATTCACTTGAATGAGATTGAAAAGGGCCTAAGGAAATGCCTTGAAATGATAAGTATTATATGTATTATAAAAAAGATAAAGGCACTTCTGACCTTTTTGAAACGTCTGAGTGTGTGAAAGCAGTTTGGGCAGGAGTCGTTCTGTTTTCAGTGTTGAGACGAGTCTTCGAGGTTGGTGTGAAGGTTAATGTAAAGGTGTTTGGTCTGTGATGGGATGATGGTTGTTGTTACTGGGATTGTTTTCTCCCACAAAAGTGAAACTAATGAATCTCGTTTGTTCTATTGACTTTGTCTTTTATCATTTCTTTTACAGAAAATGTCGTTTTAATAAAACAAAAAAAAAGTACAATTTCTATCATATTTTATTCTTATTGTCAATGCAAAGCATGGAGGATGTTAAGTTTGTTCTGGTTTTTCCATACGGAAAGAGATGGAATGTGGGAAGTATGACAGATAGTGTGTGCAGACTGGAGGTTTTCCTGCTTCTGTGGGAGGAGGGGCTGCGGGAAGATCTGAGGAAGTCTCTGTGACAGGGCTTCATCCAGATGACTTCTCCTGCTCGCTTGCTGGGAACGCTGATGGCTGGAAGAGCAAACAAAAAGAAGTTCAAAGGGGACGAGGAAAGCCTCTCCTGATCTCAGCCTGAGGAGGTAATGAATGAGAGAGAGAGAGAGAGAGAGAGAGATGCAATGGTTGAGTGAGAGATATACGCATGAAAAGATGAATGGGAGAGAAAAAGGGGCGATGGATGGGTGAGAGATACAAAAATAAGATGAGAGAAATAGAACAATATACAAAAAGAAGATGGGCGAGAGAGATACAGTATTAAATGTAAAAAGAAAGAAAATGGTAGAGCTATATATATATATATATATATATATATATATATATATATATATATATAAAATAAATAATAACCGTATAATATTACTATATAATATATTGGTAATAGAAAGAGAGAATGAGGAGGAAGGTAGATTTAGAGAGAGTAATAGAGGGAACAATTTATTAAAAAGCAGATGGATGAGATACAAAGAGCAATATATTGTATATGTTTGTATAATTGTGTTATACCATATTTTATATAAAAAGTAGATGGTTTAGAGAGATGGATGGAGATTGTGAGAGAAAAAGAAGGAGAGAAAGAGATCAGACAGATAGATAGACAGACATTCTATTTAATCCAGAGGGAAATTCACAGTGTGTGTCAAGTGAATTATTGAAAGAGGAGAGAGATGGTGTGTATGAGAGAGAGAGGGAGAGTGAGAAAAAAAAGAGGTGTGTGTGAGTGTGTGAGGGAGAGATGGGAAATGGAGTGAGTGTGTGTGTATGTGTGAGAGAGAGTTAAATCATTAATAATTGATATTGTGACCTCAAAAAGAAAGATGAATAGAGAGTCGGAACACATAGTGGACTTTACAATTCCAGTTTATCGTCGGGAAAAATGTCCAGAATTCCCAGTGTTGAGCCTCCCCTGTAAATACAGCAGCTCTCCAGCTATTCCTGAACATTCCAGGAATGAATAATGAGGGGAAGAACAGAAATGACGTTATTCACATATACGCACCAGTGGTAATTTTAGATATTTGTAATGATTTTTCCGCGGCTAATTAACGACGTTCATTCACTGCGGATTGTTCAAATCCCAATTCCTCTCTTCCGCTCAGCATCCTTCTGTCTTTTTTTTTTTTTAATCCGCCAGGCGGTTGAAAAGGGCCTAATGTGGAAAGTGTCCGAGTGCTTCTCCCAATCCGATCTAAACCAATTCTCCCGTCCAGATCTGCGCGGAATAAATTGGCACGGAATACAAATGAGAGTTCAGAAGACAAGAACTTTGCTTTTTTTAATGAGGACAAAAACCTATCAACACATCTAACCTGTTCTGCTTCATTTCCTGCCGCGCTCTTCCTGGACTCACTTCACTTCTTTTTTTCCTTCTTCTTGTTATTTGACTTGTAGTTCGGTCTCGTTCTCTCTTCTCTCTCGGGCTTGGGTTTCTGCTGCTTTTGCCTCCTACGTCGTCCAACATTTAAACCTTCTCGCTGCCTAAAGCAAACCCTGTTCCTGTGTGGAAAGGTCATTTTAAATAAATAAAGAATCCAGGAGGTATCCAGCCATCCCACACTCATATTTACTCTGTGTGTGTGTGTGTGTGTGTGTGCGCGCGCTTCTTTTCAGAGTTTGGTTGCCTGGAAGGCTTTAAAGATAGTAAATCAAGAGCAAGACATTCAAATCCCCACCTACTCAATGTTCATGTCTGTGTTAGTCATGGACCACTGCTGTTTATTGAATCATTTACATATCATAAGTACTTTCATTATTTCCGTCATTGTGTTGTATGTAGATTGAGTTGCTATTCGCAGGTTGTGGGTTTGATTTTCAGTGCAGCATCAGGTTGTTGTAAATACTTAAATATGATTTTGTTGTTGTCAATTTGGATGACACTGTTAGAAAAGTTTGTGAAAATTGCGCTTTAATGTTGAACAGAACATCACTGTAATACACTGTTGCACAAAAATGGCACATCCAGCTTTACTTTATGATGTGATGCATGAAACACTTCGTTTTAACTGTTAAAACAAGTAAAGTTCAGCTGAGGTCATGAGAAAATACCATAACACAGCAAACAAGGAAAAAAATGGAAAAAAGTGTATTTATGAATGTTATAGATGTGTTGGTGAAATGTACATTCAAAAGCGGTTTCAAATTCACCAAAAAATATCTTCATTTCTACATACATTTTAACTATGACTTCTGTAATATATCACTAACAAATGCATTTAATTGTTACTAAACAGCAGAGGTCAAGAAATGCAAAAATTCAATCATAACTGTAATGTTAACAGAAAAATAAGACTTACAATGATTATTCATTTTTTACAAATAATGTTTTAACAAAAAGACTGCATATGGGCAAAGTGTAAAGCATAGTGTTTTTACTGTAAAGTGGAATATTACAAGCGGAAAGTTTGACAGTATTTTTTGACCCCCTAACCATTTTAACTCCAGAATAATCTAGTTATCCGTTCCGTTTCAGTTCTCCCCTACAACTCAGAACTTGGTGTTTGTGGTACACAGCTTTGCTGAAACTATTGCATTACATAACATGTCTGTATTTTGCTGACTCTTTTATCCAGAGACTTATGCTGCATCACAAGGGAAACAACTTTATCCTTCACCAAGTAATTGAATCTAGAACCCTGGTGTTGCTCTCCAAATGTTTTAAACTGTGTATGCATGCATCTATTAACAAAACACACCCACTTTGTCCATTTCTGGGTCACAAGGATCAGATCTCAGCAACTCTGGGCCTGGAAGGCGGGCCATGCCCTTGACGGGTTGCCAACCAATCACAGTGAGACAATCAAAAATTAGAAGTCTATTAGTTCTGCAGGTGGGAAAACATTTTTTTTTTATTTATCCAGTGTGTCTTTTTTACAAATGTGTCTTTTTTTTCTTGCCAACCATAAATCTTTTATTCATATATTTATTTGCTTCATTTGCCTCATTTGAAAGCGAGTCCTCCGTCAGTGCAAGGTGTTCTTCACACAGCGTGGTAGAACATTCACCTGTGCAGTGTGTGCGGAACACTCAGGGAATGCAGCGTGTTACATCATCTCCAGCCACTTTATCAGATGCTGGAACAGTGGAGGGTACAGGACTCTCAAAGGCTGTTTTGTCTTTCTCAGGGCTTAGAACTCTCTGAACTCATGGCTTAACCCGTCCAGACACGGGTGTTTGTTTACAGACGCCCAAATTCGGGGCTTTTTATCAGAAGCTGGGAAGAGGAAGTGCTTTTCTAATGGCAGCGCGACGCAAGAGCCGATCCCTGGATAATGCAAATCTCCATAGTTAAATAAACAATAAATAGATTCCCAGACCCGTTTGTGACCTTCCCAGATGTCGAAAATACACTTTATAGAAAAATAAAAATAAATTATTTGGACGTTTTATGTATCTTTATATTGTGTATTGTAAGGCCTTTTTTGAGAATCGTGTGTGTGTGTGTGTGTGTGTGTGTGTGTGTGTGTGTGTGTAATAATACATTAATCTATTCTTTATGCAAATAGTATACTGATATAAATTACAAAATTATGATAAATAGTTATTTTTAGAGCTTATTTGTACAAGGGCCATGCATTATACAAGTATGTAGAAATGTTTAAAAGTCTCAACTTTATTGTGGGTTTCAATTGACTTTTTGTATTGTTTGTGTACAGATACAGGCATTATTTACAGTAATTGTACCGTCATTTGTGACTTACTTTTCAGTAATATAGTATTTATACATAAATATATCCATAAATATACATGTTTAAATTAGAAACCAGACAACCTAATAAAATTTGTTGAAACAACATTTAAAAAAATGCAAATATCTTTATTAAATATCACAATATGTAAAATTAGTTTCCATCCTTCTTCCATCATAAAAGTAACCACGTTAAAGCATCATTACTCAAAACATCAGCTTTTATTAATGAAAACCACTGCACAAATTAAAAGCAGGAGTCATAATAAAACGCCCACATTAAAATGTATTACAATAAATATACAGTATAGCATAATTTCTTACAAAATACACAGTCGTTGTAAAAATAAATATTTAAAAAAGAATCACTATTATTCAGTTGGAAATCCACTGATTGCTTCTGTATGCCGAGACGGAAACAAATAATGCACGAAAAGAAATCAACACTACCGAGTTATATAATAATAAAACAACATTTTTTTGTGAAAGTGCCGAGGAACTCTCTCACTCTCAGCGCGCTGCAGAGGCCCCGCCTCATCCGGTTGCCTCGTCCAATCGAAACGCCCCGACAGGACGTCACACACGCTGGCTTCGTGTTGAGATTGGAATGCAACTGAGTAACAATCGGAACAAGTGAGCAAGAGGTGATTGTGCTCGCGGGTCACGGAACTCTCTCGCTCCGGCGTGTTCGACCAAACGTCCGGGCAAACTCACACGCCGCTCTCCGGGAGAGTCGCCGCAGCGCACCGCCGGCGTCCCGGGGAAGAGGAAACCCACTTCTTGCGCGCCCGAAGGTCCTCGGAGAGCGCAGGGACGCGAGAGAAATGCAGGGATTCGTGCGGTTAGCGTCGTTCCAGTGAGCCGCCTCGTCTGTTGTTCTTCTCCCGGCGGTAGATGGAGTTCCGCGGCGGGCGCTTTTGTGCAGTCGTCTGGAGGAGGAAACCGCGGCGATAGGGCTGTTGTTCGCCACTTCGCATCCCGTCCGGCGGGACCGTTGCTTTTCCCGAGCCCAACTCCACGAGTCTGTCGAGGAACCAGCACCGGCTGAACTCTAAATCAGTTGCTTTACGATGAGCGCGGCGGACTCGGTCACTGCTCGAGCCGCGCCGGGGAAATGCTTCCGCTAGTCGGACGAGGCAGAACCAAGCACCCGGTGTAAAATCGCCCACATGCGCTGGATCAATCCGCAGCTGGCCGCTGATCGCAATCTGAAGAGGGAAGACGTGAGTTGTGAATCCTCGCCGGCTGGAAGATGGCGGAGCAGTGGAGCCGCTGCTGGAGGAGGTGCTGCTGGTGCTGAGGGACAAACTTCCAAGCGCTCGGGATTTCTTTGCAAACACCGCGATCCGGCCTTCAGGACACATGCAGGCCAAAAAGCGCTATCTGATCTCGCTGCTGACCGGCGCCTTCCTGCTTCTGCTCTTCTACTTCGGCGGAGGCGTCCCGGGTCCCAGCGCGGTGGCCCGCAGCCGCCACGGCTACAGCCGCCCGGAGCAGCCGTGGCCGCACTTCTCGGACCCCTTACAACACTTCAGCCCGTGGGACCCGTCGGACACGGAGGAGTATAACTTCCACATATCGCCCCGGCAGAAGCGAGACGTCAGCTCGAGCGTTTACAGGGGCAAGCGATGCCGCATGCAGTCCTGCTTCGACTTCTCGCTCTGCCGACGCCACGGCTTCAAAGTGTACGTCTACCCCCAGCTGAAGGGCGACAAGATCTCCGAAAGTTACCAGAACATTCTAGCCACGATCGAGACCTCGAGGTTCTACACCTCCGACCCGGCTCAGGCGTGCCTCTTCGTGCTCAGCTTGGACACCCTGGACCGGGACCAGTTGTCTCCGCAGTACGTGCACAACCTCAGAAGCAAGGTGCAGAGCCTGCCCCTCTGGAACAACGGCAGGAACCACCTCATCTTTAACCTGTATTCCGGCACGTGGCCTGACTACACGGAAGACTTGGGCTTCGACATCGGCCAGGCCATGTTGGCCAAGGCCAGCATCAGCACCGAGAACTTCAGGCCGCGCTTTGACGTCTCCATCCCCTTGTTTTCCAAGGAGCATCCGAGGACCGGGGGAGACGGGGGCTTCTTGAAGTACAACACCATTCCACCTTTCAGAAAGTACATGTTGGTGTTCAAGGGGAAGCGCTATCTGACCGGCATCGGGTCCGACACTAGGAATGCCTTATATCATGTCCATAACTCGGAGGATGTAGTGCTCCTCACCACCTGCAAGCATGGCAAAGACTGGCAGAAACACAAGGACGCGCGCTGTGACAAGGACAACGCCGAGTATGACAAGTGAGTGTTTGTCTGGTGCCAATGTTTTTCTCTCTTTGTCGACTTTCCACTTTCTATAAAACGTTGCTCACCTCGTGAAGTGAAGACAACACCCAGATGCTTGTGATGTGGAGATGTGAAAGGTTTCTCAAGCACTTGAAAAGAGTTTTGAATGTTGATTTGTTGGTTTTTCTTTGGTTGAGTTGAACTAGAAAATGGATTTTGTTGAGCTTGTGGTCTGGTTGTAGAACATAAGAAACCGGCAATGTTCTGTTGACTCGTCCACGCTTTTTTGCTGGTTTGAAATGCTCCATATTTTTTTACGTATTATTTATGCACTAGATCTTGGTTTGCATGAGAACTCCATCCACTTTTTTTTTTTTTAGATGTTTCGCAATCCATATTTCCATACATGATCATCCAAATGTTATTTGTGTTTGGATTTGAATATAACATGGTTTAAAAGAGGATTTGTGGAGACACTGTGGTTTCTACTGATGCTTGTGGTGATTCCAGAACGAAAGGAACATAGGTTCATTTTTTTGTAGATGTTTCGCAATCTGGATTATTAGTCCTTCCATATGCGATCAATATTCCACGTCTGACTTCCCCCATCGGTGGCGTCCCGAATGCTAATTGATTACAAATTCAACCGCGGGCTCGCCAGAATTTGCAGGTAAACTCGCCGTGCATTGTGTGAGTAATTACCTGGAGAATAACACTTCAAAACGAGCAGAGTGCTCATTAATGGGATTTCAGACTCGGCACCCAGAGGAAGTCGACGTCCTTCCTCCGGCTTGTAGCCCACTCCTGGTTAGTCATGCCGCTAATGTCAGTCGGTGTGGAGATATTTCTGGCTCGGCGTTTCTGCCTCCTGTGATGCTGCCGAGGTGCTTCTCAGCGGGATGCGGGGCTGTTAATTGGGGAGTAAGTGTGTGTGTGTGTGTGTGTGTGTCCAAGGCAGAACAGCTGCTCGGAACATGAGTGAGCGGACCCCCGAGAGAACAACCCAGCTGACTGGGGTCTAGAAGTCATTAATTTCGGTTGGGTTGCGTGGTTTTGGAGGATGGAGATTTGGCTTGTGCAAGGATGCTGTGTTTTTTTTTGCTGTTGAACCCTTGGGAGTTATCGTTTCGTAACCGGACGGTGCGATTTAGTTTAATCGGTGGGTGGATGTAGAAATGCATTTGTTGGTCTGTTGTTTTATTTCATACTGTGATTGTTGCGTGCAACATAGATGCATTGTTAAATAAGTTCTCCACAACTAAAAATAACTTTTTTAATAATAAACAACAAAAACAAGAATTTCCTTTGCATTTATTTAGCTGTCTCTGCTTATACAGAATGAAAAAACTGTCTTATAATGTTTGCTCATATAATAAACCGGCCTAAAACAACTTCCTTAGTCACAAACTTCCACTAAACTGTTTTGGTAAGTTTAGTGAACACCAACCAATGCCAATAGGGTTTGATTTGGACAGAAAATCAAATGTACTTTTCTAATGAAACTTAAAATGTTGTGGGAATAATGATGTGTTTCCTGTGTTTAGTATTACTTTCTCCAGGTGCTTGAATTAAAGCGACATTGCTTTTTTTTGCAGTCTTTTTGTAATTTTTATTCATTATTGTCTAATAGAGTGTACAGTAGTGCATTAGTAAAAAGCAGCATCACACCAAAAAAAATTAAAACGTTAAAAGGAAGAAGTGGAATTGTAAAGTGTACTCCACCACATCTTTTCACACAAGCAAGGTGGTGTCAGAATCACAGACCGGGTCTCGAGCTCGGATGCCAGATCTCAGGCCCAGTCTCGAGCTCGGATGCCAGATCCCGGGCCGGGTCTCGAGCTCGGATGCCAGATCCCGGGCCGGGTCTCGAGCTCGGTTGCCAGATCCCAGGCCGGGTCTCAAGCTCGGTTGCCAGGTCCCGGGCCGGGTCTCGAGCTCGGCCTCTGACATTTTCCTTTCTGTTGTGAAACCGCACCATGTCACTTAAGACTAATGATTTCCAAGCGTTCAGAGAGACTTGCCTCTGGGCTGGTGGTCCGACCGTGCGTCTGCTAGGCTTGTAGTGGAGTCTTGGCCTCGCGCTTGTAATTCCTCAATGCCACGGTTTGGACTTTACCAAGTTGGGAGAACGCCACAGTGCCGAGCGTTATTAAACAATAGCAGCATTCAGCGCAGCGGCACAGAGCTGGTCAGCGGCCCAGCTGGAGGAGAGGAGGAAATCCAATCTGCTCTTTGTGATTTGTGGAAGTTGTCACATTGATCTGATACAGATGAAGGAAATTATTTCAAATCCCTGCGCGGAGGACATTCGGTCTGGTGCGACGTTCCCGCTTTTCCCGCCTTTTTTTTTTATTTAAAGCTTGTATTAAATTGGAACAAATCGTATTTCTGGGGAAATGAGTCACTGCAGAGATGGAGAAAGGTAATCGTTGTGATGTCAAATGTTTCCCGCTACCGTATCTGTAATAACCAAACTTGTGTGTGTGTGTGTGTGTGTGTGTTCAGTTTTCCCAACTCATTTAAAACTATTTAACACTTTTGTTACCGTGTTCTTTTCCTGATTTGTTTTACATACTGAATGTAATTCTCAGCTAGTCGCACATCATCATATTTGGCGTTTTCTGGCACGTGACGTTCTTGCTGTTTTTTACACTTGCGAGATAAAGTTTGTTGTCGCCGGACCGCCGTGAACGCAGCAGCCTGATTGGTTTTTAATACGAGGCGCTGGTGTCTCCCCCATCCCACTGTTTCAGTTATTCGTTTTCGTTGTCACGTTAATAAATCATGAATTTTTCATGATCCCACCTCACGCCGATAAAGTAGTAGCCCGCGCCCGTGTGACAAATGCTAATGTGAGGTAATTAGCCTGAATAGAGTTCTGCTTAATTACTATTAGTTGATTATATATTTCTCTGCATAATGTGCTTGAGTTCAGGCCTTTATCTGATCGAGCCATCAGATAAACGCTGTGTTTAAGGGAGGAGGTAATTTCTGTTTTATCAGTTCCTTTTTTTGAGTAGTTGAAGTGGTTTCTTCTGTTCGGACTTGTGCTGTAATCACCGATTGGCTGGAAAATAAGCCGTAAGTTTCAAATCGCCGGGCGAAACTGCATCGACAAAAGTTTGCGAGAAGTTGACGGTGGTTGTTGATTTTAAGGTTATTAATTGTCAGCAGCTTCTGCGTTTATTTTTTTTGGTGCCTTTTGTTGCATTTACTACTTCAAAAAAAGTCCATAGAAAAGCCAAATCTATTATCAATGCTACATTTTTATTATTTTTATAAGCAAGCAAGCAACAAAACAATTACAATAACACAAAACATTTTATTGAAGGTAGAGCTGGATAAAATAAAATACATTTTTTTAATTCATAGCCACTGTTGACCAGTTGGCTTGCAAAATTTTTGATAAAACTGCTTCGGATTTTAAATCTTAAAACCAGGACCGGGCCTCAAACTTGACCTCTGAATAAACAGCAAACTTAACCTGCTGTTTCAAAGCAACAAATATTTTCCCACTAATTTAGAAAAGAAAAATTTTAAATATCAAATTTTTGGAGGCTGTGTTTGTCAGACCCCCCAGTCACTGACCCAAATTCTGCGAGATTATCACAGGAACATTCCCACTAGCTTAAAAATCAGACCACCAGGCAGATTCCGAGACCACCACAACAGCAGAGCGCTGGAATCTGTCACTGATAGAGAAAAGGAAAACCTTTACAAACAGGAAACGACTGTAGCCATATGCTCTTAATGTGTTTGTTTTGTGACCGTGACCTTGAAGACGAGGTCGTGTGCGATCAGAATAAAGAGATGGTTTTCCCCGTGACCATTAACCACAAGTAGCCACGGCCTTTTAATCCAGCTCTCCTGGGAGCGAGTCTCGTGCTGGAGCTGTGGTTTACACGTCTGTAGATCAAGCTCACACAGTGGTCTGCATGTTAATAGATGACTGAGAGAAGCCCTCCACACTTCCTCCAGCCACGGCAGGAAACTCGCGGTGAAGCGTGTGGTCATGTGACCCAGCTGAGCAGGCCAATGGCGAGTTTAGACTGAAGAGTCAACGCCACAAAAACGTCACTGTGTGATTTTTCGTAAATGATTGCTAGATATTTTGTAATAGCGTGTTGATTCACAAGTGACATCATTGACTCAAGTTCAAGGCCCCAATTGCATTGTGTGTGTGTGTGTGTGTGTGTGTGTGTGTGTGTCATCCATATAGTCTGAAAAACATTTCTCTGGTTGTGTAACTGTATATTTGGGAAGTTGTGGCCTAGCGTTTGCAGGTTCGAATTGTGCATCACTTCACATCATTGTGCATCACTAAAAGTGTCTGCCAAAATATGAAAATGTGAAATTTGATCAATCATCTCTTGATAATCTCACTGTGATTGGTCAGCTGTACTGTGACACTTTTTTTCCACATCACACGATTGGTCAACTGTAGCCGGCTACTTTCCAATGTGATTGGTCAGGTATAATTTAATCATGTCCTGTGATTGGTCAGCTATATTTTAATCACGTCCTGTGAGTAGCCGGCTACTTTTTATTCATGTCTTGTGATTGGTCGGATATATTTTCGTCATGTCCTGTGATTTGTCAGCTATATCTTCATCACGTCCTGTGAGTAGCCGGCTACTTATTAATCCTTTTATGGTGATTTGTCCGCAATTTTTTATAATTTTTTTTCCATCAGATCCTGTGATTAGTCAGCTATAGTAGCCGACTACTTTCTAATCATGTCTTGAGATTGGTCCGCTATATTGTCATCACGTCCTGTGATTGGTCAACATCTTTCAATCATTTGAGTAATGGTGTGATTGACCTCAGCTACTTGTTATCAATAAACTGAAGAAGCAGTTTAGCAACAAACGTCTTAATTTTTTCCAGTCGCTGAAACGTTCCCGCTGTCTCCCAGAAGCTCTGTGTTTTCACAGCTTTGTTATAATTGAGGTGTTGCATTTTATTAGCGACGCGGCATGAAGTCAATATCTAGCGTTGGGCTAGCTAAGACAAAGATCTCTCTATTCCCCAGCGAGTCTAATTTTTATTGACCGTCAAAGTTCAATACGTCTCTGCGGAATTGGTCTCCCGTACAAGTCTATTGGGAGAAGGTATGAGATAGCGGGGGGCTCGGCCTGCAGAAAGAGCGTTGTGTTTAAGTGCTAGCTGATCTAATGGCTCGGCCCCACGCTGTTTTACGGCTTGATTTGACTAGCTCTCCACCGAAACGGCTTTCTTGCCCCCCAACCCTGAGGGTCTCCTTTGTGTGAAAGTTTGCCGGGATTCTTTCGCCTTGTTGACACCGCGGCCCCTTCTCATCCCCCACAGGAACCCAATCCTCTGCCAAAGCTCAGAGGATCCACCCTCCGACTTCCCATGTTCTCCCCTCAGAACTCGGCGAAACAAGTCTGATTTCTGCCACGGCTTTTGAATTGTGGAAAGCGTCAAACAAAGGCCACACAGAGACACTGGCTGCTCTTGTTTGCAGACTTCCATGATACTTCACGGTTCACTGCTTGAGCCGCGGCTGTCGCGAAGAAGAAGAAGAAAAAACGCGCGCGGGCGGCATCTGGCCAAGCTGAGAATGTAGGCTAATGTGAGTCGACTTCACTTTGAAGTCGCGGGCTAAATTATTAGCCATGTTTGCGAAGGCCTCGCCGTTGCTCCTCGTAAATCCGCACGCTTTTGGGTCGCCTGCGTGGTCGGCGAGCGCCTGGTTTCCTTTTCCTGGAAGTAATGGTTTAATGATTAGTTGGCGAGTCTGATAAGGCTCGTGCTGGTTTGTGTGGGGAATGTAGGGTAAAGTTCAGCTTTATTGCTTCCACTCGTCAGAAAAGCTCTTTGAAGTCCGTGCTGCGCCGAGAAAGTGTTGGGAAGCTCTCTTTCGTTCTCTCTTCCTTTTTATTCTCACTTTCTTTCCGTCTTCCTCACTTTCTTTCTCTCTTTTTCCTTTCTCACTCTCACTTTCTTAGCGTCTTTTATTGTCCACTTCCTCTCTACTTCCCCATTTAATAAGTAGTTCATTCTTCCTTGTTCAATAGATCTTTCTATACATCAGTCTGTCTCTTTATCTATCTGTTTATCATTTGTCACACGCTTTTTCTTTCTCTCAATTTCCATCAAACTAATCTTTGATATCATCTCCCTTAATTTCTCCCTCTCTTTAATCTCTTTTTCTGTGATTTGTCTCTCCTTTCTCTTCCTCTTTTCTCTTTTTTGCTCTCTTTCTGTCTTACTCACTCTCTTATTCTTTCGTTCTTTCTCACCACCTTTTGCATCTTTTTCATCCATTCCATTTGTACTTCTCTGTCCATCCATCCATCAAGCTCTCGGTCTTGCTTTCTCTCCATCAGACTGTCCGTTTCACCCTTTTTTTCTATATTGTTTGTGTAACACTTTAGTGTAATGTTTCTGTAGTTGTTTTTTAGACGTTTGTATTGTTGCTCTTGGAGTTGAAGTAATGAATGATGAGCATTGACTGAGCTGAATAGCAGTGGTTGACATGTTTTAGATGAATCATAGATTGTGTGTAGGATTTTATACTCAGATATTAATAATTATGCCTGGTCTTAGAAATGCAGTATTTGTTGTGAAGCTGTTCTGCTCGGGTCGGCTCGCATCATTAGGTCTTTTCACAGAAATGAACCGTACCACAGCATCCTTACACTTTGCCCTTGTTGTGACCATAATTTGATGATTTTTTTTTTTTTCAACCTTTTGCCCTTATTTGTATATTGGCTTGACTTTAATGTGTTGGTTGCGCCATTAAAGCGTCTTCTATTAGCATTTTCCAACAATTGCATCTTGTTCGTTGTCGTTTTGTCAGTGATTAATTGGTGTTTTTAAACCTGAAGCTTTTTTTCAATTCACTTTCTCCATCCATGGAATAAAATAATTTGCCGCATCAGAATAAAACTGTGGCTGTATTTGTGTAGGTTTCTGTGTTTGTGGCGTTGCTGGATGGTTGATGAGTGTAGATCGTGGATGTCATGATTATTTTATGCATATATCAGATCGACTGAATTTTTCTTGGAATGTTGCGTGATGTTTTTTTTGAAGAAGAAGAGAATTCAGTAGTTGTGTTTGGCTTTTTATGAAAAAAAGTTTTTATTCCAGCTAAATTTTATTTCAGAATTTCATTGTATTTTAAATCCTAATTGTTTCAACTTTTAATTTGTAATTCTTGCGCATACGTTTTGAGGTGTGTCCAGTTTCTCTCTTTGTTTTTTTTTTATCATGACTAGCTTTAACCTTCACATGTTTTTAACATGTATGTTGACTCCAATTCACCAACCTGGTGCGAGGAAACCGCGGTCCGTGCTTCACGTTCTGGAAGCTGGTGTGTGGACTGAGGCGTGTTTGTCACTTTAAGCGGTTTAGACGGCAACCCAACACAATTTTTGTGTGTACCATTTCATTCTGTTCTCCATGTTCCCCTCTGGTTTTCTGATGTACTCCAACAGTTTGCTTCCCTGGCGCTTTCAGTCTGGAGCGGCGAAGACGCTGTGAGCTTTCATGTGGAACCTAGGCAGGAATACAAGATGAATAATTCAACACCTGTGTTTTATTCATATTTTTTTTTTATCTAGCAATTTCCTTGAGCTTGTCCACTCTGCCTTCATTCTCACGTCAACTCGACTCTTTAGCGCTTGGCTTTCAGTGTCATTAAACAAAGCTTTAGCCTGTACGAAGACCTCAAGTTACCTGCTATTGAGATTGAATGTTCTGATTTTCCCAAACGCCGTCTATATTCCAAGATTGTCTGATCAGGTTTGGTAGCCGCGCTGCTTAAACATTAATGTCATCTACAGAAGTGCTTTTCACTCTCCGCTGAGTTTAAGTAAATGTTATTAGCCGAGTTCAGTCCAGCTACTGAAACCTTTCAGCGCAAGAATCTCGATCCTATTAGAAGATAGTTGATGGAGCTGAAAACAAGCTATTGATGAATTGATTTTCTGCAGGCTAATGGACGGCGAAAGCCCAATGAAGATAATTGCTTCTCGCTGTAATGTTTTTGTTTCAGAGATTAAAAAAAAACAGCGAGTGAATATGATGCTAATTTGTTTAAGAAGAGATCGTTACCAGCTCGCGTGATAGTCGTCAGTCTTCACCGGAAATCAAGTCGTTCGCTTTGAAACTCCTCATTAGTTATAGATCTTTTGCCAGTTTTTGAAATTACACTGTCAATCTTTTTGAGTTTTTTTAATGAAAAAAATTAAAATAAGCATCTTATTGTAAAATGAGTCATTTGAAGAAAAAATACGAAATTTTGTGAAAAAGTGAAAAAACTCTGCATTTGCAGCTTGTAACTGTATCATAATTCCGTAACTTTAAATTTGAAGGTCTTTTGTTTTACCCGTTTGTCTCCTCTAAAGATGTTCGTTGGTTCTGTAGCATCTCTAAACACACGCGGCGAGATTTCAGCGACTGCGGTGGTCCTGGTGCGGCGTTAACCGACAGGCCCTGCTTGTCCTTATCATAACCGCTGTAGTGATTTGTGGCCTGTCAATCATTTGGCCTGTTGGAGGTGTCGGTATCTTGATTCTCCTAGAAGACTGCGTGAAATAACCTAGCGGAACGTTTGTCCTCTAAAATTGTTCTCCAGAAGTTTTCATACTTTCAGTGGTCCAAACTCAATTAAATTAAATTGCATAAGTAGCGATGACCACATTACCATGGAAACTAAGGCGCACACAGTGTTGACGTCATTGCTATCAAGCATAAATATTGGAATTTTTTTATGATTGGTCTTTTAGCCACGAAATCTATTCATAAAAAATTGTGTGTGCAAAAAGAATAACCCGACAAGACAATCATGGCATCCTTACTCTCAGATTGCTGATGGCAGACCCCATGGCTTCTTCGTTTCCTCCATGACTTTGAGCACAACCATAAATCACAAGTACGCAAAAGGATCCGATGGCATGACTGGCAGCTCTTTGTCTTCACCGCAGTCGAACCGAAGTAGCTCTTGCTAAAGGGTTGCAGACTCCATTTCTTGCACTTGTCAAGTGCTCTATTGTGAACCCAACGGCTTTGACTGGCTTCCATTCAGCTTTTCCGGACTCCTGTCTCATTTCACCCAGTATATAGTCCTGGGGTAGGACGCAAACCTCTGCCGTCACAGGGATTAGAGACGAAAACCTTAATTATGAAATGCTGTACGCCTAAGGAAGGAACATGGCAACCCGGAGGAGCTTCCATACCAAAGACTTGAGAAAATTCAACTTCTGCTCCCCATTGTCCTATTCCGCCACCCCATTCTACATGGTCTCTTTTCAACAAGGCCAACTCTCAAAATACAATTACGCTGCCTAAAAAGCTCTGTACTCGCAGGGAACTCCTGAGCGGCGAAAAGAAACCGGGCTCAAAGGTGAGATGAGGCCATTTGTGAGTGTAATAGAGGAAGTTATTCTAAAGTGTTCTGAAGGCCCAATCTGGAGCACCTTATTTTGACCATGATGTTGGTTGTATTAATTTGAGATGAAAGTGCCAGTGGACATTTAGAGGCCAATACTTTGGTCTCATGAGTCAGAATTTTGTCAATGTCGCACACAAAGAAGATGTGACCTCAATTTGTCATCGTTTTTTGAGATTTATCTTTGATGGTTTGAAGAACTTGGAGCACATTCACTCTAAACCATAGTCACCATTCCGCTAAACCCATTTCTTTACCATCCAACAATTTCCAGAACCACGTGTCATTTCTTGGTCATGAGGTACTGGAGCCAATCCCAGACTTCACTTCTCAAACTTGTTTTTGAACTAGGGGCAGAAACTGGAGACCTAGAGGAAACCCACGCAAGAACGTGTCGTCTCAAACTTGAGTCTCAAAAGAGAAGTTCAAGTTGTTTACCACAAAGTTGACTTGATCTCCTTTCCGTTTGCTGTAGCACTTTTCGCCAGAGCTCAGCGCCAATTTATATTTTATATTAGGATTCTTGGTCAAACTAATTTTTGTAGAATGCAGAACCAACACTAATGGCATCTGTGTGTCGTCGGTGTACAAATTGGGTTCACAATTCCCCAGTCTGGCCAGCCTCCATTATTGCACTTGCCAAATGAAAGTGATTCAGAATATGTCAGTAAGGACTTGGAGCGGTTGTTCCCTGTAGAGCACTTGCTTTCACCAGAACACAGAGTGAAGAACAAAACCAATTCAGCTCTCCAGAAAAATCACTCGCTCTCAAAGCCAAAAGACAATTGGGAAATTCGCATTAGCCCTGTGATTTTCTGTCGCCCGGCCGAGGCGTGATTCTGTAATTAGACATCGCCTTTATTAACCATCTCCACAAGAGGCTTGAATGAAAAGAATGGAGGGCCTAACCTCACCGGGAGAAGAGGCGATTGTACAGCACCTACAGAGAGGGAATGTTGGAGCACAGGAACGTCCATCAATGCCCAGGAACAGAATTGGGATGCCAAGGCGCCGCTGGTGTGTGCACTCCCTCTGGATTGAGAGACAAAAGCTGCGAGCTTGCAGAGAAAAGAAGGGGATGAAGCCCTACGAAAGATGTTCTTAGCCTCTTTACTTTGGGCATTGTGTTGTGAAGAGCTCTTGGCACACTGTAGAGTCCTGGAGGTGGGAGAGCAGAATGGAAGAGATGCCCACACCCACCCTTCAGCTTGTGCCCAGTGGTCCAACCTTCTCTGAATTGTTCCGAAATTCCAGTGCGATTTCCCAAGACTGGTTGCCTGTACTGGAAACCCCACTGGTTCAGACAGGAAATCGAAAACTTCCATCTAAGCAGGAAACAGCGTGAAGAGGAAAATGACCGGTGCTAGAATCCGTGAAGTGCGAAGATTCTTGGTGCTGTCACTTTAGAGTCTTGTGGGTTGGGTTGTCATATATGTTGATCCTTCAGACGTTCAGGTTTTCACTTTTTTTGCGTTTTTTTACTGTTGTATATCCTATGTGCCATACGTTAAATGAACAAAAGCAGCACAAGCCACACACAAATTGTTTTCCTATATATTGAACAATTATTTAAACTATTATTAATTTACATCAAAATAATACTTGCAGACATTTTGGATTCTAAGCATTTTAAACATATCCGTAAGTTAGCGAAACAAGTCAACTTGTTGGATTTCTGATTTTGGATTTCGGTTTAGTGAAATAAAAGAATCTATCCAACAACAACGAGTCACAAAAATGATTCGAAATTCCTATAATTAATTTTCCATCAATTATTATGTCAATTTATGAATAATTGATATTAGATCAGTATAATTTGCCTGAAAAATGTATTTTTCTACAATATTTTTGCAGTTCTTTTACAAAGTTTGCAGGATTGCAACAAATGTAGCATTTTTGTATTTTGAATCTAATTTGGCGATTGCGGAATCACAAAAAAAAAAAAAAAACGTTTAGACATTGATGAACAAGTACTTTCAAAAACTGCAGAAGTTGAAGGAATTGTTCAAAAGTTCATTAGGACCGGGAACAATTCGTACGGATATTGCGGTTAATCTTAAACTAGCAGAGGTTGCTTTAAAACTGTTTGGCATTTAGGCAGAGATTCCATTAAGCTTTTTATGACTTGACAAATTTGAATAATTTCATGGATGGTCTAAAATGACTTTTTAGTAACGGCGATGCTTCCGAAAAAGCAAAATCACACGAACTGGGGAAATGAAGCGTTCAACTTTTAATTACGTTTAGCTGTTTGGTGTGGAAACATTGACTTCAATGCAACGGTTTTCGCCGCTTACGAGACGTGCATTTTAAGTTTAGCGCTGCCTTGGTTTACAGACGCCTTGGTTAATGTAGAAGGTTCTGAAGCAGAAAGGTGAACACCGCACCGCTCTGCTTCACCTCGCTCAGGTTGTGTCCCAGTGGACGCAGTGAAAGTCGAGTTTCTACAGGAGGATTTTTGTTAGAAAGTTTCTGGAGTGGAAGTGGAGTTTTTTAGGGATGAAGCATCTGCCTCCGTGAGACTTTGGGTTTGGAGTTTATTCATTAAGTTTTGCGTTTCCTGAAAACACAGACTCCATCTCCATCTTTTTTTTTTTTTTTTTTTTTTTTTTTTTTTTGTCAAATGTTGCCTAGCAATACCTGACTTCAAATATGTTTTTCTCCTTTACTGTTGTAATCGCAAGTCTTTTCTTGTTTCAAGTTCTGAAGTTCAATTTACCAATATAGTTTGTCTGGCTTTTATTATTTTTTTTAATGAATTATTAGTTGTTCTCTTTCGTCCATCTCATCCTTTTTTCCACTTACTGTATCACTCCTTTCTTTTCTTTTTTTCTATCGGTTTCCCTCTTTCTTGTCATCTAACCCTGTCTTTTTCTCTCTTTCTATTTGTCTTTCGTCCTCTTTTTATTCTGGTTCCATGTCACCCTCTCTTTCCAAATCCTTCGTGCTTTCTCTGTCACCCTTTCTTCTTTGTCTCTTATTCTCTCTTTCTATTTGCCTTTTGTACTCTTTTTATTCTTTTTATACCCTCTTTTTTTGGCCGTCTTCCTCTTTCTTTCTTTCTTTTCTTTTTATTCTTTCTTCCTATTTTTTTTCTCTTTCCCTATTTTTCACTCCTTCCTTCAAAAGAAAAAGACTACCGGGTTGGAATAGAATATTTTGGGAAATGCTGATTTATAATGGTTTATTCTTAAAGAATAAATAATCTCACCACCGTGTATTTTATATCTGTCTGGTTGCTTCTCGACTCTCCGGGTTGGGAGTTGTTTTTTAACAAGTCAAGTATTTTCCGAGCTCGACGATGCCGCGGTACAAATTTAATCAGTACAGGGTCGCCCGGGGTTCCGCCCGCCTGCTCTAAGTATAACCCATCTGGTGAACAGGCAGGTAGAGAATCAAGAGAGCCGAGTCTGCAGTGAAAATCCCAGTCCCACCGAGCCTCATTAAGAGCCATTGGAAAGAAGGGATGGGGGGAAGGAGGGCGTCCCGCTGTGTGAAGTGCGCTTGTCGCTCCGCAGGTATTCCCGCGTGTCCCAGGAGAGCCGGTGAAGATTAGCATCTGCGTGGTGTGTCTCGCGTCAGGCAAGCCGACACCTTTCCAGAATTTCACTTTGTTTTTATGCTGGTGTTGATCGGGAATATTGGAAAGCCGTCAGACTGGACTTTTTCCATATGAGTTGGAGCGATTCATTCCGCCCTCCTCTCGCTTACTTCCTGTCGTTAGAAGGCGGAGGACGTCCAAACTGATTGTTTGACTTCCCTCGGATGCGGCGAGCGTCAGACTGCTCGGGAAAACTCTCAAGGCCAATGAATCCTGGAATTTTCCTTTTCCGAACAGTTCTGGTTGAGTTTGGACTTGAGGTTTTTTCAACCTGGTGTTCGTCCATTTTCTGAGACACTTTTCCATTTCTGGGTCTCAGCTGGAGCCAATCACAGCATCTCTGGGTCTGAAGGCGGGACACACTTTAGTGGCCTACCAATCACAGAACAGGAATCTCAGACTATTACAATTTTCCAGATGCTAATTCTTCTGCATGCTTCAGAGCTGGACTTCTTTAGATCTGTTTGTGGTGTTAAAGCCGTTATACATGTATGTGATGACACTGACTGATTCTTGAGGAGAAACGAGTGTCTCGGTGGGAATATTCACGCGAAGAGCTGTAGATATGGAAATGAACGAGTCCCTGGGTGCGGACTGACATTTAAATGGCCGCGCATTGAATAGCTTGTGGACGGCTACGCATTTGTCACCAGCTGAATGACGTCTGCTGGAACATCTGCTTCAAACGTGTGTTTGCTCTCCTCTGTACTCAGAAGAACAGATCTTCAGAATCAAAGTCTCTTCTCTTTTCACTACTTGACTGCAAATTACTAAGTTTGTATAGATAAAGTTAACACACTGTCTTCTATTATCCACTTTATACACCGGTCGCTCCAACTGTTTCTTTTACTTGTCTTTTTTTCTCCCTTTCTGTGATTCTTGCTATTTCTCCATCGTATTTTCTCCTGATCCATTTCTCATTCTTACTTTCTTTCTATCTCTCTATCCATCACTCAATCTCTCTGTCTGCCTCTCCATCAATCTCTTAATTTATCTCTCTTGTCTCAATTTCACTCTCTTTTACTCTCTTAATTTTTTTTTGTCTCGCTCTCTCTGCAACTCTTTCCTTCTTGCTCTCCTTCTATCTTTCAATCTACCTATCTGTCTATCTCTAGCTCTTCATCCCCTTTACTCATCATCCAGACCTTTTTTTTATTCAGATGTCTGTTTTTTCCATTTCATTTTTCTCACTCTACTGTCTACTCTACCTTTCTTTCTGCCGTTCTATCTCTAACTGTATTATACTGTAACTCTAACTTGATTAATCCTTTCTTTCTTGCTCTTAAACTTAATCTTTTTCACGTTCTTTCACACTGTACGTCACTCTCAATGCTAATTTCACATCTTTTGCACAATAACTACATTTGTTTTAATTCTTTGCAGCATTCGAAAGCAACGGAAGCTATTTTTAAAATGAAGTTTCCTAGCAGACTGTCACTTTCTCTCATGTCAGGAAACACTCCATTTGTTGTTGCATTATAAAGCTTTACCGCGAGATATTTTTAAACGGCGGTGTTGCATGTAAAGCCGGAGCATGTGACGGCGCAGTGTAGATGAGGTGGCGTCCGTCACGTGAACGCTTCTTATAGACCCGCCGCATTTTCCCAGGATGACGGCTCCTGAGATCCTGTTATTCTCGTCCGGCTTTCTGCCAGCGATCCCAGGAGCAGGTGGTGTTTGCCCACCCTGACCTTTCAGGGTCGTGCTCGACGCGGGTCAAAGGTCGTTCTGGGAATGAGCGGCCCGTCATACCAGTGTCTCATTCGGTTCCAAGTAAGATCAACGCGAGGCCAGACTGTCTGCCACGACTGACCCTGGATCAGCGCCTGCGAGGAACCAATGAGACGCGGCGCTTGATATTGGATATTTGAGTTTGATGTTTTTCTCTTTTTTTCACACTTCTGCATCTTGTTTTACTGTAAAATGGAGTCGTTTTGATGAATTAATGGCATTCGGTTTTAACACCGAGAGCTTTCTGAAATGCTTCTTTCTGATTGGCCGTTCACACTCCAGGGTGAAGAGTGTTTTATTTTGTATGCTAATCTTAGCCATTCCCAGGCAACAAACTTTCTAAAAATAGCAGCTTTAATTCTTCTTGTGTTGTACTACACCACTTTTTCACTTTGATTTTGGGAACAACTATCTTGTACTTGGTTAATTTTATAAAATGGTGTGTGTGTGTGTGGATATAACAGCATGTACATTTTGTGCATAATATTTTTCTATATTCTGTATTTTTTATGCTGTATATCTTTTTTCGTTCTGTCTCTTTCTATTTCTCTGTCTCTCTCTCTCTCACCATCTCTGTCTCTTACTAACTCACATTCATACTTTTTTTCCTTACAAACTGTATTTAGTTTCCATCTCTTATGTTTCACATCTTTTGGAAAATAGTTGACTAAATTAAATCTTTTTATTGTGTTGAGATTAAAGTAAAAGTGAGGAAACTAATCTCAACTTTTTTTTAAAGCAGAAAATTCAACCTAAATGAAAAAAAAAAAAAGACACGACTTTCTCTCAAAAACAACTTTGAGCTTTAAATCTTAATTTTTGTTACAGTTATTTGTAACAACGTATAACCAAAAGTGTATGCAGTGTGTTTATGTGGGTGTGTGTTACATACATACCGGCATACACATAGAAAAATCTTAACGAAATCTAGACTTTACGACAAATCTAGTTAAAAATGTAAAAAACCCATGCTAACACTTTGTAAATCTAATTTCATGACGACCAGAGCGCAAACACGACCTTTCAACAGCGCCAGACATGAAGCAGCAGCCGGCGTGACGGGCGTGGCGGCGCCCCCCTCAGATCCCACCGCAGGCCTGCGCTCCGGCTTTGCACTTTGTAAAACCAATTCTGGCCGTCATTGGTGTCATCCCTCAAACTGAAGTGGAGAACCCGAGCCCGAGCATTACTCACGTCTGCCTGTGAACCAGGTGCAGCGAGCCGCTATCTGAAGACCGCCAGGCTCACGCGGGACCGCCGCCGGCTGTTTGTGTAAGAGGATAGCGAGGGCTGAGAGGAGATTTGGAGGGTCGTTGGTACTTCAGTCCACACAGATTCCTGTCTTTAAGACGGCGTGTGGGAGTGTGTGTGTGTGCGCGCGCCCCCCGATTTCTGGAATTTGTGCAGCTGAAGTTTGCATATGATTGTGGGGATTCGGAATAAGCTCAATGGAGTTTTGCATGTGAGCGAATGTGGAGTTATCGCTGCTGAGCTTAAAGGATTATAATAGGGGTTTTTTTCCCTTTAAACCCCGTAAACTTCTTTTTTACGAGAATGCAAAGTAGACGAAGGCTTCAAGCGTGGGAACTGTAATGTTAAGTTACCGTTATCTGGCTTTCTTCCGATCTAATTGTTTAGCAAAGTTGGTATTCTTTACTTTTATTTTTACATTTGGAAACTTTTATTTGGAGTATTTTAGTTTTATTATTTTAGGCGTGTCTCTATAGTCTACTCTTAGACGTCTAGCACACTTGTAGACGTGAAGGATTTATGGGTTAAAACTGTGATGGCCAACCTGCGGCCTGTGGGCCAATTGTGGCCCGTGAAGGATTTACATGTGGCCGCTCTTTTATTTCAGTGTTAAAATAAAGTTTTCTGAACAACTTTAATTAAAGACAAATCTAGAGAAAAGACGCCAATTTGTGAAAGGAAGAACGGAAGGAACGTTTTCGTTTATCGCGATAAATTTTCACACTTCTAGAATGCAACTGGCAGAATAAATGGAGATCTTTTGCACTGTATGTACATTCTACACACTTATTAAATGTTTTTTTTTAGGTGGAGATAGTGGGGAGATTAACCACAGGGTTTTCTTCAGCTCCATGTGCCGTGGTCTAGCAGCGGATGATGATGATGATGTCGGTATTGCCAGGCGAAGCCGAGCGTTGCGGAAATTGTGTTTGCAGAAATACAATTACAAGCGAGCGACACACATGCAGCAATGTTTCCCACAGTCAGGAAATGACTGGGCATATGTCAGCGATTGTCTGTCTGTGGCTCGTTTCAGCTCATATTTATATTTCAGAGCGGTTCACCTTGAATGGAGCTCCGCGGTAGTTATTCCCGTCCACTGACTTCATATTACAATAATGGAACCTGTTTCTTCTGACTGATTCTCGCTCTGATGTTAGCACCGCACGGTTGCGGTGAAAACGACCACCACGCTGGTTTGTGTCAATGTATGGAACGATATTCCGGACAAAATTCCGCCGATGTTTGAGTTTTGCCTCACTTTTATGAAACATTTATTTTTTGGAATATATTTATGAATTAATCCATAAAATGGGAAATGTGATTCTGTTTTGGTTAATTTCTGTTGACTGGAAAATGTTTTAGATTGCACTTTAAAAACAACTACTGTATTTAACAAAATAAAAAATTTAGTTTATACTGCTAAAATCTAAAAAAAATATTTAGACTTATTTAAACGGATTTTTGCCCATATTATACGTATATGATGAGCAAAAATCTACAACTTCTGATTGTTGTCATGCATATAAATACAGTGGTGCCTCGATTTACTAAATTCATTTGTGTCGAGAGTCGTTATGTTTGACGCATATTTCGTTAATTGAACTGCGTTTTACATGTAATCATTCTAATCCGTGCCATGACTTTGTAAATTCAGACAAAATGTTTTTGAAAATGTAATGAACATGTTACACAGTTGTTTAGTTTGCCAGTTGTTTATAATGGTACAGTATATAATGATTTACGGACAATCTCATATGCAAATTTGCTCAACACGGCCGCTCTACGGGAGAAAAATAAAACATCACCATTCTGGGAGAATACAAACTTATTTTAAATTTTGGAGGCAAGATATTTGAAACTAGTGTTTTTTTGTTTATTTGACGTGCAAAGAATCAACTGATTTATACACGTCTGCTCTCATCGAAATTAAAACCTAATCTGACCAATAGCAACAATGTTCCTGATATAAAAGTCACGCACACTAATTACAGCAGATTCAACAAAATAAAGAAACCCCTTCAAATGAATGCACCGGCACGTTAACTCTGACTCCGCCCATATTGGCGGCATGCGGTTTCCGTTCGGTTTTGTGCTCGCGCGTTATCGCGTTATGTAATAACCGTGACTCCAAAAAACAGTTACCGTAATAAAGCGACAATTAACCGCGCAACTGTAACACACTCGCACGCGCTCCGCAGCCCTGCGGGGGGAAACACACAGTCCGTAATTAATCACGGGAGATGTTCATGAGGGGGGAGTGGTAGAGTTCTACTGCGCTGCTCTGACAAGCTTCATTACCACGAGCTCAAATCCCCATGTTAATGAGAGATGCACCAATACACACACATCTACAAACACCAGTGATGCACACACACACACACACACACACACACACACACACACACCTTCTGGGTGGGTTTCAGCCACACAAACTGAAATTGAAATGCATTTCTGATGCAACATTGCATGCTTGTAACATGGTCATTTTTCACACTGAGCACGAAGCCATGCTGGATATTGAATATTTAATCATTTTTATTTAGTTGGATATATGAAGTCCAGCTGTAGTAAACACAGCAGTGCTTGGTAATGTTTGGTCTTTCCATCCATAAATTTGTTTGTCCAACCGTAAATCCATCCATTCCTCCATATACAACTCTCTCCATCCATAAATCATCCATAAATCCATTCATCCATAATTTTTTCCTTCTCTCCATCTTTATTTTCTCCACCCATAATTCATCCATCTATTATTATATCCACTCGTATATCTATCGATTCCTCCATTGCTAATTCTATCTATCCATCCATCTATCCAACCATAAATAAAAATCAAATCTATTAAAGGTGAAAGACAATTTAAAAATAAAGGTGAATTTTGAGAAGGTGATTGGTGAGGGGGATCATGAAAACGTTCAACTGATTAAATAAAATGGATGTTGCAAAGTGAACTCGTAAATAATTTCATGAATGTAATTTGCCCGTCTTCAAATTTTGTCGGTTTCTGTACGATGGAAGCCAACACTTTGCAATTGTGGATGCATTTCGACAACTTCAAACTTGGAATCAGTCGGCATGAAGCGTAACATATTTTTTTTTTCTTCTGCGGAAAAGCCAGTAAAAGCTGTGCAAAATGGTCGGAATGCTCTTCCACATCCGTCACCGTCCCACTGTCGCCTGAAAGAATCACACACACACACACACACACACACACACACACTCGACTCTTTCAGTCCATCTCTCCTAACACAATTACACAGCGTTTAAGCCCCCCGTCACCACCACGTCCCACCCACCCTGGCTTTCAGCAGCTCCCCACAAAGCATGACATTGGCCAGCTGTCAAGTTCTATCAAGTACCGGCAATCTGTGGTCGGCCTAAATCTTGACGTGTGGAGGAGGAAGGATAGAGGAGGACACAAAGCGCGAGTTTCCTCTTCTGGAGTGCTTTCCCGAGCGGATACCATGGCTTAGCTCTTCACACACTAGCATCCGCCACTACACACATTCACACACACGCTGATTTCTATCTGCCGCAAACTCACTGTTTGCCCGTCTTGTGTTGCTTAGCAATAAGATGGCATTCTAATATGGGAAAGTCATTTTTGTAGGTGTCAGATATGAGCGGCTGGGATTGTGTTGAGTAAATCACAGAAATCCGTGGAGAGGTGATGGAGAAGGTCTTTCAGCTCTTCAAGAATTCAATGTCCAAACGCCTCGGGGTGGAGAAGAACCTTGGACGCTGGTTGGCTTTTACGTTGAAATGGTATTGAGGGAAATGGTATAAAATGGTATTTTATTTTACGTTGAAATGGTATTAACAAACCTTGATTCATCTTTATCTTCATATTTTAAGTGGAGAACATATAAACATCAGTGCTTTATTGTCATTTTAAAACAAAAAAACAGATTGACAGAATTTGAAAATGGTCAAATTTTAAAATGGTAAAGTTGTGTAGTGGGTCCAAGATCTCCGGAGAGTTCCTAGATATTTGGAAATCCTATAATTTCTTTTTTAAATACCATGTCTATTGGACTATCTAAGGTCCAATAAGTTAACTAATGTAAACTTTCATTTATTTAAAAAAAATGTATGGTGCGCCTTGTCGTTTTGTGTGGAACTTTGGTTATGCCGCCTTATTATCAATTTTTGGTTATGCTTTATTATCGATATTTTTTTTTTTTTTTTTTTTTTTGAGACGCAATGGTTAAACATTCACAATAAGTCACTAAGTAAAACTAGAAACTAGAAGTCCTAAAGGATTCAAAATCATTCAGTTTTTCCAAATTTAGTTTTGCTGGTGAATTTTGCTGGTGAATTCACTGTGCTGGTGAATTAGAAGTTGCACATTTGTTGACATTGCACCTTCTAGTCAAAATGCAGTAATTGAAGTTGTAAAGCCTCCTGAAACTCATTAGATGGTTAGAAAAACATCTAAAAACCAGCAGCCTCCGTCTCTGAGAGAAGACGAAAAACAATTGCCCATAAGAAATTTCCAAACATGTGGAAAAAAAAAAAAAGCAGTTCCACGTTAGAAATGTTAACGTAAAACTGAATTGGGTCTGCTGTCGGGCTTATAGATGTTTTAATGGATAAATGTGAAGCTCGGGATTAGGAAGCATACGTTAAATGCATTATATAAAATGAGCATGGAGCATTCGGTTTGAAGAGCCGACATTACTGCGGTGAACTCCAGATGATCCGGGCCGCAGCTGATCGAATCGTCGCCTGAAGCCTTTCCCACATTGTGGAAACGTTCAGGCCTGTCGAGGTCTTTTCCAAGGACCCGTCTCTCCGAACAGATCCGGCTTTGTGCTTTTGATGGTCCTGAGGATTGGCAGACAACCCAGTCAAAACCTCAGACGCATTGTTTGAGCTCGACTCGTCTTTTTCGCCTCTTTTTGTTGGAGGGAACCACCAGCTGAGGCAGAGAAGGATTTCAATTGACAGAAAAGCCAAGTTTATGGAGTTTAACCCTTTGTTCGTTTGGACGGCACTGAATTATTTTGGACCTTTTGCCCTTTTCTGCTATAGGCGTTTGTTCACATTATGGCTTCTGTTTTAGAGTTAACTCTTTGTATTTTATGTATTATGCTGCTAATCTGATCTGTTTTACCTAGTAATAGATGTAACTATGTAGATGAATATTCAATGTTTGTTTGGCCTAATCAAATAAAAAGTCAACACAAATCTAAGTCAAACGTCAATATTGTATAATCAAAGTACAATAATAGTTCATATAGTATCATAGAAATAAAATATATACAAAATATTGTAACTTTTTAAGCACATTATTAGTGCATACCATAAAGTTTTGAGCAGTTGTATTATTTATTAGCTTTATTTGCACCCAATGAAATAGGTATTTGTTTGCATACAATAAAATACAATTTTTTTTTAATGTAAAATTTTAATTCAAATTTTTTTTTCCCTAACATTACACTAATTAACTTTAGTTTGGCTTTATTTTTTAAGGTGTGTTTATTTGGAAACATTATTTGAACCTTCATTTTAACGCACATTCTAAACTAGTGGTCCGGAAGTCGTCCTGGCAACCATTGCCGCAAACGTCATTTTGATGTCGGTTGTTTTCACATGCTGAGAAAGACATGAATCGTATGTAATATTTATTGAATATGAATAATAAATAGTGTGAAGTATGCAGCGTGTACGGTGTAAACTATTCTGCGGCTCCGTTGGTTTGGATGAGCGGCTCTTAAATCAAAGCAGGCAGGTTGAGTTAGTGGAAGGTCTTGCAGACGCAGGTTTAAACTCCAGGCTATTTGCTGTAGAGTTTGGAATGTGTTGGTGTTAGTCGACTGTAAGTCCACCACTTTTACCCCGGAGGGCTTAAATTGATCCTTTCGACTCAAATCTGTGGGCTTTAGGTTTACTGTGTGCATTGCAAACTCGCTGACGGATAAAATGCTGAAGCCTTCCATGCGTGTGCGGCAGCAGCTCCGGGACACACACACACACACACACACACACACACACACACACACACACACACATTAGCATCACTGGACGTGACTTAGACTCTCAAGATTTGTTACAGAAAGTGCTGTGGCTTTTCAGAACTATACAAATTTTAAAAATAATAACACGCAAATGGATAAATATTGAGCAAACCATTAGGGTCAATAGCTAGGAAAAACACATTTACTGTAAAGAACGACTCACTTTTGTCTGTTTATTTCTGGCAATTTTAAACTTATTTGTTATAATTGTCACATGTTTTTATGTTTAAATGTTTCAATTTCTGGATATACATTTGTGTTTTTTTTTAAATATATATATATATATATATATATATATATATATATATATATGTTGGATACCAGGGAAAATTCCATGTAACACTAGTTAAATACAAGTTGCATCATAGCACAAATATATTTGATTTTTTTTTCCACTTTTTCTTTTATATAATTTTATCCAGTACTGTTGGGTGGGTGGTGTTTTTAACATTTGTATTCATATATTACTGCATATAACTTTTTATATCTTGTTATTTAAGTGATGAGGATTGTTTTATGATGAGTTCTAAAAAGATTTTTCATTTTACTTATGGACACTATATATTATACTTAAATATTTGATTATATTTATATAAAACATTTGTTTACATAAATTGGCTTAAATTTGGCCAATTAAAATAGTTTAATGCGTAAATATTTATGTTATACAATGTTGATTTGTTTGACCCCTATTCTTGTTTTGCTTTTTTTATCCTTACAAATCAAAACAACCAAAAAAATGTAGTTTTTCCGCACATTCAAATTTTTTTTAAAAGTCTGATTTAATTGCGTCAGTGCTAATGATCTCTTCTTCTTCTCTTTCCTTGCATGTCCTTCATCACTCCGCCGTGGTTCATCTATAAAGGTAAGCAGTTTTATCCTTCATCCACTTGTTTACGCAACATTCACGCGCGGTTTCCTGCGCTACAAACATACCCGGTTCATTAGAGGCGTGTGAGCCAATCAGACGGGGTGAAGAGGAGGGGAGGTCGTGAGAACCGTCCCGCAGCCTCTCGCCAACACGCCTCGACTATCAATGTGACCGTCGCGCTGATGTAAACAAACCCGCCAGGCCGCCGCTTCCTCTTCCTCTTCACACCCTGTACGCACTCGTTTGCTCAAGTAGGAAGGGATGATGAGTCGCGCGGTCAGCGTGTGGGCGATTCCATAATGCCGTTCGCCCGATAAACCGTTTCCAGGGACGCCTAAAGCTTGTCTGATAAATAATGCAGGCCGTTATTAAAGCTTTCCAGGATTCTCCGCGGCGGGTTTAAACTGGTGCGGATTGTGGAGATCTGCACATGCCTGTATGTAAATGTGAGCAGATCATTCGGCCGGAAAGCTCATTTGTGCGCTCCTGCTGCTCCAAACCTCCAAGCCAGTTGGGACCTTCAAGGCTCTTAAAATGTACAATTGTAGGGATTTTATTCATCCATTCAACTCTGTAGAAAGTCGTTGACTTGCGGACTTTGACTGATTCACTTTTTGTTGTTGGGCACTCGTGGTGTTTTTATCCTCCAAACTGAGGCCATTTTTTAAATACCAGAAACCCATAAAAATTTAGTTTTTTTTTTTTTTGGTCAGATGTCCAATGTTGTTGTGATTCGCTTTTTTCTTTTCGGGTCACGTGGAGCTGTAGTCAATCACAGTAACTGTTGGTCTGAAGGTGGGACGCACCTCCTGGATTGGTGGCCAGCCAATCACAGAGAAGGACACATACACATAGTGTATCAGTTTCCAAAGACACGTTCTTCTGAATGCATGTTTTTGGACCGTGAATGTGGTGGTTATCTATGCTGGTAGGTGGATGGATGGATGTTGGACCCAGTAAGTAGATGGAGTGATGGCTGGATGGTTATGTAGGCTAGTAGGTGTATGGATGTGTGCAGTAGTAAATGGAATGGTGGAGGGTGGTTATGTAGGCTGATGAATGGATGGACCAGGTAGGTAGAGGAAATGATGGATGGATGGTAACGTAGGTTGGTAGATGAATGAATGAATGGAAGGATGGACCCAGTTGGTATATGGAATGATGAATAGATAGTTATGTATGCTAGTAGATGGATGGATGGATGGATGGATGGAGGGATTAACATGTCTATTCCTCCTCCTGTCTTGAGTGGAAGTGATCTGTAAGAACACTCAGTTATGTTCTTCTGAAACATAAGAACGTTGTGAAATGGAAGGCGTCAGATGCGAAGAATCCCTCAGCTGCTGCTATTGACTTTTATGAGAACAGTTAAAAAAAATGCATAAAAATGGTTATATCAGCAATTCAGGTCTGGATCCGGGACCTTGTAAAAGCAGATACCTGAGTGTCCGTCGCTCAGTAGTTCCACCCTGAAGACCTGCTGAACCCAGATCTGCCGCGGCATCAGAAGAAAATCTCCCGAGTTGAGGTCCGTAATGGTTTGATTGGTTCCAAACTCTGGTCGAGTGTTTATTTCAGTCTCTTGTGCGGCGTTGGAGAATCGCTGCTGTCGTCCCACCTGACTGCGCCGACTTTTTTCCTCACGGTGAAGATTTATAGCAGTTGGGGTGTCGGAGACAGGCTATTACCATGAGGTCTTAGAGCTCATCATTCAACACGTTGCTTCCTCCACGCGGCGTCGTTCGATTCTGATGATCTCGCAGAAGGTCTCGTGTTTAGTGATGTTGGGATTCGTAACGTATACTAGTTTTAGTAGTGAGTTTGGCTTTGAATGCAAAATGAGCCGTTCACCTCGAGGTGCGTGACTTCATATGGACTTCCTGGTCCAGGTTTTACTTTCCTCGTACTATGACGCTGGATTGGATCTTCCTGTGGGATTCCACGAGGTCTTTGGGTTCATCATACTTGGGAAATTAGTTTTGTGTCTTGGTGTCTTCGCCTTTTTAAAGAGGTTTTGAAAAGAGTTTACTTGAAGTGATCTTATAGTTTTTAGTGGTTTAGGTGTCAGAAGTAATGCTAGATTTCATTGCATTTGTTCATTGCAACTACAAAATGTTTTTCTTGTCCGTTGAACCCATGACCGTGCAAACACAATGAGCTCCTTTTTTTTAAAGTATATTTTTTGTCATGATCTTCTTACCGTATCACTTTTAACATTTATTTTTACTTTAATGATACATATTTTTTATTAATTTGTTAATCATATCCTTCTAGCTCTTGGGAAAATTAGCACAAGTTACTAATTTAGTCTTTGTGACTAAATATATAGGGTGGTTGTTTATGTAAAATTGTATTATTTATAATAAAAAAATAATTACGACCAAATGCTATTGCTATATAATTATAATTTCAAGTAATTTATTTAAGCATTTAAATTATATATTCCTGTAGAGATGATAAACACATTTTACAATGAAAAAAAATTGACTATACAATTACAAATAATTTAGTTGCAAGTTCCTGTAGAAATTGTAACCATACTTCACAAATTAAAACAATGTAATTACTATACTACTACGATAACAAATAGTTTACTATTTAATTACAACTTTCTGTCGAAATGGTAAACATGGTAAATGTTGTAGACAAACTTTACAACTGAAAATAATGTAATTACTATGCTATTACAAAAATCATTGAATGGCTACTTCCTGTCCGCCAAGCCCTCAGTCCCAGCAGTAGGTCGGTGCGGAGGAATTCTCTAGAACTAGGACTCGTCTCCAGAACAAGGCTTTCTTTCAAAGAAGTGAGTTCCCGATCGAGGGCTGTCGGGTTGATTAAATATCACCACTGCTCGCTCCCTGACCTCCGCAGCCGCGTCCGGCCCCGTCACATCCACTGACATTCTGCTCTTTGTTGGCAACCCCGTCCCCGTCCAATCACGGCAGAGCTGCTTTGATTCCCTCTCCAATCAACACGAGCGCTTCCTTTGTTCCAGGCCAGCGAGCAGGATGAAGCTCCAGCAACCTCCGTTTCTCCGGCAGCGTGACATTTAAAGAAAGTCTGTTTGTGTTTATCTGTCACAATCTGGCCATTTCCACTGTCTGTCAGGCGAGGTTGAGCATTTCTTTTCCCCCGCAGACGGATGTGCTGGCATTTCTGAGGAATTAGAGATTGCCGTGACCTGCCGTGTTGGAGATGTGTATCCGTGCTTCGTACTAATGTCGTGCTAAAGAGCATCTGTAATTGCCTCAGCCGACTCTCACTCTTTGTCTGCTTTGGAGTTCTACGTCTATTCTTAGAGGCACAAAGCAAACGCGCATTGTTCCGCCGTGACACGAAGGATGTTTACAGTTCCGCCGGCTCATTAGCATATCAACAATTCCCTGCTTTTGCTTCTCGCACCTCGATTCGAATGCAAAGTCCCAAGCTGCTTTTGAAACAAACGACTGGCTTTCGAATTCGTCTCATTGTTGAAATGCAATGGCTTTATTAAATATTCGTATTTCGGTGAGAGGTTTTTAAATTTTGTTCTTTTTCTTGGATTTTATTTGGATTTGAGAGATTGAAAATTTTGAAAAATCTGAAATACCATATTTACACCATGTTTTTAGACGCTCAAAAACTTGGGGGGTGCTTATAATTGCAGATTTCAAATATGCACGTAAATATAAAGACCAAGTCCATAAGAACGCAAAATCTCCGGAGCAGAAAAAAAAAACGGTTCAAAACGAAGAACGCTAGAGTCAGACACAATCAAACTGCTCTATGTGCTGCACAAAACACTACTGTTCAGATATTTACAACTAATCAAAACCGAGCTCAGCTTTAGTCTGGCGTGCAAATGCTCAAGGCCTCAATGGAGGATTATGGGACATGGAGTTTTAAGGACTAAAATAGATTTCTTTAAAGTATTATTCAAGTAAAAACGACAATGAAGTGAAACGAGTCGCAAGTTGGGTTTGTTAAATAAAGAAAAAACTTGCCACATATTTGGCATTTGTCAGGGTTTTTTTTTTAAAGAGATGTTCCTCTGTTAAATGTCTGACAGTCCATTTGGCAACATTTTAAATTTCGACTTCTCTGCATGTTTTTGAACTGTGAGGGGAAGCCGGAGACCCAGAGGAAACCTACATCAACAGTACATGCAAATACCTCCAACCTTGAAAGAGTCCTACAGAGCAACCCACTACGCCACCGTACCGACCACGAAAGTACCTTTTTGGCACGTGTTTAAGTGATAGGTGGCTCTTTTATTAATTGTAATATTTCTACTTGAGACTTTTGGCTCTCAGAATGTTTTATTTCTCTTCTTGGCTGCGTTCAGCTTGTTTCAACGATACACGCAAAGATACCGAACTAGCGCTCGCACACTGATATATTGGTGTTCAGCAGAAAGACATGAGGCAAATTGTTGTCATGCCTATAATAAATCATTCTTTTGTGCGCGCGCAGATCTAATCTTTGCCAAACACATATTGGTGCTGTACAAGTCTAAACCCAGAGTAATGAGCCAGATGGAAGTCAAAAAGTCAGTCTGAAAAGTTATTGCTTTTGTGGATCCGAGTTCTGCCGTGAGTTTGGTGGAAAGGCCATGCTTGTTTGTGGGCTTCACATGTTCTTGGGTTTCTTGACACGGCAGTGGGGCATTAAATCAAAGCTGAGCTTTATTTCTTATCTAGTTCTTGCAGGTAATCGACACCTTAAGTAGTTTTTATGCCAGATAGAGGCTGAAAACACCGACGGCCAGGGCTTAAAAAGTCTGTTTGAAGTGTTGAGGCCTGGATATTCCCTGCTTCTCTTCTGGAATATTCCCCGGAGTGCCCCCCCCCTCCCCGTACGCTAAGTGACCGCGCGGTGACATCCGAGGTGTCGAGGGGCAACAGCGGCTGACAAATGTGAACTCCAGCAGCGGCTTTCATGTGGCTGGACCACTGTGTGGATGGAGATGTCCCATGAGCGTCTTTCTGAGGGTAATAAAATCCAGCAGAGTGGAGGATAGACCTATAGTGGTGAACGTGAAGAACTCGTAGACGCCCTTCTGTATTCAAAATTTGGATTTATTTTTATTATTTATTTTTAATTATTATTTTTATTACTATTTTTTATTTTTTTGTGAGAAGATTTAACTGCAAGGTAATGTTAGAATAGTTTTCAATCAGAGACAAAATTCAATTATCGAATTTGGCAGCTAAAAGACACATTTTGAGAAGATCCATCACCAGACAACTTTTAATGCTTGTGGAAGTTTGTGGAATCCTGATTTATGATAAAAAAAAAACTTTGGATGGTGACTTCCACAATGTGTTTTTTGGCATTTTGGCATCTAATTTAAAACGGTCGTATTTATTTAAGGTGTGACTTGCGAAATTTGCAGAAATCTCAAGTTTGGCCGGATATCACGAAGCATTGGGCACTTCGACTTATCCCAAGAAGTAACCGAGGTTGAGACCCAGCTCCACGTCATTCAGTGTGGGACAGCGTCCAAACAAACATATACTGTTTTTGTTATTAAACTATTTCTGTTTTCCTATTACATATATGTTTGGCAATGCCGTTTATGACAAACTAGACGCAACAAACAATTTGCTGCATTTTCATTACTAAATTGGCAAGATTAACAATGAAGATATTTGGAAAATAATTCAATCCTTGGAATTTTTTTTTATTGAAAATAGTGCAATTTATAGTTTGTGATAAATGATCATCTGAATTGTGCAATTAAGTGAATCAGAAAAATCAGAAGCAAAACGTGAAAAAACGAAAGATGTGAATGGTCTGACCACTATCTACTAGTCTCCAATATATCAATGAATTGCAAAACATTTAAGTTGCATTATAAATCGACGTGGTCAAGCCGACCAATGGCAATAAGTAATTATCTTGCAGTTTGTTGAAAAAAAAAAACCATGGCCCACTCTTGGAAAGGGTGTTAAGAGCCTACGTTCCCAACGTAAACAACTGTTTGGGCTTCCCACCTTACACTTAAACCTGACACAAAACCTGATCTGCTGGTTTCTCCCCCCTCGAGAAGTCAATCCCAATCCTCTTCACCTCAGGCCGAAAAAACGCATTAAACCAGCACAAAACGCCCAAACCAGCCCGCGCTCCCTTTGTCGTCCCAGACAGGAAAAGCCTTTTATGTGTGCCGGGGTTCCTCACTTTGCTTGAGATTTGCACTTGCACTATTATCAGGCGGTGGGATTCGGGGGCTTTCAGGAGCAGCTCATCACCTGCCTCGCCACTTAAAGGTGTGGGAGTGGAGGCCTTTGAAGCCGCGGCCCAGATGTGCCATTTGGTGTGGAGCTGCTGTTTGAAGTCTTGTTTGCATCCCAACCGTTTCCTAAATCCCTCTCAACAAACGCTCGGCGTCAGAAGAGCCAGCCACGGCTTCGTCCACATCGAGATTGTTGCGTGGTAATGAAACGCCTTTAACCCAAGGTCTCGATGCGTCAGGAGACGGGGTGCGTCGTCTCATCTTCAATGTTTCATCGGGTTCCTTTGAGCCGTTGGAGCTGAAGAACGAGCCTTCCTGCCGGCGCTGGAACAATGGCACGTGTTGGGTTCTGAAGAGCCGCTCGGGTTTGGCTGCTTTTGATTTGTCACATGTGTGACACGCTGTCTTACATCACCGGGTTCTTGTTGTTTTTTCTCGTGCCATATGTTTGGTGTCGTATAGACGCCCGCGGCTGTTTGGAGTCTCGCTGTGAAGTTGACTGACAGTTTCTTCTGGAATTAAATGAAATCAAGGTTTCTCACGAGGTGGGATCTCACCGAGCAGGAGAACACACTCGGTCCAAACGTGTTATGTTTGGAGATTTTACAAGTGAGCAGCCAAAGCCACTTGCTGTGGAATGCCGCCAGCACCAGGAGAAAAATGTGTCGAGTTTGACAATTCAAGTGATTGGCAAATTTTATTCACAATTCGCTCCATTCCTCCAATCGAAGCAACCGAAATGGTTTTGATAGTACGATTATTGTCAAAATTTGTCTGAAATTGTTCCATAACTCACGATGAAAAGGATTAGCTGAACTTCCTGCTTTCATTCATTCATGCATTTTCTAAACCACTTGCCCATTTCTGGGTCTAGGGAAGCTGGAGCCAATCACAGCAGCTCTAGGTCTGAAGGAGCGGCCTCCTCCTGATTGGTCGCCAACCATCATCACCAATCATAACTTTCTCTCACAAGATCTTCTCGTTTTCAATTCTAGTTATTTTCTGAAACCCATTTGTCCTCCACGAGCTTTTGAGAAGTTTTACGTGAAGCTATAATATCATTTTCACCAGGTCAGGTGGTCCATAAGTCTCCAGGTTTTTCCCCCCGTCTTTCTCTTGCACTGGCTTCATTTTCCCACTTATTTCTTTCATTAGGTTCCTGCAGAAGTGAAGAACGACTTATTATTCAGCTTCTCGCTTCCTTCTCAGACGGCACGTCTCGTCCTGCCGTTTATTCGGAAGGGACTAATGAGCACTTCAGTCGGCTTTTTGAGTTTCGCCTAATTGTGATCTAAAGCTTCAAACCGGCCTTGAGTGAAGCCGCTTTAATGGCGACGTCACCGATGCCTCAAGAGCGAAGCGTCGTAATTAAACGCCACGTAAATACGCAGCCTTTTCTCTTCTTTTGTGTGGAATGGAGCACACCACCACTCAGATCGGAGGTGTTCAGATGTGAGCAGGTTCTTTCATGTTCAGACGGATTTGAGGACACAGGTGCTCTGCTGGTTCAGGTGGAGACGGAGCAGGACAAATCCTCTTCTCACTTCGGTTTTATTTATCCCACGGCCTGTTTTTTTTTTTTCTTTCTCTTCCTCTGCAGCATCCCTTTCTTGTCTTCCATCTCCCCAGGGTTCCTCTCGGCGTGCGTCTGTCCGTCTCCGCAGCCTCGCACCAGCTGCAGCCTCCTTAAAAAAGCAGCAGCAGCATCTGATTGTTGGAGCTTTATTGATGGGGCTTCCTGTGTCCTGGAGCTGGATCAGGCCTTTGGCGAAAGCTTCGGCGCAGCTTTTGTTCGCTCCTTCTTTTCGTTATGCGATATGACCTGTTTGAGACACGCCTGTATCGCATTACACGATGATGTACAGGAAGTCCATCGCAATATCAGTTCCACACACGGAACGTCAGCCCAGGTTTCTTGTGTTCCAGGTTTTTTTTAGTGTGTTTGTCGCAATGGTTGTTTCTTGAAAAAAATATTTAGTGTTATTTTTAAATAAACTAAATTTGGCTAAAATGTACAAGTAATAGTAAATACATTATATATGCAGATGCATATTAAACAGTTGAATAAATTACATGAAATATAAACAATAAAAATATATTATTATAATGTAAAATTTTATAAATATTCCTTAATACCATGTTAGATTATTATTTCCTATGAATGTTATCATTTTTTCCTAAATAGCCAATTTACTCGTTTTGTTCACAAAACGTCTTGTCTACTGTTATTTCATATAAAGTTAATTATTATTATACATATACAACGTATTATTTATGTACATGTTTATGTATTGTACTGTACATGCATAAAGTTTTGTTTTCCGTATTAGTCTGTCTAAAAATAGTTACAAATGTGCTATAATTTCTGCCATTTTTGAATTGTATCCTTTTTTGCCATTTTTTTTATTTTAACTAACAATTAACTCTAACAATTATTAAAAATTGTTTTTATTAAACAACCATTTTCTTCCATTGCACTTGTTCTTACACTTCAAGAACATCTGTACAACAGACAAATCAAGATAAATTTCAGATTTTTAAGTGACAGCAGCTAATTCTGCTGGATTGGCGTTCACACACCGTGTGTGATGAGCGTTTAAACAGGGAATTATCCAGTACAGAGGCCAGTTTGTCTGTTTGGGAACAATCTCTAGTCGTAATTCAGGAGACCCCATCTGTGGAGAGCACACAGCAGTGATGGCCGAGTCACATGTGGTGTGGAGAAATTGTGTATTTAGCGCTAAACGAGAATACATTTAAATGTTTTTGCAAATAAACGAGCTAATTATCAGTCTTTGTTCGACTGCGAGGGTCCGAAGGGGGAGGATACAGTAGACTGACTCGAGGAGAAGATGACTACTGAGTGTTTTTGTCACGTAGCACTTGTTCATCTCGGACTTCAGTTCTGTGCAAATCCAGACGGGATGTCCTGTTATTTTCCAATGGCTTGACTGATCCAAACACCAGTCTTCATCACCACAGCGGGACATCGAGAAAACCTCCGCTCCCTGACCTCGGCGTGAAGCCTGTGATCTAGAAAAGCAGCAGCCATTTCATCTGCAGGAGCCAGAGAGAGAGAGAGACGGCGCTGCCAGGCCTGCGCCAACACGTCCAGCATCTGCGTCCTAACCGCTGCTTTACAGCCAGTCACCACCGGAATATTCACACGCTCCGTGTGATCACAGGCCAGCCAATACAGACACATTGTTGTCATTGTGGTATCGAGTGAACCAATCGGTGAGGTTCCTCCTCAGAAGATCTTTGGCGTTCACTCGTTTCTACAAAAAAAAAACCTTCTTTCCTGTGACGATAGTTTGACCGCAATGGGATTACGTGTTCGCTCTCGTTGCGGAAGCTAATTGAGACTTGCGTGATCCGTCTAATGAACAGCGATTGCTCTAATGAATCCGATGCCGAGAGGACAGTCAGGTCACTTCATGAGGGTTTTCCCGCTCAAATCTAGACGCCCACAGATCTAGACGCTTAGGTGGCGGAAAATGACGCGGCGGGTTTAGATGTTTAGAGGCGGTTGCGTAACGTTGATTGCGCTACTTGTAGGGGGTTTCCTGTGAGCGGGAATCTCCTCATTGGCCTTCAAAGTTCCAAGTTTCTGCCGCCAAGAAAAGTGCGATGAGTAGAAATGACTTCACAAGGAGAGTGTTCTCTTGATCTGAGGGAAAAAGTTGTGGATTCAAAATGGTTTGTATTCCAGTTCCGGCAAATACCGCACGTCAAAATGCTAATAATACGTTCAAACCATATCAAGTTTTTTTTTCACAAAGCACTTGTTTAAAAGAGAGATGGATTGATCAACCTTGTATTTGTCCCAAATATGTGAACATTTGCTGACTTTCATGTCCAGATTTGCCTTTTGCTACGTTGCTATCGCCTGGAATCCGTCAACATTTTTGTTTTCAAGATAGTAGCTATTATCATCATCAGAATCAATCAACCTTCTACATTACAGATATTACACACACGTTTTCCGCAAGATTTGTTCCTAAGTCGGTCATTTTTCTCAATCTGTAGTTTTGAGTCAGTTTGGAGGTTTTCTCGTGGGACTGGTCTCCGGGAAGGTGGTCCAGCAGCCCCACGTCTGATCTGCATCCGAAGCAAAGGCCAATTTGGCGCGTTTCCCAGGCTAGTTCTCATTCAGATCCGATTTTTTTTTTAGTTTAAGTTGCGGTGGAATAGAGGAGACATAAAACAGTGGCGATTATGAAAACATCCCCTCATTGTGCAAGGCTTCCCCATCAAGAATGTGCAGAACGCATATAATTAACACGCTCGGAATGGAGGCTTTTAGCCGGCGTTGCTATGGAGACGGTGTAAAGCTGCGCTAGGGGCCGTACCCGGGCAGGCTAATATAATTGTATGCAACCTGTGAAATAAACACTTAAACATTTAGGGCAAACCTGGTGTTTTTTCCCGCTGTTATTCTCTAATAAATGTTCTCTAACGGCAATTCAGTCGCCAGCAGTCGTCTCGTATTTTTATTTGGCCATTTTCCATCTCGGAGATGCTTATTACCGCAGATTCACTCCCCACAAACACTCCAGTGCCATTACTAGCCTAAACATTTGTCGCGTGTAGGATCGCGCACTATCCAGCGCTCTTACACGCCGTCTGAGGTCAAGAGACGCTCGCGGCGCCAGAGAAGAAGCCGCTTTTAGATGAATAGCTGATGAGAAAACGATGTAAATTATCCGCTAGTAACGTTCTGAAACGTCTTCTGGGTCTTTTTATTCTGGGACTTTTATGGTGTGTAAAATGTTGATCTGATGGTGTTTAAAATCAAACACACCACTGATTTTCACTCGTTGAGATGCGGGATTTGTGTCCTGCTCTGTGATTGGTCGACCACAATCCAGGGTGTGTCTCCAGTGCCTTCAGACCCACAGTTGATGTGATTGGCTCCAGCTCCCTGTGACCCAGACATAGAAAAAGTGGATGAATTGAATGGTAACTTTTTTTTTATTAATAGAAACCTCGTCAAAAGCGTCAATGTGGCAATTTTGCATACTTCTACAAGTTAAGTTTTCTGAATAGTTTGTCTATAAAATGTCGTTAAAAGGTTACATCAAATTCCAAAACCCAAAAAAAAGTCTCAACATTTTGATCCAAATGATCCTGACGATATTTGCATATTCATGAGGCGACTAAATAACGGTGTACTTTGAATGGCGGCGGTGTTTTTCCTCCGCTCTTGGCGTGTTTACCCGCAGGTAGCTAATCTGGGTGAAATGGCGCGGTTCTCATTGGTATTCCGTCAGGTTAACGCGGGGTCCAGACAGCTGGGGCGCGACCGTGCGGACCCTCGCGCCTGCCTTGTTTGTTCACTTTCTGACATGATCCGCTGCCTTCTGCGCGCGCGGGTGTGTGTGTGTGTGTGTGTTCAAAGTCAGCGTCCGCCAATGAGCTGAGGAGGCGAAGCACAGCTGCGGCGGAGTCAGCGAGATCAGCGCCATACGGATAATGACAGCGCGGGGAAGTGGCGCAACCTTCACCTGACACGCCCCCAGTAAACCACCAATGATTCTCCTGCCTGATAAACAAGCGTCCGCGCCTTTAACCTCCTGACCTCGGGACGCGCTGTGATTTCTTCTGCGCTTCAGAGAAGACATTTGATGTTGATGGGGGAAACGTTTCCTCTGTATCTCCTCAAACATCTGCTGATGACACGCGGCTCGTGTTAGATCTGATCCAGCGGCGGTTTGAGATACGATAGGTACGACGGTGATGTCGTTGAATTGAACGCGACAATGGCGTGAAATCTATTGCGGTGATGTCACAATTCATATGCGATGATGTCATCAGATTACATTGTGATGATGCAAATCAAATGCAATGATGCCGTGAAGCTAGTGCGCTAATGCCGCTGAATCGAATGTGGCAGAAAACGACGCTGAAACAAAGGTGTATTTCATTTATAGGTGTACAGTATTGGAATTGTCTGGAAAATGTCCTAGTATCACTACATTCAAGTATCGTTGTAAGCAGAACATGATGCAACTGTAGGAAAATGATATCAATTGTGTTTGGTTTTGGTTTGGTAGAATATGTTTAACATCTAAAAAAAAGAACAAATAAAAATGAAATTAATGAAAAAAATTTCAAGTGCAGTGATGTCACAAATTATGTGCGATGACGTCATCGGATTATATGCGGTGATGTCAATTCAAATGCAGTGACGTCATAAATCAAATGCGGTGAAATTGCGGAATCAAATGCGACGATGTCTTGAAGTTAATGTGCTAATGCCATTGAATCGAATGTTGTGATTGCGGAATTTCAAATGCAGTGATGTCACAAATCAAATGCGGTGAAAATTTAGAATGAAATGTGATGTCGAATCGAATGCGACGATGTCTTGAAGCAAATGCGCTAATGTCGTTGAATGGAATGCTGCAATGGTGTCAAATCAAATGCGGCGTAGTTTCAAATGCAGTGATGTCAGAAATCATATGTGATGATGTCATCATGTTATATGTAGTGATGTCATTTCAAATGCGGTGAAATTGCCGAATTAAATGTGATGTCGAATCTAATGCGACGATATCTTGAAGCAAATGCGCTAATGTTGTTGAACCGAATGTTGCGATGGTGTCCAATCAAACGCAGTGATGTCATCAGACTGATTGTTGGCGTCTCTGTTTCAGGTACGACTACCGGGAAATGCTGCACAATTCCACCTTCTGTCTGGTGCCACGGGGTCGACGTCTGGGGTCTTTCCGCTTCCTGGAAGCTCTGCAGGTAAAGCACCAGTCTGTCTGTCTGTCTTTATCTTCTGTGCTTCTTCCTCTTTTTGTTCTTGCTTCCTTCTGTGTGTTGTCAGTTTCTGTTCCGTGCTTCCTTAAATCCACATAATCCCACTTTGTCTCTCTCTCTCTCTCTCTCTCTCTCTCTCTCTCCCTTTCTCTCTCTATCTCTCCCCCTTTGTCTCTCTCTCTCCCTCCGTCTGTCTCTCACTCACTCTTTTTCTCTGTCTTTCATCCTGTAAAATATTACATTACTTTTCATTCGTTCCCATTAAATATTGTTTTGTCTAAAGAAAGTATTGTAAAAGAGTGATTATTAGTTATAATCTGGGTCCAAGAATATATTTTATCCGGAAATGAAATGCAACTATAGAGTGTAAATTAAACCAAACTCTTCGAGAGGGTTGTGAATCTAGTGCAAAATGAACCAAGCAAGTCAGGACGAGCCGTGCTTGCTAAGACAAGCGTGTGTATGTGTGTGTGTGTGTCGGCTCTGCAGTATAAACCTAATTACCATGTATTTTTTAATGACTGTGGTGATTGCGATCAGTCTGTAGTTGCGGCGACTCTGACTCTTACTGACACTGAAACTGATTAGATTTGAATTAAAACTCGGTCTGTGAAAAGGAATCTTTCTTATTAGCTGAAAGGCTGCGGCGTGTGTGTGTGCGTGTGTGTGTGCGTGTGTGTGTGTGATGAGTAAGTCCGTGAGCCCCGCGGCGGCCGCTGCGCGACTGACACCTCTGTGACCTCTTGAGTGGCGGGTTGCGATTACGTCAAACACACACTCGTCTGTTCTTTCCCTTCGCCTCCGATGACTCTCTTGCTTACAGCGGATCATGTAATGCCGTTATTTCCCACAAATATACGACCTGGAATGTTTTTTTTTACGCCGCTCCGGGATATAATAACTGGAAACGAGACTAAGTGGAGATTGACGTCACCGTTTTACTGTCGCTGCTTTGTTAATTAAACACTTCATTAATGGGAAAAAAAAAAAAAGTAATCATGCCCTTTAAATTAATATGTGAAAATATGGAGATAATGACTGTTTAGATTGTGATTAAAAGAATCCTGAAGGGAAAAAATACATACATATACTTTTATTTATAAATAAATATATATACTAATACACATACATATATGCATATATACACTGTGTAAATACATACTGTGCATATATAAATATACGCATACAGTATATACAAAGTATTAATAAAAAGAATTAAGTGTGTGTGTGTGTGTGTGCGCATATGTGTGTATGTATAATTAGTAATAATTAGTAAAAGAAACAAATTTACAACTTTTTACTACTTCTGGTGAAAAACTGAAACTAATCATCATTAGGTTTTGCCTCAACTATTTGTTACCAACTTATTTATTAACTCTCCTGAAATGAAGACGTATTCGCTCTTTCTTATGTCTATCATTCTTATTCCCTCGTGTGTTTTCTCTCCTTGTGGTGTTCAGTTGAAACGGAACAGACATGTGACTCTCTCCTTGACCTCCTTGACCTCTGTGTGTGTGTGTGTAGGCCGCGTGTGTGCCGGTCATGCTGAGTAACGGGTGGGAACTCCCCTTCTCTGAGGTCATCGACTGGAACACGGCGGCCGTGATTGGAGACGAGCGGCTCCTGCTGCAGGTCAGACGTCCATCACCTTCTCACGCTCCGTCCTCTCCACATCACACGCTTTTCCATTAGAGGATCCACAGGCGCTTATTTAAGTGATACGGGTGGAATTAGTTTAAATATGCCACTCAGTCATGCAAAAAAAAGCTCATCTCCTGCACAAATATCCTCGACCTGATTCTTTTTTCCCTTCTCCGCACCCTGTGATGCGTTACATAACTTCCTGCGGCGTGTTCTTAATCCCCCTCTTCTCTTTCTCTCCCCAGATCCCGTCCACCGTGCGCTCCATTCATCAGGACAAGATTCTGGCTCTTCGGCAGCAGACGCAGTTTTTGTGGGAAGCTTACTTCTCCTCGGTGGAGAAGATCGTGCTGACCACTTTAGAGGTGAGTCATCACCGTCTGGCTCATTTCTCAGACGCTTCCATCTGGACCAATCACGTCGCATCTCAGCTTCACCTCACTTTGAAACGTCACACAGTTGCCTTCAGTTTAGCACCTGTGTTCCTAATATGTAAGAACGGTCCAGAAGAATCTCCATTCGACAAATCACAGCAATTACTACCTCGGGACAATGAGCGGGTGACAGGTCTCGCCCCCCGACAGCGCCCGCACCGCATCAGGACAATCACCCTCAGCATCCGCAGAAGCGCTTTGATCCGCCGCCTCCATTTGGAAGATTGCAGCCGTCTTGTTGCGAGATTGAGTCGTCAATCACACGTCTGGAGTCACTGAAGGAGACGTCAGCCGAGCAGGAGGAACGGCCTTTCATCACGGCCTCCGATTGGGTTTTTAGGGTGACAGGTGGAGTTCTTCAGGGCGGGAAGGGCTTCATATCAACCCTGCGGAAGATGTTATTGACTACGGAGAGATGGACTCTGAGGTTCAGAAAGCGTTTGATTCACGGCAGCAGAAGTTACGTTGTGAATATGTGGTTTCCGGTCTTTTAGATCAATATGCTCCTCTAATGTTTGGACTCAATTCTAGTAATGGACTTGAATTCTGCTGCTAAGGACAAAAAGGAGAAAATTCCAAAAAGCAACACTCACCACGTTCCGTTTCATCAGAACAACTGACTGATCTGGAATCAGGACAGCGTAACCATGTCCATATGTAGTCGATAAAAAAAGAACGAATCATTCTCTAAAGTGACTCATGACTCTCGAATCTTTAAGATTTGTTACAAAAATCACAAAGAATTTTCGAATTGAAGCTTTTTTCATACCAGGCAGATTGAGTAATCCAGACTCGTTGTGTTCTGATACACCTATTTAGTCTATTTTATATACGGTATATATATAGTGACATGCGGCTCTTTTAGACTCTCACTCGCAAAACAATTTTCAGTTTTTAATCACTACTACGGATTTCCTTCAATCTAGAATTGAACATTTATATTATCCAAACTAAACACGGCGTCTGAGCATAATTCCTCTTTTATTCCCTAAATCCTGAACCAATTATGGAATTTAGCATGGCTCCACCGAATCTTTATCTGCTCTTTTCTCACATAACATCTGTGGCAATGCGAATCTCTGGCGGAAGGAAAGCCTCAGATTTTCCAGACGCACCGTAAAAGCGGCGCAGTGAATTCTTCAAGACTTTGTCATCGGCACCACAAAAACGCCCGGAGGCCGGTGTTAAGCGTGTGAAATAAAGACGCAATCTTCGGGACATCAGCTTGAATGAAAACCGATTCCAGTTGCCAGCGATTATGCTGTCACCGAGCCAAGCTTCTCCACCAAGGGGCACGATATAAACCAGAAAACGACAACAACAAAAAGCCCATCCATCTTAGTCTTTTTTTATAGCGCCATTGGTGGCTGAGAGCCTCACTCAAGGCCGGAGAAACAATTGCTCCCCTTAATGCCGCCAACAGCTGATTGGCACGATGAAGGTGGTGGAATCAGTGGAGCGTTTGATCATTTGTCTCATACATCATCAACCCAGAGCTGCACCTCAACTTGAGCTTTCAATTTGAAACACTCATTTACTCTTCTTGCCCCCCGATGGCTCGTCCGCGGCCCGTGTGGCGGAGGGGATTTAGCGTAATGGAGGTTGTTTATTTGATTTGTTTGCTCTCGTCCCACTTCTGAACAGATCATCCAAGACCGTGTGCTTCAGCAGACCTCCAGAAGCAGCCTGATGTGGAACAGTCACCCCGGTGGTCTCTTCACACTGCCCCAGTATTCATCCTACCTGGGCGACTTCCCCTTCTACTACGCCAAACTCGGTAACCCACACTTCACTGACGTTTTTAAGCAAAGCGGCTTGCGAAACCGGGCACTTTAGCAGCTAATTGTCACAAAAGGAAACCGTAAATGCTTTAAACAAGGTGATGTGAAGAAATACAACTACTGTAGATGGACGATCGGTCAGACACACATTAGGCTGTTTCTCTTTGGCTCTTGAGAGTTAAAGTGCTGGCAAATCAGAGCTTTTTTTATATGTAGATTGTATTTGGAATGGATAAGTTGTTCAGGGCAGCAGAACGCGAGAACGTTCTCAGTTCTCCTGTAGTAAAGGAACTAATAAGCATTGGTTTTCTGATTGTAGACGATGTGAGGACGAGTAAATGTGCAGCTAAGAGTTCAGAGAAGATGAAGTAACTGTCTTGAAGGTTAAAGCTTCAGCTTGATCCCATCAGCAACTGGTAGCCAGTGTAAGGAGACAAGCAGTCTAAAGCGACTGTTCCCATTACATCTCGTTGAGGTGGGGTGTTCCCACGTTCTTACCGTTCCGCCAAGTGAGGCGTTTGAAAAGTTTTCCCAGCCAATCTGGTGAAAGCTCCTCCATTGAAACTTTAGAAACTAGTCCGGCGTGACGGTTTGAGGTTACGTTCAAATGTTCCTGGAATTAATGAGCTTGTCAAGACGTGACAGACAGGCATTATGGGACTTTAGCATCTCCTTTCATCTCAGCGCTGCGTTTGTGACAAACCTCTTTCAAAAGCCTTGTAAGAAGTCTCAACTTGGTCTCTTTGTCATCATCTGATTTATTTTTAAACGCCCTCTCCTGCCAGTTCTTAATTGCGGAGGAGCCTTGATATCTACAGATTTACCATGTAGCTAAGTGACAACCATTGTGCGACGTGATAGATTATCGACTGGCTCTGTGTAATTGGATCTCGGAATCCATATTCACAATCTAAAGTAGCGCATCGTCACATTTGCTAATGCGGCCCACGCTCGCCTCTATCTTAATCTGCGCTGCTTGTCAGTCCAATCAATATGAAGCTGTTGATGGAGCACCTCGTGTCGGAGAGAAAATGCGTTTGTGAGACGATTCTGTAACCAACGAGAATAATCTTGTACTGGTACGGTCGTCACCGCTCGAACGCGCTGGTTATTGGATATAAAAACTGGAACTTTGCTTTTTCGAATTTCTGATTTTTTTTTTTTTTTGCAGCATCACAAATTTAACCTACGTCTTTCTTGCTTCCTCAGTTTCACTCTGTCTTCTTTTACGGACCCAGCTGCAATTTTAATTTTTTTAATAGCTGCTTTGATACTTTGTCACTTAGATGTTTGTCCTGTTGAAAGTTGCTTTTCGTTCCAATGTGTTTGAAGAGTGTCTGCGAAGAATTTATGGATTCAACCACACATGGAAATTAAGAAATTGGCATTCATAGTTTGCAAAAATGTGACTTTGTTGAAGCCGTTTTAATGTACTCTATGTATTGTGTTTTATACAGTCTCGTTCTAACCAATCACATAGTTTGTTAGTGTCCTCTAAAAAGCACAAAACATCATAAAAGACAGCGTCTAATATTGGGGACTAGGAGATGCAAATAAACACTTTGTCATGGGATGTATGCTAATGAGGAATGTATTTGATCAAACTTTTATTTTTTTTATGTCGACTGTTTTTTATTGTTTTCAAAGGCATCAAGCCCAATCCCAAGTTCACAGCGGTGATCCACGCCGTCACTCCTCTGGTCTCACAGTCTCAGCCCATCCTCAAGCTCCTCGCCTCCGTGGCCAGATCCCAGTACTGCGCTCAGGTAAGCCCACACACACACACACACACACACACACACACAGGAGCAGTGGGCAGTATGATGGCCAGGGGTCGTGTCCTGCTCAAGAACTCCGTAGTAGAATCAGCCGGAGGGGGATTCAAATTCCCAACCGCTGGACGGTAAAATCACACGGACGGACTTCAAAGCCAATATTCCGTTTATCTGATCTCAAGTGAAGTTAAAAGAGAATCGGCTTAAACGTGTTTGCACGAGTGAGGTGGCGTGGAGATGTTCTGCTCTCCAGGACGAGTGGAGATCTCTCTCTGGCTTTGAAGCATCACGCGTTCCCTGCATCCTGATGTTTCTCCATCTCCCCTTCACTTTAAACCCTCCTAAGCCCCCAAACCCACCACCGATGGAACCCCACCACACCGGTCCTTCTGAAGACACGCGGACTTAAACCAGCCGGAGCTTCTCGTGTGGTCTCGGCAGGGGGGCTGGGAAAGGCTTTGGTTTCTCCAATGGGATGGGAATAGCAAGACTCGGCCCTTCAGCTACAAGACGGGATATAAATAATCAAGAGGGGCAGAGCGAATGGCAAGATGGCGAGATGCTGGAGGAAGACAGAGCAACGTAACGAGTAGCACGTACCACCACCCGCAAAAACCTCAACGCCATCTGCTTTTGTCCTTTGGAAGATTCTGGAAAGGAATAATGGCTAAGTTCTTCATCAGGCTCTTGGTAGGATTCGCACCACGTTTGCGTTGGATCCGCTTCATTCCGGGTCTTTCTTTGGCGTCACGTCCTTGACGTTCCATCATTCCACCTCCAGGCTGAGCTTCCTATCAAAGAGTCGGATTGGTTTAATTACGACTCTGATCTTATTATAGATTGTGCTTTTCCCAGCAGTTTGATGATGCCACCTGATCTTCCTGCGTGTAATATCATTAGACTGTCGACTTCCTGCTTATTATGGGCTTGTTTTGTGCTTCGAGCGCCTCGGAAATGAATGAAGTGGAAGTGTTTGTTTTTTTTAGACGTGGCTTGTTTTAGCCTGGGTGGGATTATTTGGTGGTCCGTCAGCTCTTGGACAGTAAACGTGAGTCGCCGGTCCGTGTCCGAGTTCTCCAGCGCTCTTAATGAGTTCTTTAACCCACGGTGGCAGTCACAGAGTCCGTCTCTAAATGATCCAGGTGAAACATCTCTGAGCGTTAATGTGCAGGAATCGCTCACGGGCCATAGAAAGTGACACCGTGAAAATGACTGCGAGGGAAGCGCATAAATCCCACCCGACTGAGCCCAATTACGGCTAAACTCACCGAAGCTGCGGGACGGAACCTTCAAACCGTTCAAATGTCACGTGATGATGAAACGCTACGTTGTAAAACACGTGTTCGCAACACCAAAGGTCAGGGTTCGAATCACGGAACCGCTCGAGTCATTTCGGATTCCAGTTTTTGATTCATGTGGAAATATAAGATTGTGTCTGATTGTAGTAAAGGAAGCGGACGTGACATTTCTTTTCTGGTTTTTAGATTATCGTGTTGTGGAATTGTGACAAGCCTTTGCCTGCCAAGCACAGATGGCCGGCCACCGCAGTGCCAATCATTGTGATCGAAGGAGAGAACAAGGTGAGAAAACACGGGCCGCAGTATTTATGTGAGTCATGTCTGGTTACAGCTTAGATGTTGTGGTTTTTGAAAAACATTCCTTTAAGGACTTAATGTAAAGATATTTATGTCAATTGCATATTAATACAATAGTTTTTTTATTTAAAGGTGTTTTTGTTAAATATATTATTTAATTATGCATGTTTTTCTTTATGCACACACACACACAAACAAACGTGTCTTCATATTATTTATAAAAAATAAACAAAATATCCATGTTTATTAACATATATTAGGTAGGTAGGTATTTACTTAATTAATCCCTTAGGGAAATTCTATTATAAAATATAAGAAGTAACTTGAACATATATAATATTATAAAAAACATTAATATTTATAATTTATACAGAAGTATAAAATACTTTGATTTCATTCATATTAGAAATGAATGTATATTGTACTTTACCGTAAAAAGTAAATTTTAAATACATATACACTATGTATATATAGGGGTGTGTGTGTGTGAGATTAAAAGTCTCTACATATCGAGTCAGAATGTGAGGAGGAAAGAGCCTGAAGGAGCGAGTGATGAAGAGATGGTGGTGTAAACACTGTGCTGGAGACGGACAGACAGATGTGCTTTTGTTTGCTGAAGGTGGGATGATCTGGTGATGCCAGTGTGTGAGTAGAGAGGGATTAGTTTTCCTCCGGCGGAGAAGTAGTGCCAGCCAGGCGGCGGCGTGTGTGTGTGTGTGTGTTCCAGGCTGACACGGAGACGGCTCTTTTAAGCCATGACTGACAGTGCGGTCCCACACACACACACACACACACTCATTAAACACGTGTTCCTGTGGCACATGAGGACCTGCGGAGAATAATCGTCTGGCGCAAAAAAGAAAAGGGCTGATTATTTGGACGTGATGGCGATGATGTGATATCACTGACTTATATAATGTGATTATTACGTAAGCGATTGTGGTTTTGTTTCCGACACGATGAATGTGCGCTGTGGGGAAAGTGTGGCGCTTTGATTCTGCGTCTCTGCTTTGTGTTTCTTCTCCTGTAGAAGGCCAGACTGTCCTCCATTCACCGCTGCACCATTAATGATCACGCACATCACCTTCCTGCGCCGCTTTAACTCCCCGTGTATATACATTCATGTTTGTTTTATATCGTAAGAATGACAATAATAATTGTTTTCATTTATAAAGTGCTTTCCGAGACCCTAAAGGTTGATATGTATTTAAATATACGGTATGTATTGGTATGTAAATATACGTATAATTTACTTAAGCGTTCTATAAAGCGTATTTCGGAGCAGCAGTGCAGCATAAACACAATGAGTGTAATTAACTTATTTTAGCGTGGAACAATTGAATACTGCAAATATGCAAATTGAGTTCATTTTCAGCATAAGCATTTAAAACATCCAATAATACCCAAACAAAAAAAATTATAACACCCAATGTAAACATGAAATGCCCAATAATACCCAACAGAAGATGTAAACTACACAATAATCCTCAACGAAACGTGAAATACTCAATACCTAACGCAAGACGTAAAATACTCAACGTAAAACATTAATTACTCAATAATACACAACTTGAGACGTAAAATACCCAATAATAAATAATATTAATAATATTTGTATTTGTAAGGCGCTTTTCGCAGTTTTAACTGTCTCAACACGCACGTGTGAATATGTAAGGGAATTGTTGCTTTTTATTCATTTGATCGTCTGGTTGTTGGTGTTAAGTAAATGGCTATGATTATTACTATGACAAGACAAAGACCCCAATAAAATAAAAATTTAAGTAATACCCTACTTAAACGTGAAATACTAAATAATACCCAACGTAAGACGTTAACTACTCAATAATACTAACATATGACGTAAAATGTACGTAATGACAACCAAACGTAAAACATCAAATAATACCCAAATACCATAAAATACTCAATAATAACCAAAGACAGACAGAGAATACCAAATAATAACCACAGTAAGCCCTTAACACTTTGACTTTAACTAGTCTAACGGAACTAATCTATATGATGAGAATGAGAAAGTTTTTGCCCATTTGTAGACCATCCGAATGAAGACGTGTGAGTCACACACACACACACACACACACACACACACACACACACACACACACAGACTTCACTTTCAGTAGGTCGACCACCTTCATCTCTCGTGTAGTTCTGCAGAAGTGCGGATTGTTTACCGGGTGTTTCCTGTTGGCGCTGGTTTGGCTGAGATCTAGTTTACTACAGGAAGTGAATGTATTTCCTGCTGGAGTCATGTGGGAACCATCAGGTCTCAGGCGTTCTTGCGTTTGTCTCTGCTGACAGTGTTTTGACGTTGCGTTCCGTCACACTTTCATCTCTCTGATGTTTGGACCCGAGTGTGTTTCTGAAGCCGAGTGTGTGCGAGTTTCAAGTTTGGTTAGAGATAAACAATTCACAAATGCTGGACCAACCAGCACTACAAGAACTTCCAACTCACCTTTTTTTTTTAAAATTGTTGAAATGAGTCTGATTGACACATCAAACATTTCACAACATATTAAGTTGATAAGACATGTGCAGTAGTGTATTTCCATTTGAATTTAGCATGTATTTTTTTACAGTTTATGAATTGTTCAGGTTCTGAGCATTTGTAAGGTTTTAATTCTCAAAGCGCACGTGTGAATGTGGGTTGTTGCTTTTTATTGATTCGTATTTGGTGTTAATAATATGGCTATGATTATCAAATAATCATATTATAGAACAATGTCTATGACAAAGACATTATGACAAAGAAACTACAATAGTTTAATTATTGCATGCAATAAAATGAACGGTTTTGTTAAAAAGTATTTTATTTATGATAAATTTGCCGAATGGATTTAAAATGTAAACAAAAACAATTGTTGAACTTTCTGCGTTCTGATTGGCTAATCAACTTTATGTAGAATTTATTTATTTTCCGGATCTGGGTTTAATTAACTCTTCTCTTTTCTCACTCTCTCTGTATCCATCTCTTCTGCTCTCTACCCCCCCCCCTCCATCTGGCTCCTGCTCTCTCTCTTCTCTCTTCTCTCTCTCTTTCTCTCTCTCTCTCTCTCTCTCACTCTCTCTCAGGTGATGAGTAGCAGGTTTCAGCCGTATGACAGTATCATCAGTGATGCAGTGTTGAGTCTGGACGAGGACACGGTGTTGTCAACCACGGAGGTATGAGAGTGTAATTCTGCCCATCTGTCTGTCTCTCTCTCTCTTTCTTCTCCTGACACGCGTCAGTGGCCCTGCTGAAGATCAGGCCCTTCCACCTGACACTTCCTCTTCCCCTTCCTCGCTTTCTATTTCTGCCCGTGGATTTTTTTTTCGGTCTTTCTAGTTTTCATTGTTTTTTTTTAAACGTCTTTAAAGTATAGGCTTTTTTTTTATTCCTGCCGTTTTAAAGGTCGTGTGATTGGCCAGTGTGAGAAAGTGTGTTTAGAAATGTTCAATTGTTATAATTTAATACTTTTTAGCTACAAATTCACAATTCACTTTTTTTGTAGAGTTGCTTTGATCAGTGGTAGTGATTTCCTTTAAGCCCCGCCCCCACGTTTCCTCTGCTGCGGGGGCGGAGCTGAAATTTGAATTCTGGAACGTGTTTGTTTATCGCTGTAAAGAATACAACACACTTCACACGTGCGTCGATAATCACTCGTTTAACACTTTCAATTTTAACGTCTTTATTGTGTGTGTGTGTGTGTGTGTGTCTGTGTGCTACAGGTGGACTTTGCTTTCACGGTGTGGCAGAGTTTTCCAGAGAGGATTGTGGGATATCCCGCACGCAGTCATTTCTGGGACAACAATAAGGAGCGCTGGGGTTACACCTCCAAGTGGACCAACGACTACTCCATGGTTCTCAGCGGCGCCGCCATCTACCACAGGTGACAAACCCGCGCCAGTGTGTGTGTGTGTGTGTGTGTCTACATACCTACTGTCCAGAGCAACAAAGACCCCACACACACACTGTGGATGCTAGTGTGTAGTGACGCGTGTGTTTGTGTGGACATGTGCGTGTAGTGATATTTGTTTGTAGGGTTGTCTGTGTGCAGTGATATATTGTGTGTGTTTGTGGGGATGTGTAGTGTTGTGAGCGTGTAGGGGTGTGTGTCTGGGTGTAGTTTCTGTGTAGTGATGTGTCGGTGTCTTGTTTGTAGGGGTGTGTGTAGTGATGTGATGTGTGCAGTTATGCATGCGTGTGTGTTTGTAGGGATGTGTGTGTGTGTGTGTGTAGGCATGTGAGTGTATTTGCTTGTAGAGATGTTTGTAGGGATGTTTGTGTGTAGTGATTTGTGCAGGTATGTGAGTGTGTTTGTTTGTAGAGATGTTTGTAGGGATGTTTGTGTGTAGTGATTTGTGCAGGTATGTGAGTGTGTTTGTTTGTAGGGACGTGTGTAGTGGTGTGTGTTTGTAGGGACGTGTGTAGTGGTGTGTGTTTGTAGGGACGTGTGTAGTGGTGTGTGTTTGTAGGGACGTGTGTAGTGGTGTGTGTTTGTAGGGACGTGTGTAGTGGTGTGTGTTTGTTTGTAGGGACGTGTGTAGTGGTGTGTGTTTGTAGGGACGTGTGTAGGTATGTCAGTGTATTTGTTTGTAGGGATGTGTGTGTGCATGTCTGTTTGTTTATAGGGATGTGTGTGTGTTTGTAGGGATGAGTGTGCATGTTTAGTGTGTGTGTGTATGTTTGTTTGTACATACCTGGAATCTGCGCACACACACACCTGGCTACACACATACTCGCATACAAACGTACACACATGCCTGCAAACACGCAGATTTACATACACACCTGCCTACCTACGTAATTGTACACAAACATGTAAACACACACATATTACTCACAAGTGTGTTTATCTGCATACATACACAGATACGCAAAGGTTAACCTCATACGCTCTGATATTAGCGAGCATTATTACGCTCACAACCCTCTCATTGCTGGAGTGAAAGAGAGAGAGAGAGAGAGAGAGAGAGAGTGAGTGAGTTAATTGGCAAATCAATGGCGTTGATCCCGACCAACCAATGGTGCGTTTGACCTCTGGTGACCTTTCCCCATCCGCCCCTCCAGATATTACCACTTCCTCTACACACACTTCCTGCCGAGCAGCCTGAAGAGCATGGTGGACACACTGGCCAACTGCGAGGACATCCTGATGAACTTCCTGGCCTCCGCCGTCACCAAGCTCCCGCCCGTCAAGGTCACGCAGAAGAAGCAGTACAAGGAGACCATGATGGGGCAGGTGAGTGGAGCGGCCGGCTGGTCCCTTAATAACTAGGGGTGCGCTGCATATTCGGCCACCGAAAATTTTTAGGCAAAAATGGCCAAAAAGTGTATTTTTGGTTTATGGCTGAAACACTTTTCACCGAAACAATACGACCGAAAGGTGATGACGCTAGCAGAATAATGGTGGCCCACCTTAACTGTAACTGCCGCTTCACATGACATGAATGTACGCAACTGACTAGAGGTTTCAATGTTTTTGATAACTTCTAATGCAATCGTTATTAATTCCAAAGAGAGACACCGACGACAGAGAAGAGAGAGAGAGAGAGTGTTCAGAAATTTGTAAAAAAAAAAAAAAAAAAAGAGCCCTTATTAAAACTGTTCAATTGTTTGGATATGATCAGTTTTTTTTTACCTGCTTATAAGTTTTGAGTCGAGATGTAAAAGGGAGTTAAGTTGTGAAAGTTAAGCACGTTAAATATAAGCGAGTATATAAATGTTCAATTAAAGTAGCATTTATGTCATAAGTTAGACTTTGTAAATATTTGCTCCATTTGATTTTACACAATACGTTTGTGAAGAACATTTGTTTTTACAACCTTTCAGTAGGCTAGTAAGCATGTGATAATAATAATAGTAATGAGTATTTGTAGGGCGCTTTTCACAGTTGTAAATATGTAAGGGAATTGTTGCTTTTTATTCATTTGATCGTCTGGATTGTTGGTGTTAACTAAGTGACTGCGGTTATGACAAGACAAAGACCAGTGAGCAAACACATACGCGACAGTGGCCATGTGTATTAATGTAACATTTTAGTTTGAATTATATGTTATACTTTTGATTGTTGCAATATGCTTAATAAATTCTGTTTAATTTATTCTGTGAAACTACTAAAACATACATTAATAATAAAGTTAGTACACCGCCATCATTTCTTTCCGTGTTTCGGTTTTGGCCAAAAATGTTCATTTCTAATAATAATAAGAACCCTTCTCTCCTCCTCCAGTCATCTCGAGCCTCGCGCTGGGCCGACCCGGACCACTTCGCCCAGCGACAGACCTGCATGAACAAGTTCGCCAGCTGGTTTGGCGGCATGCCACTGGTCCACTCCCAAATGAGACTGGACCCCGTCCTCTTCAAGGACCAGGTCTCCATCCTCCGCAAGAAATACCGGGAGATCGAGCGGCTCTGACCAGCCCTTCCGCACACACACACACGCGCGCCACCCTTAGCACTTCTTCACCACATCCTTTTCGTTCAGGGGCATTAAGGACATTCGTGAAGATGCGGTGATTCCTACGACAGTGCCATTTAACGCAAAATAAACCCCGCAGTGTTTGTCGCCGCTATTAAACAATCGCCTTAATTGGCATTTCAAACCGTCCCGCCTAATTCATGCAAATCCACCTGAAAATAAAACGCAAGAAACAATTGGTCGTAATTCCCTCAATCCTCTTATTATTATTAAACAGGCTTGAGGGAAGCGAGCGTCTGGCGGCGGCGTCTGACTTACGGCTGTAATTTAAGCGAGTCGTCTGCTTTATCTCCGCCGGCCTTGTGAGAAATCAGCCGTCCGTCAAGATCCAGGCCTTTTGTCGGCCTGTCGTTGTAAAAAAAACGGATTCGGCTGCAGACGGGAGAGTTACAGGTACTAGAACGTCCAAGTTGTGGCCTTTTGTGAAGGTGACTGGACTTCAAATACCACACACACACACACACACACACCTTACGTTCGTTTCTGTTCTGGAATCCTCTTTGCTTGGCTTGTGTTTCTACGGTCAGATCATTTCGCCTGTCTGACGATGAATGTTGTCGTTTCTGTGGCGTTAGATTGTATTGAACAAGCTGGAGAAACGTGTTGCGACATCATCAAAATGACCGCGACGAAACGAGTGAACGTTTGCGTTTACGAGAAGCTTGATCTTGTTATACAAGACGACGAATTAAAGTCTCCGCAAATGGATCTCGCCGCGTCGCTCACAACTGGTTATTTTTGATTCAGCAAACGTATTAAAACTCTAAACCTGGCTAATATATCAACAATCGTCATATCACCCAGTTTCCATCTATTTATTATCAACGTGTATTTATTTGTTCACCCGGTCGGCAACACTACGCGCTCATATCGCCTGCTTCGCCACTTCCTGTCTTGTGCGACGTCACCAGCCAATGAGAAGCCGTCATTAGTTTGTTTTAACCGAGCGACACTTTTGCGAGATCACCAAAGATTCTTTGCAGACGTGCAGACGCGGAAGGGAAGAGGAATCGCTCAGAATCGCACACGTATCACATTGTGCCTTCGACTCGCTTGATTTGTGACGGACACGACGAATTCTTTCGGAAAAACGTTGCATCATCCGCTTGCGCTCATGCGACCAGCCGGTCATTGTTTGTCCTGGCACTACCCAGATAGCCAGTGACCTCTGACCCAGATGGAGCGGTTTGTGGTGCACATCTGGCCCAGGTGTGGCGACTATCTGGGTTGGCGGTTAAACAGATGTGCGTGGACACTGCAGGCTATTTATGACTAAATGGGTTGGTTTTTTTTTTTTTTCCCCGATGTCTTTCTTTTGTTTTTGGTTCCGCTTCCTCCTGTTCTCATCCTTCATTCCTGTAATTAACAGATGACTTTTTATAGAGGAAATAAAGAAATTGCAAAATGCAAATTTTCTATGAATGATTTATATGAAAATGAATAAAGTCGTATTTGATGCTATGAAGATGGGTCTGTTTTTATTACGGATGAAGAAGCGTGAATTAAACTATTACAGAATACAGAGGTCACGAGGGGTCAGCGGTTGTTTTTGTTTTGTGATTGTCGGTGGAACTTTGCTGTTATTGAGCACAAAAGCGTCCAGAAAAGCAGCAGTTTGCCTTTTAAATATGCGGCACTATAATATTTCACTGTACATGATTTTTCGCTATAAATTACAGGTAATGGTTGTGAATTGTACTTTGTAGTAGAACATCTAATCGCTGCTGAAAGGTTTCGAGTAGGTCCGGAGGAGGGAAGCGGAGCTGAATGTTTATGACGGGAGAAATCCATCACTTCTTTTATCGTTTCTTTTGCTTCTTTTGCGTACCTCTATCTTTCAGCTTTCCACTAGAAACTGCCGGATCGACGGGTTTTCTGGTTTCAGCTCCTGACGGCCAGCATGGCGTTTATCTCCCAGATGAGGTTTCTGAGCTGGTCCATAATCGTCTTCAGTTGCTGGTTCTTCTGTTTGAGTTTCTGTGAACAAAATCGAAAGAAAGAATTTCAGGCCAGTTATGTGCAAATAAAAAAAAAAAGGTGCATTTTTACAAAGCTCAATGGGATTTAAAAAAAAAAAAACAAGGGTTTTCTAGCGTTTACGGTTTATAAGTAGGTTTACTTGAAGACGTAAAAGCAATATGGAGAAAATTATCCACCAAAGCGTGTGCAGCAAGTTTGGGATCCTTTTATTCCATTTTATGAAGTTTGCTCCTATTTTTAAGATAAAAATGTCAACTAAGTATTAAACACCTAGCTATTAAAATAAAGTTAATAAATAAATGAAACAGTACGATAAATAAAATGTTTCAAAATGGGAGACAAAAAAAGTAAACAAAAAGAACAAGTCTCTCTCAGTCAAACTCGAAAGTGCAAAGAAGTGCAACTGCCAATTCATGATTTAGCTCGAATAACCTTCAGCATCCTGCAGATGGCGATATTGCCTCGTCAACCCAAGAAATTAACCACAGTAGAAAAAGATGACGACTTGTTACATTGTAACGTGAAACGGTAAGTGTTCTTTTAGCGGTGATTAAAGTACTTGAGTAACATGACACTCCACACTCCAAATAGCCAAAAAAACCATCTTTGAGTAAATCTACTTGAGTAGATTTAAGTAAAGTCCATCTACTCTACTACTTAACACCACTGCTAAAAAGACATTGATAAAACTTGAAAACCTTGGCTTCACTCCTGTCAAAGTAAAGACTAAACAGAAGAAACCCTTAACACCTGCTAAAAACAGAGGAGCAGAAAATAAAAGCTGCTCCAGAAGAGACGGAAGGGAGGAAAGTGCTGATGGCTGAAGGGCTTCTGTGGCTGTGTGCGTCTGTGTTTAGATGGTGGAGTAAGAGGCATTGTTAGGGAGCGTATCCTGATATAGCAGCGGCACCAGGCATTTCAAATGAAAAGCTTCTCCCGTTGGGACAAAGCACCAAGCCGTGAAGCATTAATCATCTCCACCTCCGTCTATTGTGGGAATAGCTGACGACTCCGGCTTGTTCCAGTGGCCACACGGTTCCCTGCTCTCTGTCCAGCGGCCATGGCTCGAGCGCAGGAGGTTTGGCGTGTGAGAGCGAAGCTAAACCAGTCGCTTTCTCCAGCACGATGTTCCAATAATTACCCAGAAGTCTTCAGTTTGATACTGATCATTTTGGGAGGGGTGAGAGCAACCCGGTTGGGCGCCTGGCGACAACTTTTTAACAAAAATGAAAAAAAATGACGAAACGGTAAATTGTTAGTTGTGAAATATTGTAACTTTATATATCTTCTGTATTTCTAGTCAGGATCAAAGTGAACGGTCAGATTAATAAATACACGGCCATATGAATGGATGGATGGAATATTTACAGAATGTATGGATGACTAACAGATGAATGGAGGATTAACAGATGAATGTATGCTTAACAGCTAAATGGATAGAAGGATGGATGATTAACAGACGGATGGCTGGATGATTAACAGATGGATGGATGATTAACGGATGGGTGGGTGGATGGATGGATGGATGGATGATAAACGGATGGATGGATGATTAACAGATAAATGGATGAAAGGATGGATGATTAACGGATGTATGATTAACAGATAGTTAGATGGATGAAAGGACGGGTGAATAGCAGTTGGATGGATGATGATTAACGGATGGATGATTGACAGTTGGACGGTCTGATTGGCATCTGGATGGCTGTATAAGTGGAGGAGTGAAGGGGTGAAGGAGTGTGAGGAGGTTGAATCCTGAGGCGAGCTCGGAGGACAGAAGTCAGTCAGAGAGCAGAAAGGCACAATCTTCCTTGATCACGAAGAGGAGAACAAATGTTCGGGGCGTTAAAGGCCTCGCGGGAATCTCAGCGCTTAGCCAGGAGCTTTTAGCGCCGCTACGCCGCAGGATCACAGTCCTGAATGACAGACACGAGCAGGAGCTGAAGGAGGAAACGCATCACAGCAGCTACAACACCAGCTGGATGATTCCACACGCAGCACTGCTGAATTAGCTTCATCGCTGCTTTAGGTTGATCAAAGCGGGAGCCAGACGCTTCTCTGTACGTCACATGACAAGAACGCTGAAAATGATGAGTGACGGAGATATACGCAAAGACAAAACTAAGTCACACCGCTACACACACACACACACACACACTATTGCATATACACTTCAAGTGCAATTTATGCAAAGAAGAAAGTGGGTGTGTCAAGTAGGTGTGTCCATGAATCACATGACAGGAATTGATGCAACCAACTTTTCCCAAACCTTTTTCACAAGGCACTCATTTATTATTATGATTATACGCCGCACAGTCATATTTTTAAGGATTTTAAGTGCAGCATATAGATAATGTAAAAATACGGCAATTGAAATGAATCAAAAACACCAAAATTCTCTCAAGAGTTCTTTGCCATGTTCAAAATAGTTTACCCATCTAAAAACTGTCTAAAAGTACTCATGACAATAGTGTAATACAGAAATGGACAATAATAATAACAATAATAAGTGTTTCTAGCCTTAGCAGAATTGTAAGCGTAACCGCTTCGATATGTCAGTTATTGTATGATGTCACTTCCTTAATCTGATCAATAAAACAGAAAACATCCCCCCTCACATGATTACAACTAGCAGCAGCAGCAGCCTATCAGGGCTGGTTAAGGATGCTGTGGATGGAGGAAACAAAGTTCCATTTGGTCCGAATGAAAACTGAGATATAATAATAAAGAAAAACTGATAATCATTAACGAATATGGTGTATTAAAAAAAACATGATCAAATATTGAACAAAAGCAGATGATGAAAATCTGCAGATCTCAGCGACACTACTGAGAAAACAGCATCTTTACATGATCCCAGGAGCGGGAGAGGTGTGTGTGTGTGTGTGTGTGTGTGAAGTGTCAACGAACTGAAGGTTGCCTCCATTGATCATCTCCGCTGGACCCCTGTCAGCCCGCGCTATTGATTTAGCTATTTATTGTTGCTTCCTCCACCGCGCTTGTATCAACCCTTCACCACGCACTCCATCCACTCCACCGCTATAAACACGCCGCCGTACGTGGGCCGTCTGCTAAATTACCATAAACCGATCCAGTTGCGAATGATTTGCAAATGATCCTCCATCCGCCTCATTATTTCTGTTCCACCAGAGCGCCTCGCCAACAAAAACCTAAACTCAATTAAACAAACAATTTTCAGGATGAAAAGTTCATCAGATCTTCAAAGCGGCGCTGGGGTTTGGAGCTGAAAGTGGGAGTGGAAGGAGTGATGGAGACGGAGGGGAGCTAAAGCCCGTCCCGCTGTGAGGAGAGAGGGAGGAGATCTCTGCAGATCAGAGGTGGAGGACGAGAGAAGAGAGAGAGAGAGACCACATCCACTCGGGGAAGGATGGATACAATGGAATGTATTAGGGAAAGCAACAGCACGGGAGAGCGTAATGCTCGCCGAAGTGTCTCGCCGCTATCGCTTTGTAAGACTTAAATAAGCCCGTGCTGAATTTGGGGATTAAAGAGGGCAGCGCTTTCTCTCCGACAACAAAGAGAATGCAGAATTATCATTGCATAAATTAATGCGACATCCTTCAACGGTGGAAAACAAGTGTGAAAATGAGAAAAGATATAAAGACAGATGAAAGAGAAATGCAAAGGATGGATGGATGGATGGACAGCTCCAGATAGAAATATAGAGATTAAAACTTTCATATTAGTCACATTAATTTTACAAAGGTAGACAATATTGTATTGTTTCTGGTAACACTGTTACTATTGTCTTGTAACAGTGATGAGAAAAAAAAAAAATCATAATTTACAAAAACAATAAATAAATAAATTAATATATATAAATATCTAAATTAGTCCTGAATGTTTTTCTCCGTTCCATAGAAAGGAGAAAAAAAAGAAAGGAAGGAAAGAAAAGAAAATAAAGATAGAAAGAAAGAAATAGGAAATAATAAAAAAGAAACAAAAGTTAAGAAAGAGTTTTTTGTCATTATTATTATTAATGTATATTACGTTAGTCACGTAATAAAAACATAATTATATCAAAATATGGGTGGCCAAAAGAGTAACCAAGAGAGAAAGAAAAACGATGAGGAAAAAAAAGAAACCTTGGGAATTAAATCCGCACTTGAGTTTGTTTCGGCGTGTGAAAGCAAAGACAGAAATCAGACGTCGGTTTAAAGTCGCTGTTTGAACATCACCACAGGGTGAACACGAGATTCCAAATTTCATCCGTATTACACATCTCAGCCACTTTTTCTTTTTCTGAGCCATTGGCATCCGAAAACAAACAGCCACAACATTGTGTAGTGTGACACACGTTCAGCTCATATTTATCACGATCGGCCTGAAATTCCACCTTTTCCACCAGAACACGGACGCAAACATCTCCCACCAAAAGCAAACAGAAGGATCCTGCTCCTGTTCCTGCCTTCCTCCCTGACCCCGTGTGCGGCAATTAAAACGCCTGTGGCCGGCAAACTCCTTCTAATGGATGACATATGAACCGACTAATCGTGTGGAGAATCGAGTGGCTCTGGCCGAGCAGGAGCGTGATGATGGCGGGAGCGTGTTTGTTTATCCGCCGCCGGTGATGCTCAAGGTGTCCCGTCTTCCGCCCGTCTGAAATCGCGATTCTCTTCTCGTCGTCCTCGCTCTCTCGTTGGGATCTAGAGGACAGGCCGGGTAATTAACAAAGCATTAAAAAAACATCAGCAGAGGGGCTGAGCGAGAGAAAGGGGGAAATAAGAGAGTGGTGGAGAATAAATGAGAGCCGCCGTTTCTCCAAGGCCTTTCTAATGGGCTGTGACAGGAATTTATTAACAGTTAGAACAGTATTCAATCAAACAGCCCGGGCCGGTGCCGTGACTACGCTGGACCTTTGGATGGCCTCACACGTCTCCGGGCCCCTGGGGGACTGGCACATGAAAGCAGTGAAGGAAAGCGATGGAGGCAGTCAAATGATGCATCATTCGGGGGTTTATGCTGATGACCTTCTCCGGGTCTGTTGTTTTAGAAATGTGGACGGTTCATTACGGGGAAACCCCAACAGGTTTTGTTCAACCTCGCGGGTTTTGAGAAAATTCAAAAGACATGGAATGCAGTCCACAGATGTGACTGCAGTGGATCGAATCTCAACGATTCTCCATCTTGTGAGAGTGCAGGGAACTGTGGGTAATGTGGTGCAGACAGACACCATATTAGTGATGAAAAGCTCCGGGTGCAGGAAAGTGTAACAGGGTCTGATGGTGACGAACACAACGTTTGAATGCATCATGTTGAAAAACGTGGGAATTTGTAAGATGGTCTTAAAACAATGTAGAGTTTATTTTCAGGCTAATTCTATCATTTCAGAAAGGTGTTAAAAATACAGCTAGGGCTTATTCAAGCTGGGTAGTATATTTTAGAATATGACAGACCTAGACAACACTAAGAATGTAAGACCGCAAAAATCCAGCTAGGGCTTATTTTTAGGCTAGATAGTACATTTTAAGATGGCATAAAATTAGTGGACAGATTATTTCCCTCGAGAATTTTGAGGGATGATTTTGGCATTTTAAATAAAAAATTTATCTGAAAAGCGTATTGTGTTTTTAAAGCTGAAAATTATTTAATAATAATTAATATTTTAACATTTTATAATGTATTACATAAAAATGTATTATACATTATTAATTAATAAATTATTTAGCTTAAAATCTATGAAGATTTTTGGGGAAAAAAATAATTTGGGATACAAACGATTAAAAAAAGCATAATAAAATAATAATAAAAATTAAAATGAAATTAAGATTAAAAAAAAAATCAAAACGATCGTTACACAGGTGAACCATGATAAACAAAATGGAAAGACAGCGATCATCAGAGACGTCTTATCCCATAAAGCCGCAGAGCATCGTCGCTCTCACACCAAACATCACGTCACAAACTCCCAAAACGAAGGATTCATTCAATTAGGCCTGAGAACCTTGGCACAGGAAACGATGGCACTCAATCAACGGGACAATGGCACGAGTCTATTAAAATGCGTAAGCCAGCACCGCATGCGATAAGCTGGGCTGCAGTCTCCATTAAGTTCCAACAAACTGACCTGAGTGCTAATTTTCAATCATCCATGGCCTCATTACTTTCAACCAGTGTGTGCGTCCGTTTCTTTCCGTCCCGCTTGTTCATTCATCAATTCTTCCATTACTACTACGAGAACGGACAAACATACCGTGTCACCAGGGCATCCATCATCTCTCTATAGATCCATAGCTCTCAGAATCGCCGCTCTATCAATCCGTCTATCAATCCGCAGCTGTACCGACGCCACTGGCAGATGCTGCAACACATCTGCGCTCCACATCGCGACGCAACCTTGACCTCCCCTGAGTTTGACATGCTTTATTCTCCTCATCCGGCCTGTTATCCGCAGCTGGCTGTTTGGCCGGCCAAAAGCTCCAGGGCCCTTGTCGCGTGAACATCTCCGTGCCGAATGCTTTTCGCGCACACGCTGCGGTTTTTAATAAGGCCGACTTCGAAAAGAACATCAGCCTTTTGTGTACGCTGCGAGAAATCTTCCTCTGCTTTATTAGCTTTGTGAATGCTATAAAAGAAATATATGTGGTGGTTTAGCCGGTGACGGTTCTGACCTTATTGATCTCCAGCACTTCTCTTCGCTCTTCACTGGTCGCTCGCATCTGATTGGCCGTCCGCTCGTCCAGTTTGGAGCTGTCGTCTTCTACATAGGGAATAAGTTGCTGGGAATAAAAGGCAGACAGAAGCACACAGAAGTGAAGCTCTTGGGAAAGTTCATCACATTTTTAAATGAATATCCATGACACATTTAAAATACTTTTGTGAATAATTTGAAAATATAGTTAAAATATATTTTTCAAAGCAAACAAATAGACCTTTTGTTCGCGTTTTTACAGAGCAAAACTTTAAAGGAGCTGTGACTTAATTGTAAATTTCAATAAAATGTATGCTGTTTGTAAAACTAATGTGTATAAACATCAAAGTTATTGTGAAGACATTTTCCTATTTCTGGCTTTATCATTTAATTAACTTTATTACCTTAATTACATTATTATTTTAAACATAACATTAAATATTACCCCAAAAAATAGAAAAAAAATCCTACAAGTTAACAGATTTTGATTTGGCGCGGTTCTGACAGAGATGCAATTCAATTAACGCGGCGATAATCCCCCCGGACCACCAGAGGTTAAGAAGTCTGGTCAAGGCCACAAACTCCGTCCCACGTGGCTTCTGAACCTGCAACCTTCGGATTACAAACCGGAGCGCTCCATCACAGCCCAAAGGTCAGCGGCGTATTAGTTAAAAATGATGTCATTTATTATTAACGGCTTTAGCTGCAGATGGATGACGCGCCTTCGGAAAGCCACTGGCCTATCAACACCAAAGAGGAGGAGGAAATTATTTGCACAAACAGTTGTTTTGCATTTAAAAAAAAAAAAAGAAAAAAGAAAAAAGAAAAGAAAGACCTTGGCAACATAATGGATTTCATGACGCTTTCATTAAACCTCCTCACTAAGGAACTGAATTTGTCAGACGCAGAGTTCAAGGTCGCACAACAAAACCGTGACCTCAGATACTTTGCCAAAGCGAAACACTCAACAGGCACCGGCCCTTTGGCTTTCAAATGGAGTGGTTTAAATTATTTAACCGCGGAAAATGTTGGAGACCCTCGACAGCCTTGGGCAGGATTTTAGCAAAAGACGACGGTGGAAACGGTCTACAAATGAACGTAATCCACCTCTAGCTTGACTTTCTGCTGCTCCTGATTCACCGGAGGACAATGGTTCTACCCACATGTGCTTCCTGAGAAAGTGTTTTTGGTCTTTTTGAGTGGTTCCATCATTCTGTGACCTTGCCAAACAGAGAGTGGTCTGGCAGCTCTAGCGACACAGTGCCCCCTGCTGGTGCAAGCAGAACTACCTCGCTTCTCTCTGACGCTTCTTACTACTAGAATACAATAAAAAAATAAAAGTGCTTAGAAGTACAGAACAAAAAGATTTAAGCGGCTGCAACGCTGTGTGTGTGTGTGTGTGTGTGTGTGTGTGTGTGTGTGTGTGTGTGTGTGTGTGTGTGTGTGTGTGTGTGTGTGTAGTCTAAGTAGTGTAATAAAGCAGCACAGCTCTGAGTTACATCAGCAGGCTTCAGAAAAATAAAACCAGGCGCTCTGAATCATTCATATTCCGTGTCAGTGGATTGAAAAACAGACACTAAAGGCTTCAAGATGCCACAAAATAGCAGAGCAACAAGAGACAATCTGATCATATTCAGAGAAAGAAAGAGAGAGACAGAGACAAGAGGAGAGGGGGAAGAGAGATAGAGAGAGACCAGGGGAGAGAGACAAGGGGAGAGAGAACGAGAGAGAGAGAGAGAGAGAGAGAGAGAGAGAGAGAGAGAAAGAGGAAAGAAGGTGGCAGAGAGGAAGAGAGAGTCAGCGATGAGAAAAGTGAAGATAAAAAGGGACAGATAAACAAAGTTTAAGAGAAACAGAGATGGAAGGGAATGAAATAGACAGATTGTATTGAAGAAATAGACACAGATGCAAGAAGGAGAGGAAAGGGAGACTCAGAGAGAGATAAAAACAAGAGAATAGAGAGATAGAGGGACAGACAGACAGAGAGACACTCAGACAGAGAGAGAGCGAGAATGAAATAGAGAGAGCGAGAGAGAGAGAGAGAGAGAGAGAGAGAGAGAGAGAGAGAGAAGAACAGACATTACAGACTCTGGCAGATATGACAGACTAAGAAGATGTGAAAGGAGGGACAGACACACGTGATGGAGTGAAGCGGCTCTTCAGAAATCTGTGTGTTCTTCAGGCTTAAAGAAACACATCCACCATTACAAAGCAGTGGAAGAAAGAGCCGTCTCGCTCCGGTACTGTGGCGAACACATTACTCAAAGCCAGAGCGCGCAGGATGGATGTGGTGACGGGAAAACCATGATTCAGTGAGGTTCACTCCGCTTGATTACTTTCTACTTCTCCATCCTCTCCGGCTCCCCCGGTGGTGAGAGAAATGACAGCGACGCTGCTTTTTTGAGCAGGAAATTCCGCTGGTGGGAGACGGTGATGGCCTGGGCGGGAAAACGCTGACGTGAGGGGCTCTCACCCACCAGCTGTTCATTACCAAGCGCCGCGGCTAATTAGAACGAAGATGAGGTCACGCCGCCGGCTATGCCGCACTTCCTGTTTGGAGGAGACAACGTGAGACGGGAGCTGAAACGCGATTCTGATTGCAACAATAAACCCAAAGCCATTACTGATACGAGATGATGTTAATGACAAAATAAAAGTCCTAAAGCCTCATTAATTGTGTATTTTTGGAACATGCCAATGCCTTCCATCAAAAACATGAAGAAATTCCCGCCACAGACAAACATCAATCCATCCATCAATTATCTGAACCACTTTTTCTATTTCTGGGTCACGTGGAGTGAGAGCCAATCACAGCTACTCTAAAAGCAAGACATGCCCACTATAGGACCTTTGAATTCCTGAATCACTCTCACTCCATCACCAAATCCGAAAAAAAGGTGAAGGTGGTTTCTCCCAAGAAAAGGAACGTTAAAATTCCACCAATTAAACTTTCACAGGCCCTGCTGTGCATTGATAAAATCTAAGATCAAATAAATCCACAGGCCTTTAAAGTTGCTTCAAAACACCACCACACAAAAAACAAGTTTAAAAAGTGCTGCTTAAAAATTAAATCTGTGACTGAATAAGTCTTTACTATCAGATCAATCAAACCATCCGTTTCTGCGTCACTGAGTCAATTTGAGCCAAAGGATGGCCACTCCTCTTTTTTCAGCCAACCAATCACAAGAATTGAAAAACACAGAATCTCCGGCTGCTACAGGCAACTTAGTCTCTTTGGATTGATTCATCCTTCAACACCATTCATAATCATAACCGTTAATAAACACTATAATAAACATTATAAAATATAAGACGAGAATCTATGCACAAAATAACCAGACGACGTAGAAAAGCAGACGCCCTATCATGTCGCATGAAAAAAGTTACTATTGAGAAAACAGACAGACAGATATCTGCTTCCCAATCGAAAGATGAGAGAAAACAGAGCTTTTCCTGTGGAGTAGCGCACTACGTTCGCAACACCAGAAGTTTGGGTCAAATTCCCAGGGAGAGTGTGAAGTTCTTTCATTGGAGAACTGTGGACATCTTTTATCAGGCTCCTCCTGCGCTCTCACCTCGGGTGGAATGGGGTCTAGACCGGCGCAGTTTTCATTGCACTTGTCGTAGACCAGACGCAGCTTGCGGAAGAGCACGGAGAGCATCCTCAAGTGCTCCTGCAGCTTCCCCAGCCGGTCCTGATGAGTGTTGGGATGATAAGTCACTCCGTTCGGCAGCTGGACGAGAGGATGAGGGGAGCGGATGAGCGGATGAGCGCAGGCCGGCCCGGGTCAGAGGGGCGAGGAACTTACTTGCATGTTTCTCAGCAGCTGAAAGATCTCCATGGTTCGCAAGACGATGTCCTGCACCGTCTCCTGCCCGATGCGACACAGCGAAGCAGTGTTCACATCCCGAGCCGCCTGAACCTGTTGCCCAGGGAACTGAGCCAGATTAGGGGTTGTCATGGGGACAGTGGGATGTGAGCACTGGTGATGGGAGACAAACAGGAATATCTGAGAGACCTGGTATCGTCTAGCTGTTTCTA
>MU204349.1:5834769-5849769 GCA_017309775.1 Paedocypris sp. Pulau Singkep
TGAAATGTAGAAAAAACGTAAAGGAGTCAGAACAAGAGAAACAGGATAGGAAGTGAGAAAGAAACCGAATGAAAGAGCGCTAGAAAGAGAAAATAGTGTGCTCATAACTTCCAAACCACATGTCACATATACAAATTAAACAAACTATTAATAAACTATGTCAATTTGTATCAAACAAATCAAATGACGTGTATTGTCACATCACCACAGTGAAAAGACAACATGAGAGAAGCTTAACAACGTGACACACGCAAAAACGCACACGAAATTACATTAAATGAAGAATGTGTTCAATGGCAAAAGCTTCTATGTTTCATAGACAAGACACGACAGAAACCTAAAGCAAATGTCATGAAACTCATCAAATATTAACGAGGTTAAAATACCTTTTCTACCGCGTTAGTGTTGTTTACCCGACGTCATTTTCTGGCTTCCTGTGTCCTGTCATCGCGAGATTTCCGAGTCTCGGGCACGAGAGCCTCTTACGAGTCCGAATTTAAACTCTAACTCGCATGGATTTTGTAGCTTAACGCTAGACGAAACATTAATTGGCGACTTTGAAACGGAGGCGTATCAAAATCGCGCGAATGATATTTTAGAATCTATGTGTCGCACTTATCTGCTTTACCTGCGGTGCAAAAGCGCCATCTAGTGGTCGCACGGGGTTTGCAGCGCTGTAATGAGAGCGACGATTTTTACGTTAAAACAAACATAAAGAACATAAAGAAAACACTGGTGATGGTTACTGTTTGGATATGGAGCGATCACTAAACGTAAACACATGTACACAACCACCGGTGTAATTTATGACATCATGGATAATTCCTTACAATGATTTGATCTGATTGGTTACTGATTAGATGAGATTCCAGTTAGGAAAATAAGAGATTGTAAACGAAAGATCCACAATCTCTTCCTTTAACAGTGTCTTACACAACCTAAATCTACCACATCCCATCTGCTACACATATTTAAATACACGACTACAGTATTCATAAATAATACTATTCATCTTGTCTATTCAATATTGTATTTCACGGGAAACTGGAGCCAGTAACAGCAAATCTGGGCTGAGCAACGATGGACACACACACACACACACACACACACACCCAGAATTGGGGACCAATCACATACACACACATTTGCACTCACATTCACAACTATGAGCAGTATTCCAAACTCAATTTGTCCTGGACGTGTGTTTTTGGAATAGGAGTGGAAACCAGAGACCTTGACCGTGCAATCACAACGTTTGCCTGAGTCTCCATTACGTCTATGTGAACAGGACAACATATTCTTTTACCATATACCCTTAATCATATACTTGTTTACCCTTGTCTAATTCACTAAAACCATTAGAGATTATTGAAAGTATAAAAACAACTTTTATATTTTCAAAACACAATATAATAAGTATTTTTTAACATCAGACACTGTCGTTTAACATAATATAATAACCATTTGTTGAAAGATTGTTGACCCGGGGTTGGTAGTAATTTTCTCTTGAAAAAAAAGAAAATACAGTACAGTGAAGGGCCAAATTACCGGTTAAAGACTGAACTCAATCCTGCAGAATATTCATTGACATTTTTGTCAAAAAGCAAAAAAACAGTAAACAAAATGTTTCACTAAAATATGACACCATTGTGTTGTACATAAAAAACACGCAGAAGGCAAAACAATAATAATAAAAAAAAATGTAAACCTTACACGGTCCATTCAAGACAACCAAAGGTGCGTGTGGCCCTCAGTCTCCTAATATCCAGATCTGTTTGACATGCAGGTTCTGATGCTCTGAGACATCCCATCAGTTCTTTGAACAGCAGATAATGTGCACTTGATACACAACAGTCTAGTGTTTTCTGTTGTCATGGCCTTCAAGCCACACACACACACACACACACACACACACACACACACACACTCCTATAGGGAACTAAAGCATCAGACCACCGACAATCTGCTGCTGCAGAGAAACCAACAACAACAATAATTAGGCAATTCAATTTAATGGCTGTTGTTTGAGCATCACAAGCTGGAAACCAGAAAATGTCTTTTTTGAAACAGTCTTTTGATATTCTCCTGCCTCAAAAGCACAAATCATCCCAGCCTGGTCCCATCCAGTGGTCTCATCCATCAACGAGACACGACTGAAGCTCAATGGCTCAATGAGATCGAAGTTGATGGAGTCGTGGAGTTTGTTTGTGCATTAGATGCTGAGTCAGGGGCAATAAACTGTGCAGTACAGTTCTCAGGCTTTAACCAGTATACGGTAATAGAACATTTGTGAGTTAATGCATTGGGTCAAACTCTGGCCCACAAAATACTTTTATTAGAGTTGGCCTGCAACTATTACAACAATCCTACTAATGCTACAAATCCCAGAATGCCATCTTGGTGTTTTAACGCACTATGTCACCAATCAAGTAAAAACTGTTAACATCTATTTTCAGACTTTAATCTGCCCTTAAGACGTACAGTTCATTTATAATCAGTATGTTTGTGCGCTATACATCGTTTAGTGATGCCCTTTATTCTATATTCGATTTTTAAGCAACACAACTTTGGCCCGTAACTAAAGGCTCGTTGTTCTGGACTAACCCTAACCTCTCAAGATGATCCGTAACAAGCAGATGAGTGAAATTTAATTAATGTACTTGTAAAAACATTTCGCTAAATTGAAATTTTGTGAAGTGTATGTCTTTACTTGTGCTCTTTGTTGCACTTCGTAGTTTATTTTAATCTTTTTGCTTATGTACATTTATATTGTTAGGAATGTTTTTTTCTACACAGTACTTTATTGTAATATGCTATTGTTGTGTTATGTAGGTTGTAGATGTATTGTTGAAAAAAAAATAAAAAATAAAAAATAAAAATAAAAAACAACGAAATAATACTCACGAAAAAGGCCTCAGAGCTCTGCATAAGCGTAATTAAATGCACAAACAATAACTCCATCATTGGAATAATCCCCAAAAGATCATCTACCGTACTGTGCATCTGATTCAAGCGGCGTTGAATCCCAAATCGCAGCGGTGTAAAGTAAAAGTCCCGCGGCCTACCTGCGTGTCCAGTGGCCGGCCGCTTGTCCCAGCTTTGATCGTTGGCGTCTCCAACTTTTGCAGTCAAGTCCACATTCTTCTTATTGATCCTTTTATTAAAGCGGCCAAAATCCAGCCTCGGTTTGCAGCTGAGAGGCAGTTTCAAGGAACTGTAACAGGATGCTTTATTGTTCTTGTTCGTTGGATAAACATTTAATATAAACTGTACTGTTTTTAATTAAATATATATATATATATATATATATATATATATATATATATATATATATATTTATATACTGTATTCATACACCGGCATATTAGTTATATTATTGTTTTCTAATAATATCTGACGCAATGGTGTGTGTAGAAATCATTCGATGTCTAGTGTTTTAAACGGCGAGTGGCAAACAACCAATCAACGTGATCACAGCTGAAATGCATCGGCGGTCATGTGACCACCACCATGTGACTAGGTTCCATCGCGCCTGCCTCTCTAACGTATGTATTTATATAGGCACGCACGCACGCACGCACGCACGCACGCACACACACACACACACACACACACACACACACACACACACACACACAGACAGATAGATAGAAAAACTAATTGATAATTGTCAGGTTTGTGGTCTCTGATTAAAGATTTTGCACACACAGCACTAAAGCAGAATGATATATTATGGAAAACAATCTCAAATACAGTACTGTTATTTTCCACAAAACACAAAAAAAAAAAAAAAAAAAAAAACAATGATTTGCGGACATGCCAAGACTGGGATGTGTTCCGGACTGGCGCTGATGCAGGGGGTCTGGGTGTGTCTCAGGGGTCCTGACAGAGGGAGCAGTCGGGCCGCTGGTTGGCCTGCTCCTCCAGCTGGATGGTGACGGAGTGAAAGCTGTAGGTGGTGAAGCAGGCCTGGGTCATCTCCTTCAGCACGGCCTGGGGGTCCGCGGCATCCTCTGAGGAGTCAGAGAGGAGACAGGTTAGACGGGAAAACCGGAATGAATATTTCACTGGACGCATCACCGATCGCCACGTGAGCAGAAAGCACGGCCTGGTTCATGGTCAGAGCCCAGATGTGGAGGTTGTGCACGGCCTTGACTCCCTTCACTCGCAGCATCCGATCTCTCACTTCATTATAGTTCACTCCAGCCGGTGTTCCTGCGAGGGAGAGGGAGAAGGAGAGAGCGATTTAATAGATTTATTTTTAAGAATATATTTTTTTTAAGAATTAATCGATTTATTTTTAGATTTACTTTTTAAATAAATGTTTACTGATTGTGATGCGGTAATTGTAAAATGTCACACGTAGGTGGCAGCAACGTTGATTTAATATGTTTTCTTTTTTTTTAATTAGTTTGTCAAATTAGTTTTGTTATAAAATAGTAATACATTACATTAATTTAAACCCAGAAAAACACATGCAAATCTAAAATACGAATTCAAACGTATGGGCACTGGAAAGCATATTAAACGTTTTCAACAAAATACCGATATTATTTTTGCCCTTACCTTCCATCAAGACGATGAGAATGTCCCTCATGATAGTGAACGTAGTTCCCAGCACAAACAGCGAAAACAGGAAGGTGCAGATCGGATCTGCGATTTTATACTCTGGCTATTGAAACAAAAGCACGGATGAATTCGACTGGTGCGTTTCTTTGCGTTTTAGTGTTTTTCTTACCCTGAAAAATATAATAAGAGCGCTGACTAGAACGCTGACGCTCTGCAGAAGGTCTCCGATCACGTGCACGAAGGCCGCTCGGACGCTTGCATTGGCTTGCTGCTTTTTGCCCGCCCCGTGTTCCTCTATGTCCAGATTTGAGGCGGCGTGGCTGTGTCCGTGCTCTTTCTCGTGGTCCGAGCCGTGGCTGTGGCCACTCATACCGCCGTGACTGTGTCCGTGTCCTGACTGGTGCAGAGTGAAGGCCATTCTGTTCACAAAACATCAATTGTGAGTATTGTGAAATTGTGAGTATTGTAGTAAAATGAGATCAGACCTATGTTATTTTCCCACTTTTTTTTTTTTTACCATTGCAGACTTTCTAAAAGTTCTTTCTAAAAATACAAAAAAATACAACCAAAAAATACATTCTAAAAATACAAAATAAACAGACAATGAGCAGGCAAAAAGGGAACAATGGCTAGGAAAACAATACTGTGGGAAGAAAGGATCGTTTTTGCAACAACATTTACGGCCACTAGATGGCACTGCCAATCCACTGCATCTTCTATCTCTTCAATGCTAATTAGTGGAATCACGTCCGCCTGTCTGCTAACCTTCTAAAGGTGTTAGTTTACAGTCTTGAGCCCCATTTTATGACTATTTGCATGGAATAATATTATTTGATGATATTAATGGTCAAGCTCTACCAAAACTTAAGGTCTGGTTTAAGAAAAAATGATAACAATTGGACAGGGAAATTTAAACTTGGGAACAACTTGCTTTCTAAAATGAAAGCAGAAAGAGCCGTTTGTCATACATGATGTTGGCCAGCACAGCGCAGCCAGATGTGATGAGCATCACCGTGCCCTCGATGGTGTAATCGTCATCGATGATCCTCTCCACCGCCAGATACACCAACACGCCAGTCACCAGCCAAATGGTGAAGACGGACAGAAGAGCGCCCAGGATTTCTGAAGACACAAACTTTTAAATAGTTCCAGTAAACCTGTCTCACAGACAGATTTTTTTTTTGAGCTGTCTTTTTGTGTACGTGGTGTCCAGTCGTTTTATTTACTGCCCAGTAAATTTTGAATGATCAAATTATGAATATAAAATAGTTTGATCCTTATCCATCATGTTTTTTTAAGTGTTTACCTTGCAAGTTTTTGCCTTTCGTAGCTTCTTGTTTGTAAAATAAAAGCCCTTATACAGCAACTGGTTCAGGTTGCCTTAAAAAAAAAACCTTATAATGCTGTGAACATTTGAGCACATACTATGCAATACAAATGCAGCGTAATATTTGCTTCCACTGCAAACCTTAGCCGGAAAGATTAAACGTTTGTTTGATTGTTTTTTTTTTACTATATTTTTACTCGTATTTTTTATTCTTTTTTTCTGTATTCTTTCTATCGTTTTATCTTCGTTTCTTTGCTTGTTTATTTATCCTTTTTTGTCAAATGCACCCCCCCTCCACCCAAACAATCGGAAAATACATTTCACTACTTGTCCTACCACGTATAATATATGTGACAAATAAAATCTGAATTTTAAAATTCTCTTTTTGACTGGGTGATTCATTCTGTAGATGCAATGAATATCATGTCTCTAATAATCACCTGCTCTGTGCCAGCCATAACTGAGCGTGCGTGTAGCAGGTCTGGAGGAAAGCCACAGCGAGCACAAGCTGATGATGAAGCTGGTGAGGTCCACCAAGAGATGGGCAGCATCCGTCATCACCGCCAGACTTCCAGCAAAGTAGCCACCTGCGCACAGAGCACACAACCTGTTCACCGGCAACCCCTTTCACTCCAGCCGTGGCAGACAGTGACACCAACCTAAGATCTCGCCCACCATGAAGAACAGACAGACCACCGAGACGATGTAGAGTCGCTTCTTGGCCAGTTTCTTTTCTCGCTCTCGGTCTTCCAGAGCACTGCTGTTGTCATGGCAGTGCTTTCCATCTTTCATACTGTGAAGATAAAACGAAGATTGTTGTTCTTTGCACTTAGGTTCTTTGAGTTATTTATGCACCAGCACAAGCAAAGACTCATGGCCCACGGACCTTACATACGTACGTAGTTGCCATTTTCTGGCGTAAAAGCGTCACCTAGCGGAGAATTTGAGAATCTCTCACGCGCGGACAAAAACGCTATTTCATTTTCAAAACGGGTTTCATAATTGTGTAATTAATGTATTTAATTATCGAAATGTTCAGATGATAATCAATCAATAATTTAGCAAACAATTTGGATGGGTCTGCACAACAAATACATTAAAATAGCACGAAAAACAAAAATAGAAACGTTAGATAAAAACGATAAAAACGTTAAATCCACAGAAAATGTAAATCGAACTGCTTTATACTCTATAGTTAGCGTAACATTTGAATATTGGTTTCTTGCAGTTTTAGTTTTCTTGGGAACTATCCAACAAACCACATATAATTAATAGAATCTACAGTATTACCTTTCTGAAGTGATGGTGTACATTTTAGCGCCGTTATCCGTGATCAAATGGATTTTTTCCGCATCTTTGTTCATCATAGTGCCGGTTTAATAAGTGAATCAAATGCGTAAAACAAATGGATTAAACGCTTCGGAGCTTCGCAAAAACAGTAAAAAATTATACACCCGCGAAAAAAAGAACTGGCTAAAGCGACATTAAAGTAAACCGCTGTGCGCGTGCAGAAGCATCAGCTGAAGCGCCGATATCACGCTCGCGCGCACCAGCGCGGTCATTTCAAGCCTTGTGACTGTGAACCGTGTGCAACAGGCTCGATTTAAAGGTGATTTTCCTCCTGTATCACGGCGGGTCCTTCTTTCTGACTCATCTAATCTCTTCAGTTTCTCCAAAGTCCAAAACTAACGGTCGTAAGAGGCGCGAAATGTCTGTGTCGTCTATGTAAAAACAAAAAAAATGGAAAAAAAACACGACACGTGACTGCAAGCGACACGCGTTTGAATGTAAAATGCGCTGTTCTGTATCGTCTCTTGTGTAATGTCGGGGGAAATACTATAGTGCTTTGTGGAAAAAGAGGATTTATCTGCAGCCTTGTGACTCGGAACCGTGTGCAAACTTGTGCTCAGGCTGCGTGCAGTGATTGACGGAAAAGACCCCGTGAGTACGACCACTTACTCACTCACTCACGCACTTATCAGCTTCATCAACTCAACTTCCCGTCAACACAACACATATAGTCGATAATCAAATCATCTTATGACACACGGTATTAGCCTTAATCAAAACGCTAGTGGATGATTTTAATTCTTCGGATTCCAACGAATGCGTTTCAAAATAAAAGTTCCCCATGCTTTCTTAAAATAAACCATTCATCTGATTTACAGAGGTTCTATTTCTGGGTCACGGGGAGCCCTTCGGCGGCCGACCAATCACAGAGTTGCAATTCTTCCATATGAGACCGTTTGGATTCCAAACCCAGTAACACCAGTACTAGACAACACGCTTACACAAAAATGACCACATCTTCACAATGAAATAAGGCCACAAACCAAAGATTACCGAGTTAACGTGAATGACATGAAGCTGGATTACAACAGCGAAGAACATTTGGCGAAATGTTTGTTTGACTCTTTGCCTTCAGCTTTATTTGGCTCAGACGGACACACAAATTGCTGAGGTTACGACTCGGACAGGTTAAAAGTCAGTGGGAGTAAACAGCTCATTCAGTTCCTAAAAATGTCACATAGTGTCATGATTACAAAATAAAAGTCCAGTATCTTTCTACACGGACAATGCATGAGATAAAGCAGATCTGCAAACCCATAGGGATGAAGAGCAGTAATGATCAGAGATTATTCATCTTTGGTGACTTTCACGCTAAACAGAATCCAAACGTCCATAATCCCTAATTTCTTCCAGAGGCTCAGACCAATAAATAACTCAAAAGCGATTTACCTTGTGTGGCAAGTGCAAACCCAAAATATGGAATATTCTTAAGAGCTCTTAAGAACCTCCAGACAAACAGCAGAATGGAAATTTAACTCTGTAGTAAAGAAAAAAAAGATAAAAATCCAGCAGCTGCAAATCCATGTTCCGACACAAGCAGGAAGGGTTTGAATTGAGAGACCTGAAGACTACAAAGAGAATGACACAAAAACGGAGTTAAGACTAGAATATGCCCAAACCAGAATCGCTGCTGGAAAAGTTCTTGCACAGGATTAGCGTTTCTGAGAAAATAGATTTTTTTTTTTTTCAGAACAAGGACAAATGTCAGGTCTTAGGAGCAGAATGTTTCTCAGTGCCCGCAGATGACGTCATTAACTGTGAGATTGGGTGAGCAGAGCGAGGGACGGTGGGGGTCCGGGTCATTCCGAGTGGCTGTAGAGGTCTCCGGACGAGGGCAGGTGGATGTGACTTCCTGTGACGCTGGGCAGTCGAGAGAGGTCGGGCAGGCTGCTGAGACGGGAACGCAGCTCTTTGCGGACCTGGGACACACGGGCCAGTTTTTGCTTATATTCCTGTGGAGGAAAAGAAGGAAACATCTGCATTAGTTTTTGGAATCAAAAATATAATCTGTGAGGTTTTGGTAAAGAGCAAATTTATGTGTGTGTGTGTGTGTGTGTGTAAATATTAACCCACAGAAACAACTGTATATAAAACTCAAATGTATTAAATGTGCAAACAAAAATTATACATCCACTATAAAACCACTGTAAAATAGAAAATCAGCTGTTGTTTTATTTTATTATGTATTATATTTTTATATTATATTATTTTATATATTATTTTATTATTATTTATTATTAAGTATTTTTCAACCCTATAGCTGTATTTTTAGATTTTATCTTTTATTTGTTACAGTTTTTAAGGGAATAAAATATTTGAATTTGTAAATGAAACCTGAAGTAAAAACTATGGTTGGATTTTAAGACAGAAAAACAAAGATTATAGTAAATACATTCAATAAATATTTTATTATTAAAAAGTGAAATTTACAAACACAAAATTCTTACATAAGTATTTTTTTATTTTTTGTAAAAAATAAATTATGATCTGTATTATCACTACATTAATTTAAAATAAGTATATAATCCCCATACAACTTGTCATTTGAACTACTTTAAAATATTGTTTTGCCGACTCTAATTCTCATGTACCCTCCCACCACCACCCCAAGTCAAAATTAACATAATATAAAATTTAATATAAATATATATTAAATATAAATATATATAAAAAGAACCCAAATTTAATTGTTCATTATAAACATCTAAACCTGCCAAACGAAAGCAGAATGTGAAGTTAAGCAGGAAAAAGAACACAAAACACACTCGCAGTTTTTTCTTTCTTTTTTTTTTATTTGATGTGAAGGGTGAACATCAGCTGAAGGCCGCAACCTGCTCAGAACCTGCAGGCAAACGCTGGAGAGTTAAGCGGACAACCTTAACCACATTCTGACAACACTTACCATCACGACACCATTACACATCCAGAAAAAACGCAGACATGGTACATAACTACACGAGTTCAGACAGCTAAAAACATACACGGTGAAAGAAAAAGTGAAGATTTTAGATCCACCCACTTCTAGTTTCTGCTCGTTCTGGACCAGGCCGTCTCTCTGGCTCTGTAAAAAGACGGCAAGCGTGCGCGTCAGCTGCCGCCGGTCATCGATCTCGGCCGCCAGCCGCCCGCTGTAGTCCGCCAGCATCATGCAGGCCTCCTCCACCAACCGAGACAGACGCTCCCCTGATTCTTTATCTGACGACAGTTCAAATCAATCATGGTTAGACAGTCGCTCTTTAAGAAAGAAGGATCTTGACAATTATGTCAGTCACTTAATTGTTGTGTAATGACAATTATATGTAAAGACTTTGAGTTGTCTTGAAAATAAATGTACAGAAACGCTGAAAGACAGAGTGTGTGTGTGTGTGTGTGTGTGTGTGTGTGTGTGTGTGTGTGTGTGTGTGTGGAATCAGAAATCAGTATCAGAACAATGACATGGATCAAAAATGACATGAATCCAAAAAAAGTGATTGGTTCATCCCTAGCAAAAACTGAACAGAAAATAGTTAGACTATGACTCTGTTTCTAGTTGAAACTATTGTTTTACATGTTAACCTTATCAATTATGATAATTATAATAATAATTTGATAATCATATACAGTCGCTTAATTAGGCCACTAGGGTAATCGGGACAGCCACTTTATTGGGCCAAATTCTAAAGTCCCAAGACAATTTGTATCTCATAACCCCAATGTGCAGCGCTTCATTGGGCCAAATTTGATGGAGAATGAGAAAAATATCACATATCGCCAACGTTTAACAAAGTGAAAACGTAAATGAAAAAAAAGGAAATACTAAATAATAAAGGGACATAATTCCGTGGAAGAGCATGTGTCTGTGCTGTTTAGTGATCCAGGGAGAGAGAAATCAGGACTTCTCGTCTTATTTCAGCTAATAATGGAAGCGGAATGATGGGGTGGGGCTCGCGCCGTTTACGGATTGCATTTATAATGATTTAATTAATTGATTTATTATAATTTTCTAACTTATTTTCAATATGTATATGCATTGTCTGTGTGTGTGTGTGTGTGTGAAGCCTTAGAGAAATCACAGACATCTCTTTGCAAAACTCCTTATCTGAGTTTGAACCGTTAACTCCTCTAACACCTGGATTTTCTAACTTTCGGTTTCTGTGAAATGTGTGCGTCCATTGTCCAAATGTGAGAAAACCTTGACGGTTGCTATGTGACGGCAAGGGAGGAACTCTGTTTTATCTCTAGCCCTTTCTGACGTGTCGCACTGTGTTCGCTAATGCTGAACTTTGCTATGTTTTATGGCTTTTTAATAAACCGGAGTCTGGGAGAATTGTAGTTAGAAGGAAGACGTTAAGAGAGAGACGGTAGACGGAACGGAGAGCGAAAGATTTGGGCACTTCCCAGACTCATCTGATTTCACAAACTCGGTGTTGAAGTCTTTTATTTTTAGAATACGTTTCAGGACGGCAAGATGCATCTAGCGGTAAAGCGAGATAAGACTGGCGCCGCTTAATTGGGCCAAAGTGATCGTGTCCCAATGTGGCCCAATTAAACGGGTAGTTCCTGCTTTCCAATTACTTTTTTAAAGAAATATTTCAGCACCATGAACGCACTTCTACTGGACTCAAGCCACTCTGTAGTTCCAATAACTACTCTGATCAGTTTTTTGGTGAAAGAAATAACCAGAAATCTCAAAATAGCAACTTTTTGTATCAACCTTTCCGCTTGTGATGTGTCAAGTGCCTGAGAAAAGCAATAAAACTTGTCATCTCTAGATTAAATAAAAATGGTGTTTTGATTTTAAAAATGTCCCAGTGACAGGTGTTTCTGAAGGTTTCACCTGCGACTTTGTGCAGCAGAGAGATGTCCTGCACCTCCTGAGGCAGAGCGGAGATCCTCTGACGGAGAGCGGCGTCACTGGAGGCGGCGTTCTCCAGCTCCTGTAGCGCGCGGATCAAATCTGCAGTCTGACGCAACACACCTCAACAGTCACGGCCAAAGGAGAGCGTGCGTGTGTGTGTGTGCGTCATCGACCTCCTACCTGCGGCGCTTCAGAAGGCAAGCTGTGCGATGCCAGGTCCTCGCCGCTCGCCTTAATCTCTTCATACGGCCTTTTCTTGGCCTTCTTTTCTAACTCTGCGGGTATGACAGATTCTTCATTGAATACTAATGTTTTAAAGAAATACACATTGGCATCTGTATGTATGAATACACACGATAAGAAAGCAAATGGATGGTTCCTCGTGGCTAACAGTAGAAAAAAAAACATTTTCCCAGTAACAAGCAGTGACATTTTCAGGCAGGTTGTATGAATTAACCTTTGGTTCATCAATACAAACGTTTTATGAAATGTTCTTTTTAATAAAAATCTGGTTAAAACCATTGGTTAAAAAAACTAATAAATAAAAACAAATTTGGGGTAAAATTATGTTTGTTGAGAATTTTGGATCAAAATTGGGGAAATCAACTCGCTTTCTGAATTATTTTTGTGCTTTACTCACGCAGGACATCGGAGAGTTTGTCGAGTATGTCGTTCTCGTAGACAATTCTTTCCTGCCAAATGGACAAAACACGACCCAACTGCTTCTTACAGCCCTCGTCACCATTGCTTCAAGATAAAAAATATAAAACTATTCAAGCAATGATCAAGGTGTGAAAAATAGTATTATTGATGTGACTGATAGCATAAACAAGGGTATGGTGCAAAAAATTGAACCATCAATGCATTTCACAGAAAATATAATACAACAAAAAATGTGATGGAATAATATAGCACACACAGAACCAATGTATTCTAAAAGCATAGTTTATCAAGATTGTGGTAAATATGACTAAACTAAAATTGGACATTAAGATACAAAACAAGCGTAACAAAATAAACAGTGCAAAATTCACCTAGAGACATGTTTGAAAGCATCCACGATGACCGGAGAAAAGTCCTGCGTGAACTCTGGTCCTTTCCTTTTGCTGTTCTGTATGACGTCGTTTGCCAGATAGAGGAAGGTCAGTTTGCGTGAGATCTGGGCTGCACAGAAACACACACAAAACTATGTTCATTTTGTCCTCTCTTTGCATTGGTTGATTGTACATTGTGTTGGACATTTAGGTCTTTTGCACCTTACAACAGCAGCATTTTATTTATGTATTAACGGGATTCGTTTCAGTCAATTTGGAAGGAGTTATTACTTGATCTAATATTAGAATTTCAATTATTTAGAAAGTTATTCAAATTACAAATTGGTACTTTTAGTTATTTTAATAGTTTTTATTACTACCATTTCAATACAGTATTATTATTTTTATTGCATTAGCTACTGCATCTCATTCCGGTGGTTTTGAGTCTTAACCCATTTGATTTGACATGTAATCACCAGGACTATAAGAAATGATTTAAATTTAAAAATGACATCATTATAGTGATCAAGGAAGAACAGTGTCTTTAAGAATATCACCACCATGTGGCTGCCCACTGCTCCGAGTTGGTGTCTGATCAGATGGGTTCAATGCAGACAAACAAAATTTCCCCATGAGGGGTTAGAGTTAGTTGGTTGAATTATGGCAGCTGCCCACTGCTCCGGGATTTGCAGTAAACCAAAGGCTTATGGTTTATTTTGATACGTATATTACGAGCAGAGCACGAAATAGATGGAAGGGGGTCCGGGTGGGCGTACACGTGCTTTCCATCACAGTCTCTTTAAAGGCTATACAACAAACTGAGCATTAAGACTTTTCTGTTACCTCCAGAAAAAAAAAACTTAAAGGTGGTAGAAAGTGCGGATCATTGAGGCACAAAGTTAAGGTTTGTTTGAAATTCTGTTACTCCAGAAACAAACGTGCTGTTTGAATCATTCACGACTTACACTTTACACACTGCAAGCGTGATGCTTATCTGCACAAATAGCCTTTTCCCGACTAAAAAAGGTGGCAAACGAATGCAAACATGCGGCGAGTGAGCGAAGCGGAGCGGCGTGCTAGCGTGAGGTAACGCACGTTAGCTTGTTTGCTACGTTGTTTACGTCCGTGTTGAGCAGAGGTGGCGTGAGAAATTCTCGCGTGTTGCCATTTTTCGGGGTGTTTGGTGCAGCAGCGCGCTTCTTACCTTTTTTCAGCTCGTTATACCAGACTTTAACGATGATTTTGGAGTGTTTTCGGTGGTGGATGAGCCACAGGGAGAGGGTCTGCACGCTCTGCTGGGAGTTGCTCAGTTCCGACAGTTTCTTCTCCAATGCCGACTCCGTAAACACGGACATTTTCAGTCAGGGGGCAATGTTGGCTTTTGAAGTCTTTTCGCCGACAACCGGCTCCGGAAATCAGAGTATTTACGGACGAACTTCCACTGCTAGCGAGCGACACATTCCCAGCATTCACCACCACAGTGCGCAGGCGCGCGCAGGCAGACACTGCGCATGCCCGTCGGCAGCGCGTTAAGAGCCTGTTACGCGCATGGCAGGATAACGGTATCATTGATTCGTTCGCTCGTTTGTTATTTAATGACAGAGACACTTGCGTATGTGCACAAGGCCTGAACTGCGGCTTTAAAAAGCAATGACATCTTGTAATATTAATATTACAAAAGTAAATTTTTTCCAGTGTCTTCAATTCAAGATTCAAGATTCAAAAAACTTTATTCATCCCCAGGGGGAAATTGCTTTTTCGGTTACAGTTGCTCAACCGATCAAAAAAAAAAAAAAAGATCTGTCTGATCTAATGGAAATCGTGTCCAATGTTATCTTCATATTCTTAAGATGTTTTGTATTCATGTCTGTCACATATCAAGG
>MU204349.1:5855301-5860301 GCA_017309775.1 Paedocypris sp. Pulau Singkep
TGAAAATGGGAACAACTATTCATTTATGTTTCCAGCCATTTAAATCTGTTGTAAGTACGTTGTAATTGTTGTAAATACCTTGATATTAAGCAACAATTCGAGCACGTTGTGTTTCGAAGTGTCTTATTAGCAAGACTTTAATGAAAAAAGCTGTACTGTATTGGTGAAATGATGGGAAACTAGCCCCGCCCCACTATTTAACATCATTCACGGTGATGCTGGGCCGCCGATGCGCGTTAGCCAATCAGCTCGTTCGAAATGTTCGCGCTCGACTGGACGAACAGCCAATCAACACGAGAGGAACGCTGATCTTCACGTCACTTGAGGTTTCCTCAGACAGTCTATCACTGGTCGCGTGAAGTCGCTGAGGTGAGACGTTTGACATTTAAAATCAAAATCGCTTTTATTCGTTATATTTTCATATTCCAGTGCTATGTCGCATTTCTTAAGAACTGGCAGTAAAGTTCACAAGACTATAATTATTAAGCGCGTCAAATAGCGATTTAAGTTTATTTAGTTAAGATTGTAACTTAGAACGAGCCGTTTTAGTGTCTGTCGGATTAATGGCGTGTGGACCGCCAATTCTTGTCAATTGTCTGGAACGACGCGTTCTGGAAATGAAGCTGTCTAACTAACGTTGCAGTTTTACCTCATGAATCACGTACACGCGCTCCTGTACACCGCGCGCTCGTGTGCGTGTGTGTGTGTGTGTGTGTGTGTGTGTGTTATGCTTTTCCATATCTAAAAAATTATGTAATGTTGTATTTTGTTTGCAAATATATATTTGTAAGAACGCTTGTTTCTGTGTGTTAATTCCAGCACATTTGAGACTAAGGCAATTTGTGAAAATAACTTTTTAAATGAATGAAACTTGCACTAATGTGTGTGTGTGTGTGTGTGTGTGTGTGTGTGTGTGTGTGTGTGTTTGGACAGATGGAGCATATGGACGTGAGTGAACCCTACAGGTAATGATTGTGACCTCGGCTTCCTCTCCACTATGATGATGATGATGCCAGTGTGTGTCAGCGCTGATGATGACGATGTGTGTGTGTGTGTGTGACAGCTCTGAAGGAGAACTCTCTTTTTCTGGAAGTGATTTTGAGTTCCAGCTGAAACCCTCTTCGACAAGCCAGAGCAAAAAGACGAAAGCGGCGCTCTCACTGACCCCTGCAGCCCCCCGTGCCCGTCAGCAGCGCAGCCCCGCCCACGGCCCCGCCTGTTTGCTGTTTGAGGCCGTGCGGAGTGGCCGCAGTGCTCTGCCGGTGAGAGCAACACTGACCGGTGTGTGTGTGCTGATGCCCAGTGCCTAAATCTTTCAGACGCTGATAGATGATTGGCTGGACACTTATAGAAGCAACAGGAAGGCGGGGCTTTTGGAGCTTATCAACTTTGTCGTCCAGTGCAGTGGCTGTAAAGGTGACCGACCAGAAACCGATATTCACTGAAATGGTCGAGTGTGTCAAAGTGAAGTGGTTGTGGTTTCAGGCGTGGTCACCAGAGAGATGTTCGACGGTCTGCAGAACGCTGACATCATCAGTCACCTGACTAACGACTTCAGTGAGGTCAGCTGCTTGCACCGCGGTGCCGGTCCGGCGCTGAGGCGTCACGTGTTCTGATCTCCGCAGGAGTCGGTCATCTATCCGCTGGTGTCCACGAGCTCCAAGTGGCGGCGCTTCCGCGAGAACTTAAGCCAGTTTGTGTCGGTGCTGGTGCACGGCTGCCGAAACACCGTCCTCTACGACAATTTCCTGTTCTCCTCGCTCATCGCTCTTCTCACGTGTCTGTCCGACTCGCAGGTCCGAGCGTTCAGACACACGAGCACCATGATTGGTGAAGTCCCCGTGGAAACATTCACTCGTGAAAAAATGCTAATTGTGATCGTTCCATCACGACAAGTGATCAGGTTTCTTTTATAAGCTTGATTTTTGTTTTATTTATTTTTTCCCAGCCATGCGTCTGATGTCGTGCGTGGTGGCGGTTGCGGCAGACGTGCAGACACAGACCCTCACGACCCATCGTCGCTGCGAGCTGGAGAGGAACCGAGAGCCCGCACAGCGAGCCGCAGACCGAGCCGAGGAGCTGGAGAACTCCTACAGAGAGGTGAGACTGAAGGACCTTCACAAGCATCATCACGGTTTCTGCCGAGGCTTTAACATGCTTGGATTTTAAATGAGGTGCTTGAAAATGTAATTATAGAGTAGAGTAGAGTAGAATAGAATAGAATAGAATTGCCTTTATTGTCACAGTGCACATATACGTTGTGAGTCATATAAATGTACAGGGAAATCTATTCAAAATTTACAATAGTGCAATATATTACAGTCACAGAACACATAACTTTACTACAGTGGAGAGAGTTTGTGGATATATGGATTATATACATTTTACACGTTTTGGTTGAGCAGGGGGTTATTTTATGTGCACTTCCTGATGTTAGTGCATACGTCCGTTTAATGTAGTAATGGCTTGGGGGAAAAAAACAGTTTTTCAGTTAATTATACTTATTTCTCAACGAGCAACTGTCAGACTGAATAGTTTGCCTAAAAAGGGTGAAGTCGTGGAGCCTAAAATTCAAACTGCTCCTTCACTGAAGTAGTGATGGGAAGAAATGACTTTATCTGACACTGCTCTTTAACTCTTAAAACAATAAAGTGAACGAGTCATTTGTGCATTTTGTTCATTTGTTTATATCGACTGTAAAGAAACTAATATTGACAGTCGATTAGACAGACAGGGACAATTAGTGTATTCGCATAATTTCTTTTTAAATGTGATTCAATTGGTAAAGTTTCATTTTGACTGTATTTAGGGACATTTAAATAGTGTTGTATTTTGTTTTACCACAACTGCACGGTGCTGGAAAAATGTAAACATGGACAGTGAAAGTGCTTGAATGTAACTTTTCAGAGACTGTAGGAACCCTGATCCTGTACCGTGTGTGTGTGTGTGTGTGTGTGTGTGTGTGTGTGTGTGTGCGCAGCTGCTGGAGCATCAGGAGGACCTGCACTCGCTCATCAACAATCTTTATAACGGTGTCTTTATTCACCGCTATCGCGACGATGTCCCGGAGGTGCGGGCGATATGTATGGAGGAGATAAGGGCGTGGCTCCAACAATATCCTTCCTATTTCCTAAACGATGAGTACTTAAAGTACGTTGGCTGGATGCTGCATGACAAGGTGAGACTTTACCTTCATAATGAGACTTTACCTCTGGTTTAATACGTGTGTGTGTGTGTGTGTGTGTGTGTGTGTTCCAGCACGCAGCGGTGCGTCTGCAGTGTGTGTTGACCCTACAGAAACTGTACACGGAGTTTGATTTCATCAGCCAGATGGAGCTGTTCTTAAGTCGTTTTAAGGTGAGTGACATATGAGACGAGGTACTAGCTGAACTTATTCAAGTGAAAGTGTAAAGTGAGTGTGTGAGTGTGGCCACTGGGGGAAGTATCAAGTTCTGCATTTAACCATCCGCTGAAGCGACACACACACATTGAAGTGATACACACAAACCTGGAGCAGTACTGGTGTCGGGGGCATAGATATACAGTCCCTGACAAAAGTCTTGTCGCTTGTGTACAAATTGACCTGAAGTGCCGCTGAAATGTATTTCGAATCAATATTATTTTACAAGAAACAGCTCGTGTTAATCCCGACAGCTTTTGTAATTATGTTTCAGCAAAACTGTCAAATTCTAATCAGTCAGTATTTTAATATTCACAGCTTGGTAAAGCCCATTGAGTTAATTTTTGCAAAGACATACCGGTAAATGTTGTCGCCTTGTCGCATGAGCTTCACCTCTGACTAATAATGGATCAATTAGGCCTCAGGTGTGTCTAAAAAGAACCCCAGTACACTAGATCTTCACATCAACTGCAACTAGACCTCTGCAAACATGCTAAGATTCACTGTGAGACGAAAGGTTTGATTATCAGATAAAACTTTTTTCAGTGAAACTAATTTATTTCAGTGCAATAAACATCATTTGGGAGGGTTTTAGCTTTTCATTTGAGCTTTTCCCAATACTAATTGATTAATTAAAAAAGTCAGGCTAATAGCAGGTGTTTCTACAAAATAGATAAGCGACAAGACTTTTGTCAGGGACTGTATAAGTTGTCAGGGACTGATCAAGGCCAAATTCTTATTCTTGACAAAACGTTGGCTGCGTTTCACCATTCCGCTCTGTTGCTCCCTCGGTGTGTAAGCGGATGCGAGTTTCATTCTCCAGAACTACAAGGTCTTATCTAATTATCTTTGAGTTGTTATCAGTGAGTTCCTGGCGCACACGGCTGTAAGTCTGTGCTTTCTTGTCCTCAGGAGAGGATCTTGCGCATGGTTCTTGATAAAGACACCGGCGTGGCTGTGGAAACCTTCAAGCTCTTGCTGCTCATGAAACAGTAGGTTCCACACACACACACACACACACACACACACACACACTCGATCGCTCTGCTTGTGAGACGCGTGTGCGCTTTCAGAACGAGCAAAGATGGTCTGAGTGAGGAAGAGTGTGCCCGTCTGTGTCCGCTGGTGTTTGCTGCTGACCGAGGCCTGGCTTGTGCCGCCGGACGCTTCCTGTACCAGACGTGAGCTCTGCCGCCGCACACACACACACACACACACAGACAGTGCGTCTGTCCAGGCTGCGCAGTGTTTTAGAGGAGAGCGGCGATGAGGGCAGAGGATCCTTCCAGCGGTTGCTGGCACACTACTTCACCCAGAGCAAGGTGAGGCCTCGTCTGATTGGTCGGCCTGGTGTTCAGAGAGGTGTGGTCTTCAATCAGCTAGTGTCTCTCTGTGTCAGAAGATCCACGTGCACGCGGCGTACCTGGTGGACGCTCTCTGGGAGGTGGCTGCAGGCGAGCTGAAGCACTGGAAGCTGATGACGTCACTGCTGCTGCAGGATGGTGGTGAGCGTCAGTGTGTGTGTGTGTGTGTGTGAGTGATGTGTGTGTGTGTGTGTGTGTGTTACAGGTGTGGAGGACGAGCTGGAGGCGGCTCTGAT
>MU204349.1:5865301-5866672 GCA_017309775.1 Paedocypris sp. Pulau Singkep
TGGTGTAAAGAACGTCTGCTGTAGGACCTCTGAATGTTCTTCATTGTTCTATTACTGTTTTAGTTTTAAGGATGTTCTTGTCTGAAGGTCTGTGGATCCAACCCAGTGAGTGTCTAACATCTGGCTCCGATTCGGGTTTTTTGGATGAAATCGGACCGATTTCCGATATCAATGTCAGATCGGGACATGCCTAGTATAAACGTATGAAATGTATATATACATTTTTTATTACACATTTTTTGTCACCCACCCACACTTTTAATCACTCAAAGCTCCTCAACTTCAAACTCAAGAAAAAAAGTTTTCCGCTACATTTTCCTTTAACTTTATTATTCGAATGAAAAGCAAACAAGAACCAAACTTCATTTAAATGCAATATACAGTGCAGAATCTACAAGCTCAAACATACGCTACGTCTCAATCCACTACATTATAATATGAGCAGATGTGAATATTCAACACAAACCATCCAATCAGAGCAAAAGGGAGCGCGGTTCATTCATCCGCGTCTGTGTTTTCTTCACGGATCTGTTCTAAGGATCACAGTCTATTGTTGAAGTCTGCATGCGAGACAAGAGTTATCGGCTGCATGACAATTCAATGCGGAAATGTCTTTCAAGTGTAAAAAACAAATTTTCCTATTTTTTTTGTGTGACTGCTTAAAATCACTCAGAATATCATTCTTAACTTTGTTGGATTAAGTTGAAATATTAATAATTTTTAAGGATTAATAAAAAAAAACTGTAAACTAACACCAGTCTCATATACTTTCTCTGGAAGTTGAATAAATAAATGATAAACAACCACGAACAGACATCAATCGCAGGAATTATCCGACCGATTAGATTACAGCACATGATAACATGCATTTAACTAGCATTAATCTCGGAGTGGTTGAACAGAACGAGAGGTCAATACTGTTTTCAACATTCAGTTCACAGGAGTCGAGGATTTCCTCTCCTTTTGCCCTTTTACACAAAACAACAATAAAAAAATACATTTGAAAGATGAAGATTAATAATTCTATAGAGAATAGTCATGTAATGTATTGTTTGAGCCTCAAACTTTTGAAACATTTAATTAGTTATAACTAGTGATCCTCGTCCGAGTTCATTAATAATGACCCCAATCAGATTCCTAATCCGAGGTTTACACACACACACTTGCATTTGTATCATAGTGGGGTCTTGCCCGTGACATACAAAACTCTACACACCCGTTATCTGAACCCCAACCTTTAAAACACACCCCTTACTTTAACCTTATCCAAAAGATAATGATAAAGTCAGCCCTACAATCCTACCTTGACCCTCAAACAGGCCTTCGTAGTTGTGGGGCCCAGCCTAAGGTCCCCACAAGTGACCAAAGGGC
>MU204349.1:5866697-5886109 GCA_017309775.1 Paedocypris sp. Pulau Singkep
CCCACTATAAAAACCTCAGTGTTTATCTGAGTCTACACTTTGGTCTAAATTCCTAAAGCCACCCACACACACACACACAACACACACAACACACAGTTTCATTCAAACACACAAAAACAATACTCAGACACATTCTCTCTGACACACTTAAAACACTCTTGTTCACCCACACAGAATATATTTTTTTCTGTCAGTCTCTCACACCGAATCTGTTATTTCACGTACAATAAACACACATTCTGTTAAATCACATACAATAAAAGTGTGTTCATAATCTTTCTCGACAAATTTGTTTTAACTGAATCAGGATTGGGATGGCATTCTAGCAGCTTCATCAGGTCAGGTTCATGAGGAGCCTGGAACTCGGATCGTGACATCACTAGTTATAACCTGGCAACTAGAAAGACCAGCACACAGGCCTTATTTTACTCGCTAGTGTTCTGCTGCAGAGAAAGGAGTCGTCTCTCTATGTCGGAGTGTTACACAGCAAAGCGCTACTATCAGAAAAGTCCAGCGTCACGAGGAGCAACCACAGGAAAAAAGCCAATGTTAGTAGACGTGTCTGCTCGTGGAGTGTTTTCTAATTGCGTGCAGAGTGTTTGGGTGGAGTAGTGGAGCACGCAGCAGCACGGCAGAGTTCATCGCTCGTGGATATAAACCCGCTTACGTCTCAATCGCATGTACGTCTCCCTCGTCCCGTCATTCGCCAGGCCGCGTGCCAAGCTCGGAAAACTGCTGCCATGCTCTTTGGATGCAACTGCTTAACAGAATCACTCGACATCTTCAGAACCAGAGGAGAGACTCTCACAGGAAGTACAGTACGTGAAATGCAGGAAATGACGGGGAAAAGTGAACAAACATGGATTATTAAAACAGACACTTTCCCTCGCCAGCTTATGTTCTGACGTGCCGGTGGCGAGGATTACATACAGAGTGAGAGGGAATGACAGGAAAACGAAAGACGGCTGGTGAGCTGCACTTCTCTCTCTACCGGACTCAATCTCTGGAGCGCCCCACGATGGCCAGGATGTAGAGGAAGATGTTGATGATGTCGGTGTAGAGGTTGAGCGCGGCGAACACGTACTCCTCCGGGCTGATGGCCAGCTTCTTGTTGCCCAGCAGGAGCTGAGTGTCCACGGCCAGGAACTGTGAGGACAAACATTCTCAAAGTCAGTCTTAAAGGAAGAAACCGGAACGACCCCTTAAGACGTAAAATTAAGAGCGAGTTTAGATTCCGGTCTAACATGATGACCGAAATCTATCGAAGCACATTTAGATCACTTAAAATAGTAGTTTAGGGATAGTAAAAGAGCTTATGCTAATAAAAAAAGTTGAATTTATAATGTGCAATACTGACAAGTACGGTCACAATTGTGAGATTAAAGTTTGCTCTTTTGAGATTATAACTCACAATTCTGACATATAAATACACATATCTGAGATTATAACTTGCATTTCTGACATAAAAAATCACTAATCTGAGATTATATTTCGCAATTCAGAAATTATAACTCGTAATTCTGATATATGAAGTCACAATTCTAAGATTATATTATATTATACAATATAAATTCTGCAATTTTGTCATGTAAAGTCACAATTCTGAGATTATAATAATACGCAATTCTGGGTATTACAAATTATTCTGTCTAAAAAAAAAATTCTATTTATGTTTTTAGAAGCAATACATTTTTAGTGGTGAAAATGGGCTTCCATATGAATCAGCCTGACATCCTTTCAGCAAAAAAAGCAAGTTTAGCAGAAAATATAGTTTAAACGCATAAACATATGTCCCGGGATTTAACAGTAAATGCAGGCGTCATCATTTTCTCCACACTACTAATGTCCTTGGCTAAACAACTTTGCCTAATTACCTTCTGTTGTAGCAATTATAATCCAAAAGCTAAAATAATGTAAATTCCAAAGCTAAAAATGTGAGCCAATGTGGACTCAAACACTTAAACAACCTGTTAGACTGGAAACTTGGAGACTAGAAAACCAAAAATACATTGCACTTTGAATTAAAAATACATGTGAAATGGAAAAAAGACGAATAAAATCAGATTACTGTTTTTTTTGTTGGGGACTTCACTTAATATACAAAAGACTGGACTGAACAATCATTAAATATAAATGTAGCGGGTTGGTAAATTTAGAATGCCAGTGGAAATGGACACCGGCGAGTCAGTTCTCCGTCTCTTCTCTACTTGAGATTTTGTTCCTTATAATCATTTTTTGCAAAATAATCCCCAATAATGTCATCCATTATACAGTCTCTTGCATTTAATCTTACTCGGCAGAAACAAAGTCGGAATGTTTTGGACAATTCTCACAAAAGACAAAAATTCACAGTTCTGAGTTGCAAACTTTAAACTCTGTTCTTAAAAAGTAGCAATTCTGAGTTTAAAACATGCAATTTTGTGATTTTAAAAATAACTTGAAATTCGGAGAAAAAAGTAGCAATTTTGAACATAACTCATAAAACTGAGAAAAAGTAGTAGTAATTTTGGCCATAACTCAGAACACTAAGAACATAATTATACAATATCTGAGAAAATTTGAGAAAAAAGTCGCAATTTTTACTATAACTCGAAAAACTATCTAATAATAACTGTCAAAATAACTGTAAGAAAATAATAAAATAATTGAAAAGTAATAATTAGAATTTAAATCATTACAAAATTATTATATTTTATAACTAAATAATTATAAAAGAAAATAAGAAAAACATGTAAGAAACTAATAATGTAATGACTAAAATTTGGAGAAAAATGTAGCAATTCTGACCATAATTTATAAATCTGAGATTAAAAAGTAGCAATTTTAACTTCAACTCGCAGTTATGAAAAAAGAGACAAGCTATTTGTCTTATTCTTAAGATAGAAACTAAGTCACACTTCTGTTCTTTGCTCATATTAGACTTGATGCGTTTAACGTGAACTTCTTTATTAAATTAAAAAGAACTTCCTTTATTAATACGTCCATGTAGACGAGTTGTGAAACAGGAAGTGGTGACACTTACACACGTGAACAGCAGGGCGCCGAACGAGGCGTAGACGATGTGCAGAATCTTGTTCCGGATGAACATGCAGAGGATGGAAGCGACGAGCAGCACAATCAGACAGACGAAGAGAACGCCGCGGCAGGAAGTGAAGTCGTACTTGCTCTGTTCCAAACCAGAGGAAACCATCAGAGAGGAAAACACATTTGCTTTCTATTTATCTGTCCGACAAACCTGCAGCGAGAAGAGCACCACAGTGAAGCAGACCACTGCGGTGATGCCCACGGCCATGATAACAGCGTCCGTGTCATAGTAGCTGGCAATCATGCCCACCATGTACGACAGACTCAGTGTCAGGATGGACTGAGAAGACAAGAAGAGACGTTTTAAATGGACACAAGGCAGCGATCCAGACCACAAACATCATCAGGCCGCGCACCAGAGCCACGAGATTCCACGGGTGTTTGCGGCGAAACTCTCCGCAGCAGCTGAGGACGATCAGCGCCACGAAGAAGATGGCGTACGACACGTAGTACGTCCACTGGTTCCTACGGACGAACACTTTGACGTCGGTCGCAAAGGTGAAGACGGCAACAAATGAGAAGGTGACCAGCAGCTGGACAGTCAGGACCAAAAAGACCTGGAAAGAGAAGAAGGTTTGAATAAATGGCTATTTTAGGAACAGCATTCCACTTTGAAGTAAAAAGTGACGCTTGCCTTTCTGATAAAAGCCTGTCGGATGGTTTTATCCTCCCAGCCGGAGTTTACGAACTCATCGTTGCCATAGTATGAAGGTGGTCCGTCTCCGGTGTGGTACCCGGGGCTGTCCATCGATGCTGCAGAAACACAAATATGGATGTTTAAACAGACTAAAAAAATCTGATTCATAAAGAAATAAACTATCTATAATATCTGGACCAATTAGAGAAAGCAGTTTTGTCTCTACAATGCAGGAAAAGTGTTGTAATAATTAATACAGTATATTAAATATGAATGTAAAGCCACACCAGACAGTACGACAAAGTGTAGAAGTTTTTTTTTTCATATTAATAAGAATATTTTATACAGCCACTATGGTGTTAATTGTTTAAGCTGGGATTTTGTTGCCAGTGGATCAAAGTCGTTTTTGATTTGAGAATAACATTCAGTCTTTATGTACAATAATGTTTCAGATTAAAATGGAAAATAATAAATAAGAACAATTTATAGTCTAATTTAATTTATTAATTTCTAGTATATATCACAATCTATCAAATACAAGACAAACACAATAGAATCGTTCAATTTAACCTTTAAAATTTTTTTTTATCAAATTTATATTTGACAGAAATGGTAAAGTTTTTTATGTGTGACCAGTCAAAAATCTATTTATTTATTGCCCATTTTTTTCATCATGTTAAACATATATACATGTACTAATATTTAACAAAGAATTTCTCATAATTTACAAACATTTACAAGCAGTTTTTACCATTAGGATCGACACCAAACCCAGGCTGGCCAGGTCCCTGCTGGTAGGGCCCCTGTGGGTACGGCCCCTGTGGGTACGGCCCCTGAGCATAGGGCCCCTGCGGGTAGGGCATCTGCGGGTAGGGCATCTGTGGGTACGGTGCCGGGCCGAAGCCTGGAGCGGAAGGCTGACCGTAACCAGCTTCAGCGTAACCTGGTTGGCCATAAGGTCCCGGGGCCCCGTAGGGAGGAGCGCCTGGTCCCTGGCTGTAGTTAGGTGGCGGCATCCCAAACGCATCGGTTTTGGGTGGTCCGTAGATATTGCTGTGCAGGGGGTTGTCCTCCCCCATCGGATAGGCGGGCTTGTCCTGAGACATGTCTCCTTCCCTCGCTGCGATCCTGCCGTTAAGAGAAAGAAATTATTAACGTTACAAATATATTACGTGAATGTAAGCACCCTCTCCCTATATATTACTAAAACAATATTAGTAATTTCTGGCTAAATACTTCTCTTAAAATGTTTTTTTTTTACAAACTAACTTGTGACTTGTATCACTTTGATATCGTTTTACTTGTATAATAGATTAAAAAGGCAATTCCAGTCATTGGAACTTCATTAAATAGGTTTTGTCTTTATTGTCATTGTATCACAGGGTTATAATGAAATTATTGCTACTCCGTTTGGTGCAAAAAGAAAGATGTGATAACGATAAAATATACACACTGAATAACCAATATAAAGAACTACAATATATTAAAATATGGTCATAAATATAGAAGGCAAGAAACTGTTTAAATATAACACAGGATACAAGAACGAGAAACAAGAACACAAAAAAAATGCAATTGACAATATAAACAGTACATAGTGCCAAAGACAAATAGTGAGTGAGATTGTCAATAAAGCAAACCATATCGAAATTGGTGCTCTGCTATTAACTTTTAACCAGAAGCTGCGTGAAGACGATCAGAGTGACGTTTTGTTTTGCCAGACCAAGCGTTTTGATTGTGTTTGTTTACTGGTATCGATGTCTGTGATCTTCATTTTAGACCGTTTTGTCTAAACACATTTGAACTTCAATTCCCGTCGTTAGCGTTGATCTACCGGATCAACTTTGGTCTGTCGTCTATGTCTGTTCCGATGTTAATTATCGTATTCAGTTTATTTCGTGTTCTAACATGATACTTAGCTCCTGTTAAGTGTCATTGCGTGATTAATGTTTCTTTATTTCTGTTATTGAGCTAATGAAGTTATATACACGTCTGCATCCGGAACCATTATAAAAAAAAACAAAAAAAAAAATCAGGACACAATGCACACGCGTACCGCTGCATAAAGACGGTTATTTATTTATTTGTGAATGCTCATGACTTGAAATGTGGAAAAATTAGCGCTTTGTGCATATTTGAAATTGGCGATTAGAAGCAAAAAAAAACAAAAAAACAAGTGCTTATATTCATGTAAATACGGCATATACATATAATAATAATTGACCAATAAATGAAAAAAGAAAAATTAGCTGATGAGATCGCGATTAGACTTCTGGCAAATTGACTGGCACATGCAGAATCATAATCGAACCCTGAATGTTGAGTCGACAGAAAGGTAAAGTGAAAAAGAAGCAACAGAGATTCAAATGATCTCTGTAGCTATTAATGTCTCTACAATGAACTACAATCCACAAGTCGCTACACAACAAAGATCAAGCGGGTTCACACAGGCAATTCAAAGGGAATCACAACTGCAAGGCGAGAAGATGCGGCGGGTGTGAGTCATCGGGATGTTGTGGTGTGTTCTACAGTCTTGTGACTCATTCAGAAAGTGAAGCACATGTGACGGCTTCTCCCGGGTTTCACGGAGCATAGAGGAGTTTCTATGGAGACCGTTACTGCACGAGCCTTCAACTTCACTGCGACTATAAAAAGAGAGCGGAGATTCCACCTGCGATGGCAGCCTGATTCAAAGCTTCTCAAGGAGCAAAACTGATATTCTGGATTATTTTTTTTTAGCAGTTAGCACTTTGCTGCCTTCAAACAGGTTAAAACTACCAGTACCACTTATTATGGACTTCAATCGAAGGAAAATGTGCATATGATTTGGTCTGGTCTTGAAAGAGCGACTCGGCTAAATAACGGTCGTTATGCAACCGTCCCATTTACTGGATGTCAAATCCCATGTGACCTGATCTCAGCTCAGTCTGCCCTGCATTAAAGTCTGGCTTATACTGTATACTGTAGCACGCTTTACACCGTCCCTCCACCGGGATTAAATACACCAATACCATCTCATTTGCTGCAATCGCCTTGATCTTTAAAGACACAAGTGAATTATAGAGTTCGTCCCATTATGGGCCTAAATGTTGTGTTGAGAGGCTTGACAGAAAATTATTGGAGGAAAGGATGACGGATGGATGGATGAATAAATAGCTAAAGAGAGGGAAGGGTAGAGAGATGAAGTGATGGATAGTTAGACGCTCAGATGGATAAATAGATCAATACACTGAAATAAAATGACTTTTTAAGTAATGTTCCTAGACGTTAAAGAAACCTTTACGCAATGTTTGTTTACTACTATAAATTGTAAGTAAAACTCATTATATAAAGAAAATTTGGTACATTTTACTTTGCTTTTAGTTACTAGTTAAATCTGAAAAATTTGTGCAAACCCTTTTGAATTGGGCTTTATGAGTCGTTTATTTCAAGGACAGTTTTATTTATTTTTATGTTTGTTAAGTGTGAGATGTTTAAAAAAATAAATAAATAAAACCTGTCATATTGGTACATTAATAAATACAGCATTACTATAATTCAGCCTTGATTAGTTTTTCCTTCACATTATTTCAATTATATTACATGAAAAAAAAAACTTTGACATGATGTTGAAGGAATTTAAAACAATAGTTTTAACAAGATCAAACTAAATGACAAATTAATATACAAGTAGAAAAATACGTATAATATACATATATTATATATATATAACATACATATATCATAAATATACAGTATATACAAAATATTTAATGTGTGTGTTTTATTATGTTACATCATCTTATGCTTAACCTTCACTATAATTTTATAAATTACATGTTACAATATTATATTTAGTCAAACAAAAGTTGATACGTTTCTGGTTCAAAGCGACATCTTTTGGAACTAAGCAAACTTTTCTCTGCATCAAGCGCAGGCTTTGCATTGTGCTCGCTCACATGAGGATAATCTCAACAAAACATGGCCAATCAATGAGCAGGAAGTGAGCGAGCTAAAGCAGATAATGCCCGAGCAGACGCACATGTGTGTGTGAGACTGTCAACCATCCCAACAACACGCTTCAGACTCTCCATGTGCCCAACACAGACGTGTGTGACTTAGACCGTCGTAAATGATCACTGGGATGAATCGTTTAACGATCGGGATGCAATTTACAGAAGAAAACAAAACAAACATAAAGGATGAAACGACAATGATGCTTTAGTGAGGCTGGGCAGACAGACGTGGGTATCGAGCTGTGTAATATGCTGAGAGAGGAAGAAAGGAGTGATGAGTAGGCCCTGATGTTGTCCGGGACGAGGAAGAGGAGGTGACGTGGCAAGTATTGAAGAGCAAAAACATCACCTTTGTCAGAAACAACAATTGTTCAATGTAAAATAATTTTTAAAAATGCATCAATTATATAAATAAATCAGCGTATGCCTTTATTCTGCACAACATGTGCATTAGAAAGCGCAGGATGAGACGTTTTAAATAAAGCATAACACATCCCTAACAGGACTTCTTAAACCTATTAATCTTGTAATAGTAAGTCTATTAGAGTAGTTATGGTAAATAAACAGCCTCTCAGAATATATAGAGTCATAAAAACAAGTATGTAAGAGAAAATGGAGTTCAGTTGGAGCTTTAAAGACTAAAAGGGATTGTGCTTCAGTCTGCCTCGCTCCGGGCAAATTACTATCATTCCAGTGACGTTTTACTATCAGTAACCATCTAGAAAACCCACCAAACAAACCCTAAATAGTAAGAGCAAACGTCACTAAGAAAAAAAATACATTATTGATATATAATCCATCTGAAATAGTTAAAACACAGGATTTGTAGAGTATATACGCGTAGCCTGAATTTGTGCTGAAGATTTCGCGCAGCCGTAACAAAACCGTTAATCTGCTGCTAAAGCGGCGCGCGCGCGACCTTTGCGCATGTCGCAAACGCGATACGGGCCACACGGATTGTCTACAGCATATCTAGTGTCACGACTAGATCACAAAACGAAACAACGAACAGCCAGACCGTTCTCTGCGAGCTTTTCGGCTTTATGGTCACATCAAAACACGATCCTGAGGATATGACGAACCAAGCACCATGTCAACACGACCGCCATGTCTTATCGCCTCCGTTACATTACACGCCTATAAATGAATACAAGTAAAATGACAAAACGAGCTCACCCTTTATTGTGTAAAATACTCCACAAATCTCAACGTTGCGGTTATTAAATAAACGGGGTGAAGAGAGTCCGAGGCGGGTAGCACAGACGCTCGACTGCGGTAACGCTGGTCCACACTGGGTCTGTTTGCCCCGCCCACCACGTGACGTCTGCAGAGTCACATGACCTGAAAGACGCGTCTTGACGTTTTCATGCGGGGAAAGTGTTCATTGTGGTTTTAGTAGAATGTTCTGCTTTGGCATAACTAAACTTAATTACCAATTTAATTGTTTGCGTAAGAGGAAGAGAGAAGTAGGTAGATGGATGGATAGATCTCCACTTCGCATCGATCAACTTAAACCATTGCTACGTCAAAGTGTATATTACATAATATACGTAACTTCGTTTCAATATAAACAGAAGTGTAGAGTAGCTGAAAACCAAACTTGAGTGATGGTGCGCATACCATACGGTAAAAATTGCTTCATTACAAGATACAATGCACTAATTCCACTAGCAGAAATATATTTAAAAAAATGTATTTCCTAATATAGAAATGACATTTAACACATTGACGTTTCAAAGTGACACGTGATACAAAATAGATAAAACTAGAACAAAAGGTCAGTCTTGGTCAAACTCAAATAGTTGCTGTGGAGTAAAGAGTACAGATAGTAGAGAGTCAAAGTTGCTTATATTGTTTGATACTCGGTACAAGTACAGAGTAGTCAAAATACTTAAGTAAAGTAACAAAGTCCCTTTACTCAAGTACTTTACACCTCTGAATATAAATTATACAAGTACAAAACAAGTCACATTGAAATGCATTTCAAAACCATAGTTTATCAATGTCGCAGTCTGCAAAGAGCTTTCACAAGTGCACCGTTTCTTCACCTTTTATCTCTTCATTATTAAGATTTAACCCACAATGGCCACATCACTGCTTTGCATTTAACCACCCAACCAATGGACAGTTAACACACACAGTCAAGTGGGCGCACACACCAAGGATTTCGAAATGGCAACCTTTTGGCGCAAATCGATCTCCCAATAACCACAAGATCCACGTTTAGTTCTTCAGAAGATTGTCCAGTCCAGTCTTACTGATGGTCCCATAAGCTTGTGAGTAGCTGCCGAGTTTGGCACGTGGATCTCCAGTAGCAGAAACGTTGGTGTTACTCTGAAAAACCTTCTTGCTGAACCTGGGAGGAGGTTTGGCGGACAGTGAAGAAGAACGCTGGTTCTGTACCGAAAACACACACAAGTTCAGTGCATGGAACAGGAGAAGCAAAATGGCAACAAAAAGAAGAATGTCATTGATGCATATATTATAAAATATTAAAATAATATATTTTAATTAAAATATGAAAATGCAATAAAAATATTAAAACATTTAAGAGGAAGAATATTCAAAAAAGTAAAAAATTGAAACGACATTTGACATTGTTACATTGTGACATTGTAACATTTGACATGTTACATTTTAACGAACTATCTGTCATTTTATTTACAGTGTATAAAATAAAACACCCTGCCACCCAGTAATGGAAGAAACAGTTACAAAAACAAAGAATGAAACTTCAATAATTAAACAATGAAACATTTAATAATGAAAAAATTAAATGTGTAAAACGAAACATTATTAAGGAATAAATAACAGTGGTCTTGTTTACATCCAAAATAAAAGTTCCGTTTCATGCAAACTGAGGACTTTTGTGTGAGATTTTTATGATATTTGTACTATTGCGGGACGTACTCACCAGACGAGGAGAGGTGGCACACAGTCCGGCGGAAACAAAGTGTTCACCCTTGCGTAGCAGGGGATTATTCTGAGGCTGCGCCAGGCCGAGCGAGAAAGAGTGTGTGCGAGCGACGGGGGCCGACCGGCCTCGCTGGTCCCCACACTGATAGAAAGAATGGAACAATGAGGTCATCAATCGCCACGTCAAAGCTTTTATCCCAGACGTACTGTGTATCCATCTATGGGGCTTCCAGCGCTCTGGTTCCACCTCATGACCCGCTTCGGATGAGCTGGTGGTTTGAAGGAACTGCCTGGATAGCCAAACACACACACACACACACACACACACACACACACTGTAAGAGTGAAGAACACACACCTTATATACAGGAAACCAAGGCTTACTCGGCATGTGAGTGATGGGGTTGTAAGAGGTTCTTTCCACATGGGGGCTGGCAGGGATGGTGGTCCCGAAAGGCTTGGTGTGCTTCTGAGCTTTAGATATCACTTGGTTCTTCTTGTCACTGGGGGCTTTCTTCTCGCGCTCTTCATCTTGCCCACACTTGACCTGCACACCTTTCTTGATGTAGTTCTCCTCTTCGTTGGTGTCGTCCATCTCTTTGGTCTGCGGAAGCTTCAGCTGGTTTTGTATTTGCCGACTGGTCCTCTTCTCCAGGATCATCTGGTTTGTCAACACACGAGAGCTGATGTTACATCAATATTATCAGCAAACAAGTCAAAGTGGCAAGTTTTCCCGAGCAGGAAATCCGCTGTGACGCGGCATGTTTGTTGACGTTATGAGATCACATGACCGCGCTGGTTTGATCAGGACGTACCTGGTAGAGTTTGCTTCTGTATTGAGCGACAGAAAGCTGGACGCCATCATCTACTGGCAGGACGACATCATGGGACAAACTCGGCTCTTTGGCAGGATTGTGGAACCTTAGGAGAGAAAGGAATCAGACTGTGGTGCAGGATGAGTGTGTGACGCGTGGGTTTGCACTGACTTGGACACGTAAGGATGCTGTAGAGCTTCTTCTGCGCTGAGTCTCTTGTCGGGATTGAACACCAGCAGCCGCTGCAGTAAATCGATGGCGTCCAGAGGCAGCGAGGCTTGCAGGATTTCATCAAAGGAAACCTGAGGGCTAAATGGCTTTCAGGTTAACCATTGACATGCCAGTTCAAAGGAAAGGTTGCACAAACTCAAAATTTAACAATTTTCGAAGCTTGGTAGAAACTTTACAAAAACGCAGTACATCAAAAACATTGCAGAAAAACTGTTATGTTTTTTATAGTTTCATAAAAACTAAGAACTGCATCTCATAATTTCATTGTAATTTTAGTTATTGAATACATTCAATAAAGCTTCAGTAGTTTCGTTCAGTAATTTCTTACAAATGGGTTTAAATGTAATATTGGTTTTATACTCAGTCAACAATTGTGGGATATATATTATTATACAATAATCACACATTAATATAAATATTAAGTTCTTCATCCTCACACTGACTGTATTATTTCATCAAATCAGGCACTTTTTCAAATCCAAATTCCTCAATAAATGTAAAAACTCTTTTACTGCTTGAATTCAGATCATTCAAAAATGTTCAAAATGAAAACTTTTTTTATGTCGACAAACCTAAGAAGCATTTTCTGGATCACAGAGGCTCCGTGCTCGGATCTGATGGCCAACACATCTGTAAAACAAAGTCAGGATATTTCATATTCAACCCTTTTTCATTTCTGGGTCATAGGAAACAAGCCAATCACAGTGACTCTAGGCGTGAAGGCGGGGCACACTCTTGATTGGTGGCCAATCACAAAGCAGGGCGCACACACAGTCACACATACATTCTCACACCAGTGGGCGTTACTGAACTGTATGAGGAAACCCATGAGAACATACTGAAGATGGAGATAAAAACAAGACAAACACACCTTCTGCAGAAGGATGTGGGATGACGTTCATGATCCTCTCGATTTGATTGATGGTGGACGTTCCAGGGAAAAGTGGTTTTCCCAGCAGCATCTCGCCCAGGATGCAACCAATGCTCCACATGTCCGCGCCTTTAGTGTAGCTGAGGGAATCAACAGGCCATTAATGATAATCGATTGGTTGAAATCCCACGTTCTTCCACACTCAGCTCACCGTGTGGATCCCAGGAGTATCTCTGGAGCTCGGTACCAGCGAGTAGCCACATACTCGGTCATGGCGGGATTGGTGGCGTCCTCTTGAACCTGGTGCAGAGATCTGGCCAGACCAAAGTCGCACAGTTTCACAAAGCAGTCCGAGTCCAGCAGAATGTTGGACGGCTGTAGCCAACGGAAACCAGATGTTAAATCTTCTGTGACCAGGCAGAGCAGATCTGGTCAGGCTACGAACCTTTTGGTCTCTGTGTATGACATTTCCCGAGTGAAGGTATTTAGTCGACTTGAGAAGCTGGTAGATAACATATCGCTTATGAATATCTTTCAGCAGATTTCCTTTCTTTATAACGGCATGGAGGTCGGTGTCTGAGAATAGAAGCACATTTTTTATAGAAGAATATTTATGGAATTTATAATACATAAGAGAAGCATATTTTTGTGTGTGTATATATACCGGTATATATATATAAAATGTTTGCTTTTTTTAACCATTTTAATCAGCGATTCTGCTTGGTTAGATAAATATGTCTTATTAAACAATTACAATTATTGTGTAAAAGAGCATAAATAAATATTAATAATGTATAAAGAAGAACTCATTATACAATATTAATAACTGAGTATTATTGCTGCTGTTTTTTTTATTATTATTATTACTTTTTTATGCTCTTCTTGCTTACAATTCCACAAATTCTTGCTGTCACTTGTGGCTGTTCCAGCAATTACATTTTCCAGCGTTTGATCAATTACTTTGTGATCAAGTTCATTGTATTCTAGTCCATTTTTAACGTAACAAACATCTCTCACCCATGTATTCAAATACAAGGTAGATGTCTTTATCATTCTGGGCTCTGATGACGTCCAGCAGCTTGATGATGTTGGGATGCTCTCCAAACTCCTGCAATGAACACACAAGCGTTATCCTGCTAATCTTTGGCCATCAGCGTACAGATTATCCAAAAATTGACTTGTTCTTTAACTCTGGAATGTTCTCAGACGTGTTTATAAAGTTTGGGGAGGGGGATATATCTCACCTGGAGAAACATGATTTCTCTGAATGTTCTCTACAAGAAAAAAAGAGAAAGCAGAGGTCAAGTCAAGATATTTGCAAGCTGTAATTTGCAAGATGGATAAGTGATTTACACAATCATAAAATTCGAAAAGCGTCTTTTCTATTATTTCATCAGAAAATGTGAAATAAATGAAACTAATTTCAAACCTGAGCATCTGTACAGTTTCTGAAGGCATCGAAGATCTTTTTCACAGCAACGGTCTCGCCGGTGCTTCTGTCCACGGCTTTCCATACAATCCCATAAGCCTGCGAAAAAGGACAAAGCAACATAAATAATGATGAAAATCACTTGTCATAAAATGGCACATAAACATTATGTTTGATTTCTCAAGTGTTCAAAAGTAAAATCCAAAGTCACACTTCAAAAAAAAAGCAAAATAATGTTGCTCATAATCTGTAATCTTCTTATTTCAGGCTGCTTTTCTGAACACCACGACTATTGTTCATTTTAACCCCGAACTACATGATTAGCGCATGTGATATTTATACTTTAATATAAAATATAATTATATTTGAAATCTTTTAACAGTTCCATTTGTATTCAAATGCTTTATCGATGTTCGTTCCAACATGCTATATTTCACTATGCTCAACGAATGACACATGCAAACTTTTTTCAGTATTACGATTATATAAGACGATATAAAATAATAAAGTGTATAGAAATGACGAACCCCTTTTCCAAGTCTTCTCTTGATTTCATATTTCTGAGAGATGTGATCTTCCACCTCCGTGATGTTCATCCTGTCGGTTTCTCTCGCGTGGCTGTTTCAAATAAACCCGAATTATGTTCACGGTGAGATTAAAATCATTAGTTTCACCTTCCCTTGCTGCTTGAAGATCACGGGATTAAAAAAAACGGAATCGCAGACCTGAGTAACGCATCCTAGCTAGGAACTTTCGTACAGGAAAAAAAAACATAAACAAGAATCAGGCGCCAGTCTTAATCTTTTAGATTCCAAAACACATATTAAAAAAGGAACCGCATCCTCTACAAAAACGTCAACCTGTTCAAAACCACTTTTTTGCAGGTAGTTGTTATGTTGCCAATCACATGCGTTAGCTTATAGACGGCGATTGCATTTCTGCAAAGTCATACGTCACTAAAGTTTGATGTTGCCATAGACACGTTATTACGTCATTTCTTAAAGGGACCGCATGCTTCACGTTTCTGACGAAAGAAAAAAACTTTAAAATGTATTATGTATAAGTGTACACAACAATACATATGAATATATATATATATATATATATATATATATATATATATATATATATTATTCAATGTATATATGATTATTATTCAATATGTTCATAGCTTCAGGGATTGGTTCAAGCTCCCCATGAGCCCGAAGTGGAAAAGTGGTTAAAAAAAAAAGATGGCATTATACAGTTTCAATAAAACACAGACAGAGAGTTATCTTTATTTGTTTGGTTTATTCCAAAACTATTTACATTTAGTCATTAAATAAACGTATGATTTATTACACAAACGTAAGACAGAACAACACCATGTAAAGAACGTGTGACAAACTTTGACTCAAAAAAAAAACTTAAAAGCTGAGCAACCAGCAAATGTTCTAATGTATTAAAGGAACAAGGTTCTGATGATCCTGGTTTATTTCCAAACTGATATATTTTTGTAACAAAGCTGCTGGAACAAGTAGAAGGAAAAGGACAAAAATTTGAATCAAAAATTAAGAATTAACCCTGCAAATATATTATGAGATTAATTATGATACACAACGTTTAATTATTATAGTGCTGTAAACATTGGAATTTCTTCAAATGATAAAATCAACATCTATGCATCCCAGACCAATCTATCGTGAGACATTTTGTCATGGGGGGAGATATAAAGCAGACCAACATCCCTTTATAATAAAAAAATACCACAATCTGAATAGAAACAAACCTCTAAACACCAAAAACCGCATTAGTCTAAGACGATGAAAATGAGCAAACGTGTCCCAATACCATCTAAAAGTCCCAGTGTTCACAAGACATGGACGATAAAAGAAGCCTGACGTCAGGAAGAAGTGAAAGTCCGTGATAGGAGAAGCGTTTAAGAGGAGTGTAGGAAGCGGTTGAAGGCGTTGTAGGCGGATTCCAGGTCGAAGAGCATCTGACGGACCTGAGAGTCGTCCAGCTCATCGGAGGCCGACATGCTGCTCAGTGTGGTCAGCCTGTCAGAACACACAACCATAACCATCTAATATACCACGTGATATTCCACATAAAAAAAAGAGAAAAAGGTCTCAAAAATTCCCGCAAAGTTCGAGAAGTTACAAACTCTGAGAAGTCCATCTTACCAGAGGCTGACTTTATCTTTGGCTTCAGAATCCGGAGGCATGTTGCTCATTCTATTCATGGTTTCCATCAGCTCTCTCAGGTCTGGGTGAATCTTAAAGCATCGAGACGTCAAATACCAGTGTTTTTGTCTGCTAAAACATAAAAGTTTGGCTTTTTGGGTGTCAAACACGTACCTCATCCATGGCGCGGATGTTGAGTCGGAGTTTGTCCATCACCGTGATGAAAAACTGGATGAACAGAAAATTACAATGCAGTGTTAAGACTGTATTTCTCAGCCCGACTTTCTTGATCCAGCGCTAATGTTCCTTTGTTTATTGTAATGCTGTATTATAAAACGTCTGCCTGTCTGACGGAGTAAATCTACTTAATGGAACTGCTGGAACAGAAAACTATCCTCCGCGTCCAAAGCAGAGAAAGCAAATCTGAAGAGCTCGGAACACGTACAGATACGATGTCTGCAATGCAGCGGTTCAGGTTGCCCTTGTCGTCTTTGATGGTGATGGGCCGATCTTCTTTAATCCGCTCCATGGCCAACGGACAGTCCAGCTGCCGGACAGACAGTTTAAACTCAACTTTCTTATCACTGTGCAAAATACGCACATGCCAGATACAGAAGCAATGAAATGAGAAATATCTACAATAAACACTACAATAAATGAGGATGTGACTTTCATGAATACAGATGTGGCAGTGAATGTATATATTCTGGGTCATCAAAAATGCAAATTTTATAATGCAAGTAAAAATATAAGAGACAAAGATATATAACACATACAGTGCATATGTGCTTGTATAAAAGCGGATGTGCAGAATAGACAGAAGTGTCAATTATAGATATACAAATGGTGCTTTGATAATCATATATATTACTCATAAAGCATAGCAATAACCAATAGCAAGTACAAAGTTCTACCCTGTATTTCCGACAAAAGTCATCAATGGATCCCACGTCTGATCCCTGGACCTGTTTAAAAGCAGCCTTGTACTGAACAAGCAGCCGCGAACAAGCGCCGGTGTATCTGCAAATTCAGAGAAGGCGTTTAGATTCCATATGCGGCAAATCGACCTGACAAATCGAAGAGGAAGAAAGGAAAGACCTACTCATTGGGAGTCACGCAGTCCTTGATGTAAGCTTTCTCCAGCGCCTGCAGTGTTTTAACCACTGCAAACAACTCCGCCATGTTGTCATATCTGTTAAAAAAAAAAAAAAAGCACATTGTGAACAAGAACTAAAGTCACAATGATGTGACATTGATAAACTTTGCACTTACTTTTCTCTTTCTCTGGCATTTTTGTACAATTTTACTTCCTGCAATAACAAAAACCAGAGAGATCAGGGTAAATTGATAGTCACAGAAGGTACCGTTAAATAAATTAATGATTATTTATTTTATTATTATTAAAGACATGTCTAGGATGTATAGATAAGAGTCTAGTGTGAATAAAATAATGGGAATAAGAAAATAGACATTCTTATAATTTTTTTTGTAATTAAGTAAATATTATATATAATATTATCATAAAATAGTATAATATAAAACAGTAGATATATTATTGTATAGGAATATATATGAATATAGGACATTTAAGAGGCTGAAATTGAATTTATAAATGAATGTTACATATATAAATGAGATTTTTATAAATGTATAAAACCTACAACGCATTGTTTTGCATTTAAGTCAATAGTTTGACCCCACTATGATATAAATCCCCGTGTGTAAATGGGCACATTCAAGTTCATATATCTTCCACCTTCCAACACTTTTGTTCTTCAGGCCTGTAATAGTGATTTTGAATCACTTTGAATCATCTAAAGTTTTTATGTTTTCTTCATGTTGAGTGGTTTGCCTTTTTTTTTTATGAATATGTGGTTCATTTTCTTCACAGTCTACACATATGATGATGAATACTTGCACCGGTCTCACCTCGTAGAGTTCTGGCTTGTTGGCTGGAGCTAATTTATTCAAAACAAGAAAAAAGACATTGCTATTCAAATCTAAAATTTCAGAAAATTCAAGAGATATAAAGAATTAAAGTAGAGAACTCACCCGCTGCCATTACTCCAGATGCGGGTATTCCGTGAAACATTGTCAGTCTAATGTTTTAAAATGGAATAAATCATTAGTTATTATGAATTCTATATGGAACGACAGTATGGTAATTATTTCGTACAAAACTATTCGTGTTTATACCAGTTAAACTATAACAGTTTATAGTTCAAGTGATTTTCGATACGCTATTGTTTTTAACGCGTTGTCATAATGAGACAAATAAATTCGAACAAGTAAATAAACAACTGACCAGATTAGTCGCACTAGTTTAAACTTAAACATTAGGTTGTAGACGTCGCTCTATATTTAGGCCGCTTTGTTTACTTGTTGTTAAACACTTAGCAATGTTAGCAAAGCAGCTAAAGGCAATAATTCCGATGCAAGTAAAATAAGAAAAACGTTGTTCAGGCATTAAACGACTAAATATTTTATTACAACGAACAAATGTTAAAGTGCTTATTGGATTTGTAAAGATAACACGCTGGAAAGAGAATTCCTTTACCCTTTATGATGTGTTGAAAGTTGACGTAGCCGGAAAATGTCGTCACTTCCTGTATTTTCTGCCTACTCGGGACTTCTGTTGTTTTTTCGTTATTAAATGTACAATTCATTTTTTTTGTTTTTCTACAAAATATTTAGGCAATAAAACATCTTACTGAACCATTTTATGGGGTATTTCTTTACGTTTTTATTCCAACCAATGTTGTGTGTCACGTGATTGCTAAACTCTCACCGGGGTTGCCAAGTATTTAAAGTGTACTTATAAATTACACTTACATTGTAAATCTTTACTATTTTTATTATTAAAAAAAGAGTGGTATATTTTCGTACCACACAAATAGCAAATGATGTTAATCGCATATTTGTTTATATATGGAAACAGTACACACACACACACACACACACACACACACACACACACGTAAAAGTACTTTACCTGGCAACCGCTATGGTTTCGAAGAGGCGCGGGAACTTGTTCGTAGACGTCGCGCCAGGAGAAACCCACTAGCGCTTTACACGTTAGATTTGCGCGATTCGTGTAATATTTTAAAATGTACATAATTGCTTTGGGACCTTAAACCGACTACTAGATCATGAAACCTGCTAAGAGCTTTAAAGTGAAGCCGGTCACACGGTTCGCGGAAGAGGAGTGTGGAATATGGCTGGACGCCTCGGTGTTGAAAGACAAGAAACAAGTGAGACTTTCGTTTTTT
>MU204349.1:5886209-5961336 GCA_017309775.1 Paedocypris sp. Pulau Singkep
GAGAGAGAGAGAGAGAGAGAGAGAGAGAGAGAGAGAGAGAGAGAGAATGTACATACAGATGTCCATTTGTGGACATACGGATGAAATACTTATTTGTCCCACGTGGAAAAATGTTGTACATGAGTATAATACAATAAAACTTAAATAAATAGACAGCAATAAAAACAGTGATGACCTTGATTTGTTTTCCAGAAGAAAACGACTCCGATCTCCAAACTACTGAATCCGCTCTCAAGATCTGGAGGAAATAACGCGGCTGTTACATTCAACTTTACTCAGACCAAAACCAACATGCCCATCACCAGACAAAGCTCCATTTCATCTTTCTTTTCCCCCAAACTGAAAGGCAAGATCAGTTTCAGTGACGTACAACAAAAGTGTCTTATTGTTTGATCAGTAATAATATATATTATGTTGATTCATAATTCTAACTTTTGTGCTCAGAATCCAAGCCAATCTACGATTACGAGGCGTCTTGTGGCGAAATCCAACAAAAGCAAGAAGCAAGTTTGGGACCACCAGATGCTTTGGAACATCGGAGAAGTCAATCACACGAGAAGAACCCGCAAAACTGTGTGGATTTTAAGAAGGAGCTTTTTCTTCGTTTAATGTGTGGATACGATCCAGAGGAAGACCCAGGAACCAATGAAAACCTGGCCAATAAACATCAAAATGACCTGGAGGGGCTTTGGAAAAGTACAAGAGTTCTTCAAGAGTGCCACACACAGCAGCTTTGGTTGAACAGGAAGTCCTCTGATGATTCAAGTGGAGAATTCCTAGTGTCCTCCAGACAACATGACGTGAAGAAGAAGGGTGTGCTGTCAAACTCAAAGTCTGTTGTTGAAAAAGACCAAAATGCTTCTCCAAACAAAGTTCACGAACCACTTCACAGTAAATGTGATTGGTCACTAATGAAAAACGTGGACAAGGAGAACTGTTGGTCTTCAGCTTCACAAAGTCCCTCTTTGTTTAGGCAGCATCTCACTTCCAGTCCAGCCAAGCGAAGGCAAAAAGCAAACAAAAGTCCCACACCACAGAAATACAAAAAAGAAGTTCCGTTTGCTGAAGCGGCCGGAGAAACGCTGGACGCATTGTTCACTCAGGACTCGGAGGGCTTCTGTGTGATTGCTCACCGGGACCACCACCCAAATCCAACCCCAGACAGAAAAAGCTGCAGGTCTGTAGAAGACGATTCTGATCCAGACTCTGAGATGCTCTTCACTCAAGACTCGGAAGGAAACATAGTGATAAAGCATCCACAGAGCGCAGAAGATGACCACTCCACACTTGAAGGGTGATTTAGATTAATTGTGTACTTCAAACTTGGAGAAAATGTCGTTTTCATGAAGTTGATATTTAAATCAGGCTGCAGTAATAAATATTGATGGAAAAATAAATATTTGATCTGTTGTTTGTTAAATACTCATGCCGCTGTTCGCCAGCAGGTGGCGCTGTGAGTCTATTCAACATCTGCTGCTCACAGTTTATTATTATTTTAAACATGCACAATTTTATTTACAGTCTCAGTTTGTGTAAATGTAAACAGTTTTGTTTTTTAATTACCGTATATTTGCAAAGTCCAAAATAATCAAATACTGTAAAATGTTTCAATTAAACACAAACCCGTATAATGTTTTTACTGTAAAGTTCCAATACAAATTTTTTTTCAGTATTTGATTCAGAATCTACATTCTTTAAATTACATCAAAAACCACCAAGTGCTTGAGTTGAATAATAAAAATTATAATTCTACACAAATTATATTTTAACTAGTAACTCTGGGCCTGAAGACACGCCCTGGATTGGTGGTTAGCCAATAACAGAGCAGGACACAATAATAATAATAATAATAATAATAATAATAATAATAATGTGAGTTTTTGTATATATATATACATATATATATATATATATATATATATATGAGATTAATATGAAAATTTGTAGAGTGCTTTTCACAGTTTTAAATGTCTCAAAGCGCACCAAAAAAACCTCACTTGCCTCTCTCACACGCACACACACACACCAGACTTCTCTTTCCATTAACTACATGTTTTTGAACTGAGGGAGGAAAGCTGGAAAAGCACATCTTGGTTTTCAAAGCCGATCAGATGCAGAACAAAGACATTAAAACAACAACGAAGCAGATTTACAACAACTTTATTTGATGAAAAACACACAGGAAGGTGAAAATACCCTGGTAGAGTTTGTGCAGTGGGTGATTAACTGCGTTTAATAAATGTGCATTACACTGCAGTAAAACAGACATTTCCTGACCAAACAAGCGTAAATTTGCTTTTAAAGCCGGAGCGAAGATGTAGATCAGCACGCCATGTTTCAACACGGAACATTGAACACAAAATGAATACAGATGTCAACGAACACTTAATTACAGTACAGAACTATTACGGTTATTAACTAGTATTGTAGTTATTATATAGTGTAGGATTATAAATAGTCCTTTAGCTTTAGCGCAAAAAATAATTAATTTTAAAACGAAATACTCTTTTTTTACAAACGTAATTTTAATGCATGTTTTAGCTCATTTGAATGAAGTAATTTGTGGACAGTTTCCAGAGATGGGCCGTCTGAGATGATGGATAAATTGACAAACGTGAAACAATTTTTGTGTTAAAATAATACAAAACAAGGTAAAATACCCACAAAGGCCTAAAAACAAAGAGCGGTTTTTACATTCTATAGTCAGATTGCAGGACTTTCTTCCAACATGTCACCGATTGCACATAATTCACCCAAAGCCTGATAACAGAGACGCTCTCCTCGACACGACGACATTACTGTAGAAATGATGCTGGATTATAACACGTTTGAGAACAGATAACACACATACAGTATATTGTGTGTTTATGTGTGCGTGTGTGTGTGTGAGAATGATCTATAAATATAAAATAAATGACAACGACTGTGGTTTAGAAAAAAAGTGGCTTCATTTCTTTAATACAGCATTGGAACAAAATGGATTTGTGCATTGTTTTTACACAAACACTTATGTAAAAGAGAACATATTTCTCAAAAAAAAAAAGGTTACTGACTTTGCGACTGTGAAGTTAAACGTGCCAAACCATGAATATATTTAACTGACTTAAAAAATGACGAGAAATGAACAGTTTTCTGAGCCTGAGGACGACTTGACTCACGTGACCTCTCTCCGTGATGGAGGGAACGGGACGGACGTGACGGGGACAGCGATTACCCAGCAATCTTGGTGGGCTCCGTCACCAGGCCACACCCGTCCCACACCGTCTTAAACTGCTCGGGGACGGGAAACTCTCTCTGTCCAGAAACAGACAACAGCATCATGTTAGGACACAGACTATTACGGTATTATCATCATGCTATTACAGTTATGTTTTAATATTACTAGTTTCAATTTTATATAATATTGAGTATTATTAATTTTATAATATGAAAGTTTTAAAGTTAAATATTACAGATATATTACTACGTAAAGTAATTTTTCTCTTTATTAATTGTATTAATTAAACTAAAAATAATAATTAAGTAAATTAATATTACATTATATAAAAAAGGCAGATTTTATATATATATTACAAATACACAAATACACACGCACACACACACACACACACGCACACACACACACACACACACACTCACATAGTCGTCCTCTCCCTCGGGAACCAGAATGTTCATCTCTGAGCTCTTGGCACTGACGATCTCACAGTCCAGCGAATCCTTGCTCAGGTAGACGTGGCAGCCTTCGGTTTTATTAATGGAAATAGTGGGAACTTTTCCTAAAGCCTGTCAGAGAGGACAGAACCAAAGACTGTTGTTCTCCACAACGTATGGAGACCTCCTCAAAATAGCTGGTTAAACTAGTCAAGTCAATAAACCACCTCTCACACTCTTAAACGGAAAAGATGCAGAGATGATGGACCAAGCTGATAGAAAAGTCTGTACAAGCAGACAATGATGAAGTCAGTGAAGTTTGTGAAGTTTGTGAAATTTTGGGATAAATCCGACACAAACCTTTGTTTTCCCGGAATGACGCAGATACAACCTACATTAAATAATCTGCAATAAAGTGATTCCGTAAAACTGGACATTAAAGCGGTTGGGTGGCTTTTTTACCTGCTGTACCTACCAATTAGAAGATTGATTTGTACTCATTTTATTATTCTTAACATTATTCACCAATTAGCTGAGAGAATTGAGCACATTTTAATACAACACTGATGTGATGTGTATTCGGTATCAGACAGACAGATAAACCCTTTTTTTTGTCATCAAGATGAGAAACCGTTTGCCAGTGATGTAACTGAGTAAATAGACTGTAAAGTAAAGTAAAAGTAAAGTGAGTGTGATTGAACCTGCAAGTCCATGTCCCCTACCACTGGACCACAACTATCAAAAACACAAGCAGTTTTTACTCTCTACTTGGCTACATTTGTGACTGTGTATCTGTACTCTTTACTCCACTACATTTGAACACTTACCGTTACTCGTTACATTGTGATTGTGCGTGACAAGTCGGCATCGACAAGTCGGTTAATTTTCAGGGCGAACGAGGTGATATCGCCATCTGCAGGACGCTGAAGGTACTGGATTTGAGTTTGACTCAGTTTTGACTAATTTTTTAAATCTTTATTTTATTTTGCCATTTTAAAACATTGTTTGTTAAATTTCATTTCTATTATTAGGTAATATAACCTCATGAATAAAGAGTTTCTTGTTTTTCCACTTGGTGTTTTTTCTTTTAGCCTAAATTACTTGGGTTATTTTAAAATTGGATACTCAAATCGTCTCGGAATTGGTGACTTGTAATGGAGTTTTATGATTCAGAACTTTTACTCAATTATTGTTTTCACCTACTCTTTACGTACCATATAAGGACGCAAACAGTGGCGTTATCACAAACCTGAAGCCGAATGTCTCTGGAGTTGATGACTTCCACAATCCCCACCACGTTCTCGAAGACCAGCCCGAGTTTCTTGCAGTTATCTGTGTGGAGTGAGAGACGGTGAGCGCTGAGGATGGAGGAGAGCAGGAGCAGGATCTCCTCACCCACTATGATGGAGTTAACTTTGCCTTTGATCTGGAGTGTGGAGCTGCTACAGCTGAAGACATACACCACCTGTCTGAGCTCCGTCTCCTCTATCAGCAGATCAGGATTCTTCTCCTGGTGCTCCTGCAGACCAAACACACACACACACACACACAATAGTGTCGCTTCACACATGCTGCGGTAACGGTAAACCCGCAGCGAGCGCTTCTTCAGCGTTCAGCTGCCGCAACAGCTGCGTATCTGCTATTCCACAACCTCTAAACACGTCTGTCTTCATTCCTGCTGCGTGATAAATATTATCACTGCTGGAATATCACGGCCTGGCATTTCTTTAGTGGCTCTATATGATCTAGTTAGGCTGAAAAGTCTCCATGACTGTTTAATGTAAAGGTAAAGTAAAGAGAGTCTATAAATCATGCACTATATATGAGTTTGTATGAGTAGGTATACGGTATATACATGCATATATATTCACATAGATACACATAGATGTATTTATGTAGCTCGTGCATGGATAATTATATATATTGAATATAAAATCTATATGTACTGTACATATTTTCACTGTAAACATCTCTCTATTTATTATATTAAACCAGAATTTTATTCTCTATATTCATACAATTATTTACCCAATCGAATAAAAATTGCAAATATACAGATTTTATATACATTCTAATGTATAACAAATATTACATGCAGTATTTAATGTACAAAGCTGTAACCTTTTCAGTACGATAATAATTAAAATGTTATTCTTAATGACTAATTTTACATTTTAAAAAGAAAATGCCACATGCTTAAAATGTCAATCTCTGATTACTTACATCAGGATGCATGCTTACATTAATATAAATTATAATAAATGTATATTTGCTCATGATGTTTTCAATAAATAGAAGGTAATTATTGTTTTACGGTTGCATTATATACTACACATATAATATGTATGATGGATATATTATATAAATATATGCATATAGATTTTTTTAAATTATCTTATATTTAGGACAAATATAAGATCAATCCATGAAAGTAAAAAAAAAAACACTCATATCTCAGAGAAGCCGTACCACTCTCCACTTTTTCCCATCCAGCTCCAGCACAGGAGCATGTCTGACGGCGGGTGAGCGTGAAGATGAGCTGGAGCTCGGAGCTTTGTTTGGAGAGACCTCAGCCTTTCCATGAGAGCGCAGGCCTGGGTTCTTATGGGCCTTCTGCTCTTCTGAAACGTGCTTTAAACCTTGGAGCAGTCGGTTACACTGGATCAGTGATGGAGGTTCAGTACGATGATACTGGGGGTCTCGGCTCACCCCTCGTGATGGCTTCCCCCTGGTTGAGCTGGGCAAACAGAGCTGAGTGCTGGGTGTTTTCCGGTTTATCCAGCATCATGGGAGGAGGACCGGGTGCTGGAGGAGGACATGGACCATCACATGGACCATCCATGACCAGCGAAGACGGAGCTGCAGGACCCTGTCAATATACATGAGACATGAAAACCACAGGAATTCTGAACAGGTTTCTCATAAATTACAGATTGAACTAATAAAGATTGTTACATTTGTAAAATGTCTACATAATAAAAAAAACAAATATTGGTTTTTTAAATCTTTAATATTGAAGAGAAGAAGTGAGATGCAACGGTTTTTAAACAGCATGTTGTTATTTACCAGTAGGGGGCGTAGTAGTCAATCAATTAGACAAACCACGGAAACTGGTGCTAGATCTAATGGAGACGATCTGAAGTAGAATCCCGATTACGTATTATATTTTTTCCAATAAAGCTTTTTTCTTGATTTGTGGTTTGCTGCTTACAACACTAGACAGAGGGTTCAATTCCTCAAGTATTTTGGTTTTAGCGTGCCTCGTCATTTTAAATATGCTAGTTGCATATATGTAAAAGTAAATAAAAACACTTAAGGACAAAAATGTCACATATCGACGTATACTTATATGCACATATCAACACAAAAATAGATTTGGCTTTGAAAACTTTGGTCTTTAGGCCTAAATGCTTCAAATACAACCTCAAAAGTCCTGTAAGTTGATTGTAATTCAACAACAGAACAAAATGAAACAATTAAAATCTAACAGAAATGGTGTTGATGTGTCGGTTGTTGACGCGTAAACTTGATATTTATACGCATTTATAAACACCATAAACAAAAAATACAAAGAATAAATCTATGGAATCACAACAAAATCTGAAAGGCTGGTGGTTTTGTTCTAGAATCATGTTCAATATGATATGAAACCAGCGCCATGCGTCTGAAAGCATCTCTTTACGATGTGTGTGTGTGAAAGAACAGATCATTGTACACACAGTCCCTCATTGTTGTTCTGACTTACGCCTGTTTAACACCGTCAGCACAGCTGCCATGACAGTTGCACACTTCAACTGCTTGAAACAACTGTTGCACACTCATCACACTCACACACACACACACACACACACACACACTTTTAATCCCAACTCTCGTGCTGATGTTCAGCACAGGTCGAGCATTTAGGTGACTCGACCTCTGACCCTAAAAGTCAACGTGCAGAGGAAGTTGAAAGGTCAAAAGGCACTTAAATCGTGATAGGAAAAGCACATCGTGGAGAATCTGAAAGTATATTAAACACTGATACTTGCAACGAAACAAGAGAGAGGGAGAAAGAAGAAAGGTTGAATTACGAGGAGTGTGTGAGAGCAGGTGTGTAAGCCAGAAACACACTAGGCTTTTGTCGGGCACATTTCTATGGTAAACCCCCCATGCCAAAAGACCTAAAGACCACCTGTCCACTCCATTACAGCCCGAGACCCTCATGGCGGCAGCGACAGCTGAACAGCAGTCACACTCTCAGGTTTCTGTTTCACACACACCAACTTCACAAGATTTAACACAACTGTAAACCCTCAACTCGATTTGAGGAAAGATCAATGAGGACGACAACAAAGCCTAAAAGAGTTGGTCTGATTTACATTACGTTTTTTATTATTACAGTATTGTACTGTATTCATATTGTGTCGATAAAATGTTATTTAAGAATTGAACATTTTTATTGCATTTCAGAACATTCACTGCATTAAAATTGTATTTAGACATTTTAAAATAACTTATTGAGCTAAGTAAAAACTAGTAAGTAAATAAAAACTATTTTTTACAAAAAGCTGTATTTTAAAAAAATTACATTTAAATTGCATGTCCAAATTTGACATTTAAATTTCCAAATTTTTTTTTTTTTTTTAAATAAATTGTGCTCAAGATTTTTTTATATTTCAATTCACTTAGAATTGCACTTACTATTTTTACCTAAAAACTTGCATTCCGACTTTTTTTTTATATCAATGTGTCTCTCAGATATGAAACATTTTATCTGCACTTGGGAATTTCACATTTCAATTATTGTTTAGGAAGTGCACAATAATTAGCATTTCGACATTTTAAATGGGATTTTCTTTTATCTTTTATCTAAGTGAGTGTAGGATGTACCACATTATGTGCTGTGTGGCTTTATTTCATCAGTCTGACAGTGTGAAGAGCAAAGCTTAGCGTCTCACGGTTCTGCTCCAGACCAGTCCAGTGGTGTGGTGGTCCCTGATGTACTCCTGAAGCTCGGTCCAGATGTTGAGATAGGAACGGACCCACTCCACGTGACGGGGGTCCCTGGTGGTCGTAGACATGTTTACATATGTATAGTTATATTTACGTAAAATTGATTCATTACAAAAACAGGGAGGCATTTTCATATCTGTGAAAAACAGGGATGTTATTTACTGTATAACAATAAATAATTGTTGCTTAAATGCTTCATTTCAATTTACTAACGGTATAATATACATCACCAAAGTGACATCAATATTTTCCCTTACGTGTCTTTATAATCTTTCAGCACTCTGTTTGTGTAGAACATTGCTGCGTCGTTCATCTCTTTCACGTAAGGTCCAGGTTTCTGACACTGCAAAATAAAAAGCCAGAAATCAATCTGTCTGCACGTCTTTCTGTCTGTCCGTATGAGTGTCAGACAATATTAATGTCTAGGTGTCTCACTCTATGATTGTCTGTCTGACTTTCAGGAGTCGGTGTTACTGATTCCGACTGTGTTCAAGTTCAAGTTCTGAGCATTTGTAAGGCGTTCACAGTTTTACCTGTCTCAAAGCGCACTGTGTGTCTGATCAAGTTTTTCTAGTGTTGTGGTGATGATGGAGGGTCTCACCACGGCCACCCAGCCCAGGGCAGGGATGCTCTCGCTCACAGCAGACAGGTGGTTGAACAGGCTGCTGCCCCGGTTCTTCTCCCGGAACGTCTGGACTTCATGGATCTGCTCAGAGAGAGGCCTGAGAAGATCACCCAGCTCTGTCTGAAAGAGAGAAGGACAGAGAACATCACTGACTCGCTTGCAGAACCGTTCAAACCGGATCTGTTCATTCATTTCTGGGTCACGAGGAGCTGGAGCCAATCTCAGCAACTCTGGGCTTGAAGGCGGGACTCACACCAGTTGGCCGACCAATCCGAGAACAGGACACACACATTCATACTCACACACACTCCTACTAGTGTTTTGACTGTGGGAGGACATCTGAAACCCGGAAGAAACCCAAGCAAACACAGGGAGAACATGAACTTCACACAGAAACTCCCTTCATCACTTTCGAATGAGTTTTTATATTTTTTATACGTATTTATTTCTCGACTTTATTACGGACATCCGTTTTGTAGACGCCATTCTTCCATCACCTTCTCTTTTATTTTTGCGGCAGTTTTTCCTCACACCTGAACAAGTAACTTTACTAGCGCATTCTTAAAATTCTAATTGATGTGCAACAAAAAAAAAAGAAAATGAAAGGTAAATTTAACCTTAGTTAAATTTAAATTTTCAAATAAATCGTAAGGCATCTATAGACGATAGTAGAGCCAATAGAACTGAAAACCTGATATCTCTGTTTCCCTGAATCAGTCTATCAAGTGAACTTTTATTAGTGGACTGCTGTTCCAATGAAACCTCTGGAGCGCTTCTCCTCCCTCCCTCCAGCATTCCAGGCAGTGATGGGGAGAACCCGCTCTCCTTGTAAGGCCCGGTCCTGTGCTGCTGTTTACAGTTTACCTCCGAACAAGAGAGAGAGAGAGAGAACACACTGTTTCCTTTGTTAAATGAGCGTTTTTTTTATTTATGCATGTGTTCCTGCAATCGCCATGACCACCAACTTGGTCCACAAGCTTCATGGGAGACTACAATGTTCTAAAAATACTTTCTTCTAGGACAAACTTTTTGGTACAGGCAAATCACTGTTCACAGGCCTAAAATTCTGTTTCCTTTACACATCCGTCTTCTCATATAGTGTGAAGTTAACATCTCATTTTTTGTTACGTTTCAATAGCATTCATGAAATTGATCTTGACTCGGTATGTGACCAGATCTAGATTTGGGTTGTGAACAGAACGTGACTCGACTTGTGAACATTGACTCGGGATGAGAATGGATCTAGACCTGGTTTGTGAACCGATTAACCGGAGATGTGAACGGATCTTGACTAATGTTGAGAACAGATCTTAACTTGAGTTGTGAACGCATCTAGACTTGGGTTGTGAACGGATCTTGACTCAGGTTGAAAATGGATCTTGACTCGGGTTGTGAACGGATCATGACTCGAATTGTGAAACGATGTTGATTTAGTTGTGAATGAATCTTGACTCGAGTTGTGAATTAATCTTGACTCAGGTTGTGAACAGATCTTGACTCGGGTTGAGATCGGATCTTAACTTGAGTTGTGAACAGATCTTGACTTGAGTTCTGAACGACTCTAAAGTTGGGTTGTGAACTGATCTTGACTCAGGTTGAAAATGAATCTTGACTCGGGTTGAGAACGGATCTTGACTTGAGTTGTGAACGGATCTTGACTCGCAATGTGAACAGATCTTCACTCAGGTTGTGAATTAATTTTGACTAGGGGTGTAAACAGATCATGACTCGGGGTGTAAACAGATCTTGACTCGGGATGTGAATGAATCTTGACTCGGGTTGTGAACGGAATTAGTACAAATATTTGAACAAGACAAATTTCCCAAAAAAAGTTACACGTAAGTCAGTGTGTAGGGGTTCTGACCCATAGCTTGATTGTGACTCATTCTAACATCACTACACGTGGTGTTATGAAAGCCTGGCTGGGGAGGGTTGTTGTGGCTGATATAGCTCGAGTCTGTGAGGTTGTGACAAATTGATAAAGAGAGTGAGGGAGCAAACAGAGAGCAAAAAACATTTACATAAATTCCTCCCATAACAACATGCGCATGATTTTCATTGCCGTGGACAAAGGCGCCTCTCTTCCGCCGCTCGGACTTTACAGCTCCTGTTATGACAGCGTCCGGAGAGCAGAGCGCAGAGTCAGTGCCTTTCCAGCCTGTGAACTTCCCTTCCCATCATGCACAGCTGAGGGACAGAAATAGCAGGTTATCTCTAAGCTATGAATGGAACCACACTGAAGCTAAAAAGCATTCTTGGAAGATTGTGAATAAGACTTTAGCTTGAACGTGAGATTCCAAAAGATTGCTGCGTTTAAATAGATCGGAAATAAAAAACAATGGCATTACTAAAACGTTTATTTCAGCACTAAAATGGATGGTATAAAAAATGTTTTTCAAAATAAAATGTAAAAAATCCACATAAAACTAATGTCAAAAATGTAAAGTATAAGACACAAAATATTTTCTATTTTCTATGCTATTATACCATTTGTTAAACTTGTTAATTTTTTCCATACAATTTTGACCTTTTTTTTTCTTTTTACGATTAAAGCGATTTCAAATAAACACTAATCGATATACTAATATTTACAAAACACTAAATGCACTTTAAACTTCCTGGGAAATTATGTACTTATTGAGTTACAGATTGGCCAAGAAATGGTACTTTTTAAAATCAAACAATTAGTATTTATATTACAGAAATCAAGTTTTCAAATATTACTTAACTATAATGATTATTTAAATTGTTTATTGAAATTAAATGATTGTCATTTATTTGTTACATGTAGAAATTGATGATGTTTATAAATGAAGTGTTGGCACATACATTTCAAAAATTATATGAATATACGGTAACTATTTTTAAAATCCAATTATCAAATGTTGTGGGAAGTTTTTTATTTTCTTTACATAAAATCTTGAAGACGTTTACCAGTATCGACCACTATCAACGAATTTCAAACATGCGCCAATCTGTTCAGAATTTTTAAAATGCACTTCATAAGCCCCATTAAACGAAAGATTCAAAGTCGAAGTCGGAGAGAGAGGTTTATTAGCAGATACGTCAGAGCGCTGCTGAAGGTGAAGGTGGGTTTGAGAGAAGCAGCTGCTGTCCACAGGCCACACAAACACTCCTCATCCAGCGACAGACCGGTCACGTGACCCGGGCCACAGACACACGCGGCTCAAATATAGAACATGACCATAAAAAGCCACAGAATGCAAGCGCAGCCTCTCACACACAGACACACACAACCAGAGCGAGAGAGAGAAAAGCCAGAGGTTTAGGGCAATTGTCCAGCATCTCTCTCCTGGGAGCTTCACACACTTCACACTTCTGATGGAGAGGAACATGGGCTAAACATAGTGTGTGTGTGCGTGTGTGCGTGTGCGTGTGTGTCCGCCTGAGAGAGAGAGAGAAAGATAGCTTGATGCATCAATAAATGAAAAAAAATCAAGAATTAGTGCTATTGTGTGTACTAAATAGACTCGGTTCTTTTTTTAGCAAATCTAAATCAGGTTGAGCAACTTTCCATTCGGATTTGTGGGAATCAGTTTGAGGAAAACCTCCACAGCGTTTTCTTTGTGTCCAACTGATTTAATATGAAAATCAAGACAATTTAAAATCAACAAAAATTCTCAATATCAAGTAATTATTGTCTTTTTATATCTACTTGTGTATTTATCATCGTTAATAAACATATCGTAGATTTCCTAATCTTATAAGACACATTTGTTCTGAATTATAAGGCACAGTGAATTATTTTTAACTTGTGTTGTGCTTTTTAGTTTGACAATTACAATAGATCTTATTTTCTATGCAAGTGTTATTTTTACCAAATTGGACATTTCATCGCACAAATCCACAAACGTTCTGCATCAACTAAAAGAATACAAACTTTTCGAGCAAGCTGATTGGATTGCACTGATTGGCCAGTGATTGATTCGTATTCCTGTTCTGGTCCAATTATCTGTGGCCTGAAAGTTCTTCCTGTTTGGGCGACAGACACATGAAGCGAAGTCCGATGACATGACATCACAGCGGCCCCCTGCACTTCCCCCTAAGCGCTGCCTGAATGCTCCGAGAATGTGTCGCATTGGCGCTTTTTTAAAGAGGAGAGGTAATCCCTATGTGAACAGAAAGTCGCATGCCTGACCACATCGCTCCAAACAGCATGAAGCGGAGGAAGAGTCCACATCACTGCTGTCTGCCGAGCTCAAACCCACTCGTCTTATATCACATGTGTGTCGGAGGCTCCAGAAAGACAGTTGGTCAAAATGATCATTGTAGTATTATTACGTCTACGGAAACACGTAAGAGTGGAACTCTAAACAGAAGTGACAGTTGCAGTGATGGGCTCCGGATCCTTGTGACCCAGAAATGGAAAAGTAGTCAAAAATAGATGGATTCAACTGTATAATGGATTAATAGAATAGAATAGAATAGAAAGTCCTTTATTCGTCCCGCAGTGGGGACATTTCTTTGTTGCAGCAGCACTAAGAAAACACAAGCAGCATCAAATAAATAATATATAAATTTACACCATCACAGATTTTCAAGAATATCTATCTATCTGTCTGTCTGTCTATCCATCCATCTAACCATCTATTCGTCTATCCATCCATTCCTTCCGGTCTCTTACTGTCAGTCTTACTCTCCATCCATCCATCCGGTCTGTCTTACTGTCCATCAATCTATCTATCTATCTATCTATCAATCCATCCATCCATCCATCCATCCATCCATCCATCTATCTATCATCCATTCATCTATCCTTCCATCTATATTTTTTAATGCTTGTCGCCTTGAAAAAGAAGTGTCTATTTTGTATTAAAGTACATGAAACAAGGGATAAATGTATCAGTTTTTCACAATGAAGTAATAAACAGGTTTACTATTAATTCAGAAATGTGCACTGAATTAACATTTTTATACTAATTTTTATACACAGTAGTCTCTCGTGTCCCACAAGATCTCGAACGGATGCCTTAGCCAAAAGAAAGTTTTTGACCTCGTTTTTGACCATTTTGACCTTGGATTAGACTCTTATAGTTATGTGTAGATGAATGCATGGGGATTGACCTTTGCTGGCTCGAGGTGTGTCATGGCCATTGTGAGGAAGCTACGCTGGACCTGGAGGGCCTTCTTCACCATCTCTGCCTGTCAGAAGAAGCAGAAAATACAGACCATTCAGCCTTAGACATATAGCAATACATACATACAATGTATTTTATAGCATACAATATAGCATTTTATACAATCGTGACATCGGTTGAAATGAAACCACCAGGGAAACACGAACTGCACTGAATGTAAATCAAAAGCCCAATAGAACACACACACACACACACACACACACACACACACACAATTCGAGGCAAATCCCACATTTAGTAAAAGACTTCCTCTTTCAGAATCGGGGGAAGTCAGAGGTCCTTTACCTTAAAAGGAGCTGAATATAGGAGATAAAACTCTCTCCCAGACCATCTCTTTTAGCACTGATGAGAAACATAGATTGGTGAACACTGCCTTTTGGAGGTAAAGGCACTTCACAGGAACCACCATCTGTAATTCCCACACTTTTGGGTTCAAAAGGTCATTTCTGCATGACTCCCTGTTTAAGTCCAGGGGAATCAGGCAGAAGAACAACATCAGCGTGAGGAAGAGGAGAAATGGACACTGTATGTGAACTTACCCTGCACTTCGTTACACTTCCCACATCACAAATGTGTGATGGTTCTTTTTAAATTAACTCTAACTTTAATTATAACTAAAAAAAAATTATATTCAGTGGCTCAAGACTCAATTAACATGTCAGAAAAAAAGTGGCCACTGGTGTGTGCGTGTGTGTGTGTGTGTTTTAAATTTCTATTTTTTACTTGGTACTAATAGTTCAAGGGAATTGTCAAACGAGCTTACGTTTTTTCTGTATCAGAATACAAGGACTTAAAATCCTTAATTTTAAAAAATGGACTGATTGCCTCATAAAATGATAAGGATGTTTGCCTCATGCAATTTGCCACCTTACATTTGAACATTATACCATACATTATACCATACAAAAAAGAACATATTTGGCCCCGCCTCTAACCCATTCTCATTGGTCCAGCAAATACAACTCAGTTGTGATTGGCTACACTTTTTCATTCAACTTTTTTAAATCACCTGCAGGGCCTAATGAGGTCATCAGCGTTAAGCATACACACACACACACACACACACTTACGCGTTTCAGATTAGGCCATGGGAAACGTTCCCAGTCTGGGAGTTTGAAGACTACGCATCCATCCCTCTCCCACTCTCTCTCCCACTCTCTTTCTGCTGTTGTTCACCCCATCCCTCTCCCTCCTTTTCATATTACATTCCACTGGGAGAATGAGCCACTGTGCCTCTGTGTACACTAACTTATTGTCTGACGCCTCATTTCTCAAGCAGCTCTTTAGTTACCAATTGGTAGCAACTGGTCATGAAATGCAAGCCCATCGCTCATTCTGTACTGTCCGTCAAAACCACGGCCGAACATTTCAGATATTGTTTACAGGCAGCCGTCCCGGCGTCAACACAAAACGCAGCTTGTGTGAGGACGAGACTGAAGCCATCCCTGACAAATGACGGATTGTGAGCACCCCACGCTAAATTCTGATGAGGCAAGCAGCGGATCTTTCAGTTCAGCTAGTTTGACTTTCACTTTAGATGAACTGGTTTCTACCTGAAGAGCACACATATTGTATATACAACACCAATTTTTTGTCCATTTCTCATAAACACTGTCATTTTAATCTATCTATCTATCTATCTATCTATCTATCTATCTATCTATCTATCTATCTATCTATCTATCTATCTATCTATCTATCTATCTATCTATCTATCTATCTATCTATCTATCTATCTATCTATCTATCTATCTATCTATCCATCTGTGGCATTCTATCTATCTATCTATCTATCTATCTATCTATCTATCTATCTATCTATCTATCTATCTATCTATCTATCTATCTATCTATCTATCTATCTATCTATCTATCTATCTATCCATCTGTGGCATTCTATCTATCCATCCATCCATCCATCCATCCATGCATTCATCCATCTATCTAGCTGCCTGTCTGTCTGTCTGTCTGTCTGTCTGTCTCTCTGTCCTCATTGTCTATCTTGCTGTCTCTCGTCTGTTTGTCTGCCTGTCTGTCCTAACAGTCTTCCATCAGTCTAACTATCCCTGTCTGTCTGTCAATCTACAAAGATTCTCATCCCTTTGTCTGTCCTGTTTGTTTGTCTATCTGTCTGTCCTATATGTCCATCTGCTTGACTCTTATTTATGACTCTGTCTCTCTGTCTGCCTACCAATACTATTTGTCTATCTGTCTGTCTCTTGTTCCTCTGTCTATGAAAAGCCCTTTCTAAATAGGTAGAACTAGATCCTTCTTTCTCTCTCTCTCTCTCTCTGACTCAATTTCCATCCATTTGTATTCCATAAATCCATTATTATGATGCAGTGGATTAAACAAAGCTACAGTGTCACAACCACAGAAACAGAATAGCACAAGGTCAGTTGTCAAATATAGCAGAGTTATGTGAAGCGGATAGCAACAGTTGTGAGATCCCGGGGCAGCTGTACTATTCCACTGATAATTAGGTTTGTCTAAGTTTCATATATTTATTAAAAATATAATAAATAATAATAATAATAAAGATATATTTGACTAACTTGTTAAATATATATATATATACGTGTATATATATATATGTTTATAGTGAATATATGTATATAAATTATATATTATTGTGTTTATATATATTTATGTACGTATATGTACTGTATATTTATACAGACGTATATACATGTATGAAGTATATGTATGGTCTTTATTTTCAGCGTGACACTTACGTGCTTTTCCACATCACCACCGATGGCTGTGCTGGTCTTTATGTACTCAGAAACTGTCCCACTCAACAACTGGTCAAACGCCTCCAAACTTTGGGATTCACCTTGAAATCAAAATACCACATTTCAGACAACTATCAAAACAAGCTAATATAATTTTCATTGAAACTTTCGTGCAATTAGAAATAAATGTAATATTTTGGGTTGAATAATGTTTTACGTATGTAACTGTACGTAATAACATTTTTTAACATTAGGATTAGCTAATAATACTAATACACTTTACAATTAGTTACAGTAACAACAACACCACCGAACTACAATTTTGATAATACTATATAGATTCTACTATATATATTATACTATACTAAAAATTTGATATTGCTTGTTTTTTGTCACTGTATAATTTAAAAAATGAATATGTATGTATACTATACATATATTACATAGTGTACTTAAATTGTATAATGTGTAAAAAGTACATTTTACAAAGGAAGAAATTGCTTCCTAACATATTTTCATTATTATTATGTTTTCCCCGAAGAGCAAGAGATCCCAAACGTCAGAGTCTTCTACTATATTTTTATACAAAAACACAAGGGACTCTTAAAAAGACCGGAAACTTATTTTGGCAGGAATTCTGTGCTCAATTGATTCCCATTCTACGCAAATTCTTCTTCTGAGTTTGTATACTGTTCTGGCTGTACCTCCTCCGTTCATTATACTGCTGATGCTGGTGGTCAGGACCCCGGGACAGTTCTGAAGTTTCACAGCCACGGCCTCTAGACGAATCACAGCCTTCTCCAGTCGCTCAACCAGTGCTTCCATAGCAATGATCCTGTAGAACAACAAATCAAATCACGATTAAGCCTGTGCTGAATAACCTATGGGAATCCCTTTTTGGGAATTGAACCCATGACCTTTCCCAGGGAATTGAACCCATGACCTTTGAGGTTCAACAAAACTGATCGATAAATAATGCTTTGGATAAAAGAATTTAATGCATACATGTACAATACAATTGTTTTTAAGTTTTTTCAATCTAACAACTTCATTATTTCCCTGGGAAATGAAACCATAACCAACAGTTCCAGACACCAAACTATACATGAGGTATTGTATAATATAACAGGTATTTGAAAGATTTAACTTTGAGGTACAGTTAAAATGATTGTTGGACATTTTATAAAACATTTAATACGAGTTGTAGGTTCCTTTTCCTGGGAAAAGACACATTTTACTGTAGATTCCTTCTTAATATAAATTAAATATATAGTGTTTCCATAAATTAATATATCTAGATAGATAGACAGACAAACAGACAGACAGACAGACAGACAGACAGACAGACAGACAGACAGACAGATAGATAGATAGATAGTCTTGTTTACCCTAAAACTAATATCATACAGTATAGTTATTTCTACTATTCTTTCAAGCCATAAATCCTCCTAAACTATAAGTTTGTGAAAAGGTGAAAACTTATTCAGGCTTCTAAAAATCTCACATTTTCAGTTGCGCCTGCGAGAGAAGACAGAGTGAAACTGACCGGTGAATTAGAGGCAGAAATTTGATAAACCAGGGCAATTTGCAAAACAAATTGTGTTTCATGTTACAAACTTGCCATACAATTTGTGGTAAAGCAAGAAAAAAAACCGTATGCGACTGTCAGTAAGAAAGTCCTTTATTCATCCCCCCTACACATTAAAAGCGATACTATAATCACAATATGTCATTACAATAAATGTAATATATGGAATACCGTATGTATTTTGACTAACATAAAGTAAACAACAGGAATCCTCAAACAGCAGCTCAAATCGCGAGCACGGTCATGGCGAGTAAACAGAACCGCACAAAGAGCTGGATCTATTGCATTTAACATGCAGCTACCAAAAGAGCGACTCTCTCTCCGACACACGTCAGCAGTAATTAATAGTGACCCAGTGTGGAAACGCTCACGTCATCTTGTTATCTCTGCAGAGAATTCTCTAGGCCCTGCCAAATGCCTGACCCGGGCCTCAGGCGCTCTTTTACAGGCAAAATAGACCTTTAGCTTCTGCACTCCTTCATGACAATCATGGCTGAGATGATCTGATGACTAAATCAGCAGAGCGTAAGGCTGAAAGTAATTGTAATGGCATTTTAAACACATTTGAAATACAACACAGATAAGACTCGGAAGTTCTGACGTGGCTGCAGGCAAAACGACTTCTAATCTGACACTTATAGAATTAAAGAGTTGGAATGTTGTTGGTCTTCTTTTAAAGTGTCCGGTTTGTTGTGAGAACGCATGTGGTTGGCAACAGTCCAATGCATTTATAAGGAGTCATCGACTATTAAAGAGCTTTTTTAACAGCATTGCTATAATTAAACATATTTGGTTTTGTGTATGTTCCTACACAGACTGTAAAACCAATAGTGATATAAGCTCATAATGAGATAATTACGATTGAGATTTATGCTCATTTTTGAACATTTATCCCCCATGTTTTTTTCCACACAAAATTTCAATAAATTACAATTTAGGGTAACACAAAAGGATAATAACACGAAGATTTTTGCAATGATTCCAGGAAGATGGACTGAAAAGTTTACGTAATTCTATTTGAATATATGGGTCTGCAAAATTCATGTAAATGTATCACCACTAGTACATTATCACTACACACACACACACACACACACACACACACTCGCGCGCGCGCCCACTGATGATAGTACAGTACATTTAAAACCGATTACAAACTATTTCCAATAAATAAATAAATAAATGAACAAAACTTTCTCATACTTATTGCAAGACAACGACACATCACTTAAAGACGTATTAAATAAGCGCAATTAGCAAACCACACAATGCTGCCATTCACAATAAAGGGGAGATTCTGATTAAAAAAAGCGATTTTTTTTTTTATAATTTAATAAAAAAAAAAAACGCTGGAGTATTGATATACTGAATTTCCACAGGAACTTTCGCGAAAACTTGTCGTGTTTGACGCGGAGTAAAAGTAAAAGCAGCGGCTGCGGCGGCAGACAGCAGACGCCTGCACGCGCTGATATGACAACTGACAGAAGCTGCAATTAGACAAAAGATAACGAAGCCTGACCTCTCACGCCAAAACTGCGCTGGCGACAAACTAAATGCTGCGACTTCGATCCAAACGTCAGTTTGCACAACACGTTTCCCGGGAAACCTCCTACCGGACAGACGCACGCGCCGCGGACTCCACGCTTTCCCCAAACACTACAATAAAACACAGCACCGAATAAATCTTACCGGAATATTAGGTTAAATTACAGTTTGCAGTTTGAGAAAATGTGCAGTGGAGGTCCGCTCCGGTCTTGGCGCGTTCTCCCTGCCGTCCGTCACTCACCGGGCTCGCGCAGCCGCTTCCGGTACTTCTATATTTGGGAAGGATGAATCAGAAAACGCTTCGATGAAGATTCCTAGACGAAGGCGCTGGAAATAACACACGCACGAGATTTAATTATAACGAAAGATCTGTTTTAATGTTGGTTTTTCATTACTCTTACACGTTAAACGTCACATTTATGAATTTAGATAAGAACATACTACATGTAATCACTCATGAAGTTCAAAGTTCAAAAATATTTTGTGTGTTTGTGTGTGTGTGTGTGTGTGTGTGTGTGTTTGTGTTTATCAAATCATACACTCAAAAGATAGCAAGCATTTTAATATACATATTATTTTATTGAAAAAAAAAACAAAAATCGATAACATTTATATATATATATATATATATATATATATATATATATATATATATATATAAAGCTGCTTGTGATTTTGTTTATACGCCTTTACACAAACTCATTATTTATTTGTTCTGTTGTCAATGCATATTTTAAATAAAATGTTTTACATTTTTTTATATAAAATTTATATTGTGCGTATGAATGGATGTATGTAAATATGTGTGTTTATGTGAATATAGCAATACCAATAATTAGGCTGGATTACACACACGCAAACACATACAAAGTTTGCATTATTCAAGTTATGCAATGAAATACATGGATTTAAAGTTTCGCTTTAAACCCACATTTCAGACTATCTTGAGTAATCTGCCTGACAACGAGTATCAGCATTGTGATTTGTCAGGACCGGTGCTTCCTGAAGCCTTCTGCTATCAGGGCCGACGCTGGGCAGAGCGCTGCTGATGTGCTGTGGAAAGTTCCAGCACTGCTGTGTCACACCGCCACTAAAACATGAACCAGAATCAAGTTACAGTCAGAAATAGAACATCCCCATGAAGATCCACAGTACAGACTCCTCTCGTCGGCATTTCTTATTGATAAGAAACCCCCTGAATTATTCAACAAGATGCTTCTGCTGGTCTGTACCATGAGGAGCAGCTTTGAAATGTGTCGGCCCATCACATGATCCACGCGCTTGCTTGAGGTGTATATTTAAATGTAGGTTGTGTTACTAGGGATACAATCCATGGAGACAAATATAGAGAGGGTTTTTGCTCATTAACCAAAGTGAAGATCACCAAGACAACAAGGTGGACCTTCAGTCCATAACAACTATTTCTCAACCTTGTGTCCAGTATTCTCCAGGCCTGAGGTTCAGACATAAACAAACTAGATGACGCAACTTCTGATAAAAATAAGTGGGAGAGATCTAGTCTTAAAGCATGTATATTACATTTATGAAAGATAAAAAGTTGACACGAGTGTAAACAAGGACAAAAAAACGTTGGCTGCAGTGAAACGAACGAAGATGGTTAAAAAAATCGAGTCCAAACTGTGATCACAGATGTGAAAAAGCTGTTTTTAGCGAATGAAGATGAGAGTATGTAGACCCATTTAAAGGTGAAACAACGTTATTATTACTTACATAATTTATGACAAGGGGAAGAGAAGCCATCGAAAAACGTATTGACAGTGAAAGCCGAGTGACAAGGCCAGTGACAACTAAATACAAAGAAATATGAGTAAAAGTATATAAATTGAAAAGTCGACACTTTGAAGAGAAATCGAGGCTCGTTTCGGGACTGGAAATTCTACAATGAACGGGGATGAAACGAGGACGCTTGAAAGATGACTCCCATTCCTTTACGTAAATGGGGGTAAGTCGAATTCGAGGAAAATAAAAGATTGAGAAAGGTTGAGGAGATTGGGAAATTGAACGCGACTCGGCGAAAAAGTGCTGAGGACTAGTTAACAACTGCAAATTGGCTAGTTAGCAAACAGCTACTGAACAGCTGTCGCGCTGATAGACTTTTATTATGAATTCTTTGTCACCTCTCACCTGTGCCTACCTCAACACCGTTACACAGACGCTTCAAACTATTCCAATGTTTTAAGTTAATATTAATATGAACACGTTACTTTCGAACGCAAAATCAAAGCAAGAGAAGAAATTCTTTAACCCGCACGAAGCCGATAGTAAATAAACGTCTGTGTGTGGCGCGCGAGCTGAAGTGTTTACATGGAGTTGCTGAGAAGATCTGCTTCATCTTCCCCGTCACCTTCATCCATGAACAGCTTCTTGCTCTTGTTCTTCGTTGCGTGACTGAAGCCACGGCTTCTATAAACACAGAGCTCAAGAAACAAAACAAGAGCGAAAAACCTACACACGCGCCATACGACGATTCAAGAACTAGATCCTGAAAAGCCAATTTCTCGGAGGATTACCCCGATACTCCTGATTAGAGGTTTCCAGGAACCTAGACTGAGATTATGGTTTTAATAAGAGCTAAACTCTGTCCAACAAGACGGACGGATTTAATCCAGAACATGAGATTTCAAAATACAGTGGATAAATGACAAAACAAAATAAAACGAATAGTTTGGAAAAAAAGTCAAGCCTTAAAGAAGAAAACATTTCAGGTTGAAATATAGAACCTTTTTATTTCCATTTAGAGTAAATAGTGTTGAAAATCTGAAATAAGGCTTAAATACCTCCAGAACGTTTGTATTTAAATAGCCATTAACACTTTACATGCCCAAATCCAGTGACAATGAAAAATGTCTGTTTTTGCTGTTATTCTTTTTTTTCCTCCATATTTTCCCTTGTAAGAAAGAGTTCAAGTATAAAAATTCTCAACAGTGTAAAATAGCCCATCTGATGCATTTGTAAAGCCATAGAAGCACAGCATCCATCCTTGACATCGACAATACATTCTAGTGTATGAAGCAGCATGTCCCTTAGGTTTAGCCCGTTTTTTTTTTTCTTTTTTATTATTATTATTTTTTTTCACATTCCCCCCCCCCAACAGTTCTAGAAGTGACAAATGGAGAACGTGCCTGGAACCGCAGGCCTGCGATAAAACAAATGTCGTACAATAGGCATCAAACTAGCCAATATTTAATGTCATGTTCTAAAATTCCAAAATAATAGAAAGAAAAGAAAATAAATCAATTGTACAGTGCACATACAGAATTGTATCTTAAATAAGTCCTACACCAACATTTTTGGTTGAGTATGTTAATAATACTACAACTAAACCTACACAATAACTTATAATATGCCATGAGATGAATACATCATATCTATACAGTACCGCTTCCAAGTCTCTGTTCTTAGAGCGCAACACATGTCGACTCAAAATAAATATCTTAAATAGCAGATCTCTTTAAATAGCATTACAAATGTAAGGCACACGAAGAACCCTCATACGCACTGAGCCGGAATCTTCCGTCGTAGTGCTGTTGTGTGAAGAGTTGCTCATCGACATCGACGTGACTTATAAAAGGTGTGCTGGTGCTCGAGGTGAACGTGTAATGACCAGAAGCTGGAGCTGACCCCATCCCTCGCCGTTCTCCGAGATTTATGGGCGACACTGGGAGAATAAACAGACAGGTTCGAGCTTTCCTTCTGGGGATTTGTTGACAGAACCTGTTGCAAAACGGGCCGAGGAACCCGCAAACTGCGGAAGCTCAACCAACGGTGTTTCTGGAGCCGCTTATAAATCAGGGCCCGTTCCCAGCGCCGCAGTTTAACATGGACTGTTGGTGTTTAGGTCCAGACATTGACGATAAGCGCGTGTAGCTGCGAGTTAGTCCGTTGCGTATTTGCAAGCACGTACATATCTCAGTCTGGTCTTGGAGAGCGCCTTCCAAATTGTTTGATGCCCATTGTGGGGGAGCGAAAGAAAATCTCTCCGGTTCCCGTGTCGTTTTGTCCCCGATGACCTGTAGGCTTCGCAAAGGTCAAGAGGTCAACACAGGAGGCAGAGAAACGGGACATTCAGCATCAGATAGATAAAAAGTAGTTCACGACACATAAAACATGCTAACACTGGATCTTTCTCCATTTCGCCACAGTTAGTCAACTATCCCTGATTGGCAGAGTTTGTATTTTTTTTTTTCGAATTCGCTGAAAAATGCTCCATTTCCCTGATGATCAAAAAAAAAAAAAAGACTTGAGAAGACAGAACAAAAAAAAATAAAGAGCCCTAAAATGAGAATAAATATAAATGTAAGGGGCCCAAGAATCAAAACACTGTGGGACATTTCCACATGTCCGTCGAGGGAAACGCTCGTCTACATTAATGACAGCATCGGGACATAAGGGTTCGACTACAACCCACCTACTCCACAGTGATTAGTCGCTGCATACCTCCTTCGCAATAAATATCCTACTCTAATATTAATTATAGTAATAACTTGATAATAATGCTATTGAAAATGATGATAATAATAATAAAAAGCTAAATTATGTCCTTTTTTTGCCATCTTTTTTCCTTTTGGTTCGGTTTTTTTTTTCTCATCTTGAATCACAGCAAGTAGGAAAACGATAGTTCCCATCTCACTCTTACTCGCTAGCGATTACTATCTCCCTCACGGATTCTCCTCCTCTTGCTATCCACCCGAAACCAGCAACTGTCGTCTTCATCCTCGTCCTCATCCTCCTCTAGTAGCGGCCGCTGGGCATCAGGTCCACCCGCTTCTCTGGCTCTCCTCATTGGTTGCTATTGCATCCGCTCCGCTTGCAGCTGCTGGGGCTGGTACTGACCAAAAGCTGCGGCGGCCGCGGCGGCTGAGCCTGGCGCGGTGGTGGCCAGTGGCTGCTGCATGGCATAGCCGTAGCCCGCTGTGGCCACGTAGCCCGTAGCGGCGGGAGAAGCCGCGTAGGGATACTGCTCGTAGGCTGCAGCGGCCGCGGCGGTGGCGGCGCTGGCGTACTGGGCGTAGGCCGCGCCCGTGTAGTCGATGTAAGGCGAGGAGGCGGTGGTGGAGCTGGCGGTCGGCTGGAGGTGAGGGATCACCACGCTGGGCTGCATGAAGGCCTGCGGGTACACGTAATGAGTGGGGATCCTGCGAGAAACAAACACATTATTACGCTTCTGTCAAAGAAACGCGTTACTCAAACGAGACAACAACCACAGCGCCACCAAGCACCCCATTTCCACAATTCAGTAACACCAAGGAATGCCTGCTAGTGATTATTAGAGATATAGGGTTGCCACTATAGACCTCTCGGAAACACCAACTGACGTCTTCTTGTCTTTACATTCAGACCCCGTTTGAACTCTACCGGACACACAATCTAACCCACGTGCAATAACAGCTGCAAGAATGTGAAATACATGTGCAATAACATTATTTATGTTTCTTTTATTTCATGTCATTGTTTTTCTTTTATTTATATATTTACGTTAATATTTGCAAAAGAGGGGAAACGACGGAGTCAGTCCAAACCCAATTCCTTGTTGTCATTGCAACTTGGCCAATAAAGTTTTCTGATTTCTCATTTATGGAAATTGGTCCAATCGGTCATGCAAGTCATGCCAGAATTCGAAATGGCTCACACATCCTGACTGAGCTTTGAACGGAGGGCCAACTTGCAAATACTTTGCGCCATGTTTTTTTTTTTTTTTTTAACAAGCTGACATTGTAATGAATGAGGACGAAGTGAAACTAACAAATTAGAGGCCAGAATGTCGTATATGGGGAATTGCTAAATAAAACATTTTAATCGTGGAAAAGCAAAAAAAAAAAATTAAAAATTAAACTAATCACATTCAATTGGTATTTTTTTCGTTTCGTTTCTGCGTCTCTAGATACATATTGAAAAGTCGTTGCTTTGAGCCCAAAAACTCCCAGGCCCTGTAACGAGGCGGATAGTAGGACCCAGCCGAGGCCCGGAGGAGCTGTGGGGAGCATTGTGAATATGTCAGGGCTACTTTGACAGCTGGACAGTTTTCAAAAAGCGGCGTTGCTGGCTGTTTCCCCCTCCGCACTTAGACAATAAGCCCGGGCCTGGACAGCGCACACAGAGGGGAGTTTTGATTAAATAAGCAATCAGGAACAATGAGTCCATTCTGCCTTTCATTACGTACCCCGCTGCACTTTCAGAGCAGTTTTCACTTCTCCTGTGTGCACGAGTGAGAATTTTTCCCCATTTGTTCAGAGATAACACTCGGCCATATCAGTAAATTTTGTTGAAAATTATCAAGCGTTCTTCAAAATAAATTGACTGATTGATTGAATATGAAGATGAATTCTGTGCACGTCTCTTTAGTAGAGAAAAACCCGAAAGGTCTAATTGAACAAGACGTTCCATGATTCAAATGGCCAATTTGAGCTATTATTTTGAGTTTAAAAAAAAAGTGAGAGATTTTTCTATCATGGCAACCCTATTTTTAGCACACCATTATATGAGTCAAACCTCAAACCCTGACCACCCCAAAACAAACTCCAAAACCTCTGCCCCACATGTAAGGGAGAAAAAAAAAAGCACAACACAGGCGTCAAGAAAAGAGAGAGATAAAATAAAGAAAAAATAAAAAAAGACAACAGCACATATTACTAACATCAACTCAGCACGACACAGCCACTCACACAGACCATCAACCAGAAAAGTGAAGTGAAACCTTCCTTGCTCTCAGGTCAAAGGGTTCCTATGAAATCTTTCACCTGAGGCGACAGCAGGGGACGGTGGGTTAAGAGAAGACCCCTGAAGTAGCAGCAGTAAACGCTGTTCTACTGTAGTAAAGAGCTGGAGACGTTCACCGTCAGAAAACTGTTAGTAACACTTGCCATTTTGTCGTACAAGTTACAAGAACTTTCAAAAGATCAAATTTACTCCCTTTTAGATACATGCATTATATACTCATATATTTTGTGCCCATGACGCTGTTACATTGTTACACTGCTACGTTGTCAAATGTTTTTTCAGTACTTTTTTATACTTGACCATTTACTTTTTTATGTTTGAAAGGATTTTATTTTAAAGGATTATATCATATTTTGCTTTATCAACATACATTTTAAATACCCCTTTTCCTGCTATATTAATCTCAAAAAGGCCCTCAGACCAGTTGAAATTGAAAACCTTTTTTTCCCCAATTAAAAATCTTTTATGTATTAGTGACGCTAATAATCATTTTCGGTTTCCTTTAAATGTTGGGCTGTTGAATCTACATATCCAAATTCGTATCCAAAGATATTTAGAGCATGGTGAAAGTTGCTGAAATGCGAACTCTTATTATATATTGTGGAAAATACAGCTCAATAATTATAAAATGGCATAAAACAAAAAATGTTCTTGTTGAACAATACAACCGTTTTTAAATGTTCAAAAATATACTTTTAAAGTTAAATGTATACGTTGATCAACTGTCTTTGTGCTTGTAAATGTACTAATAAAATATATGATGATCAATATTTTGGGAAAACTAAATTCATTTTGGAAGCCGATGGGCTTGCACAAGTGTTAATACAAGTGAATAAATAAAATCTTGTGCAAGCTCTCTCTGCTTTAAATAAAAGCCGGATGACCCGAAGTCCGAGCGAATGTTTGGCTGTGATTGACGGCGACGGCTGGATCTATTTCCAGCTTTCTGTTTCTGTGCTGATCTACAAACGAGAGGCTTCACCTTCCTTAACATTCCATCTCCAAAAATATTAAAAGCAATTACGCAACGATCCATGTCAGGCCTGTTTTACCGCTACTCAACCTGACTACATGATAAAACATTTACATAAAATCTGCTTGACAGTTTCAATTTGTAGTTCAGTGGGCCATTAAATAATAGTTAATATTGACTTTGTAACGCTTAAGGAGCATCAGCTATTGTAGAAACCGAAAGCTGACCTCCAAATAAAGGTCAGTCACGTTACATATGTACAGAATCTCACGTCAAACCCATTCAAAATGTAGGGTTGTTCAAAAAAAAAGTTAAATATTAATTGATAATTTTGCAGATTGATAAAATATGACTGAAAATGGTGAGATCCACATCGTCGAGGTCGACGTACAAAAGAGCCATTTCTTGGTTCCTCCATTTAATGAAGAACAAATGACCTGGTCTGACCCGCTGGTTAGGTGTGAGATTTGCAGAGTAAACTAGTCACATTTCATCATATTCACCCATTCGGTGGCATCTGGGTGAGTGTGGTGCACGCTGGGCCTTGCCCGGTTCATCTCGGAGCTAAATGTCAGGAGCCACCCAGCCCCCAAAGCAGCGAGAGAATGCGACAGTGAGCGACATGAGAGGGCGAGAGAAAGCTTCATACCACTGCCGTGTCAGCACTGCAGCTTTTGTGCAAAACAATGGCAAAGCTTGTTTTCCTTAACGCCGAGGGCCATGTGACGAAGGTTCGGTCAGGGGGCTGTGGCATCCAGACCGCTTTTTTTTTTTTTTTTTTCCAAAGCAGAGTTCACAACACAGCAAACACATGCATGCATGTCACAAACACACACACACACACACGCTCACCCACACATACACACGGAGGAATTTTCCACACGCTTTAGAATGACCCGGCTCGTTTCTGTGCCTGTCAGGCCGCTCGGGCTTTGCCAACCATTGCTGCGCCTTTTCGATCACATATAGGTGAAGGAAGATGTTAAACCGGTTACTCACCCTCCTGTGGGATAAACTTCCATGGGAGACATGAGTGGAAAAGCTGAAGAAAGTGTGGGATGCTTGTGTCTATGTTATGAAAATGTAGAAACAAAATTTTTTTTGAAAAAGAATAAATGGACAAAAATTGTAAAATTATAGCTTTAGTCAATGTGTGACACTTTTCTGATAAAGATACGATTGTCTGATTGTCTTTTAATGTGATGTAACAAGAATTGTAAAGATATTGATTCCTCTATGTATTTCTCAATATGTACTAATATAAAGGGAGAGAAAAAAAAATAGCGAGAGTGTGAGCAAGCAAGAGAGAAAGAGAAGGACAGAGAGAGCACGTAAGAGAAAGAATGAGACGGGAGTGAGAGTAAGAAATGAAAGAGAAACCGAGAGGGACAAAGTACAGAGAAGAACAAGGAAGAGAGACAAATTGTAAGAGAGAGGTAGGAAGACAGGTAAGGAGTGAAAGATAGAGAAATGTGTGGAAAGAGAGACAAAGAACAAAATAAAGACAGGTATGTATGTACTATATCTAAAAATAGTAGATGGTCTTATAATTTGATTATCTGAAATTAGCGTTTTCTTTTCCTTTCTATCACTTTCTAAGAGAAGAACTGTTGGCTCTGGATCCACTGCCGGACGCCTTATAGGGCTAGAGGAGGAAAAAAACGTCTGCGGGGGGAGGGGATGGAGGGATGAGAGAGAAAGAGAGACAATGGAGATGGGAGAGAAGGGTAAAGAGTGAGTATGTGTCATCGTCTCAGTGTTGTCAATGTGACAGGATCCCAACCAGTGAGCACAAGAAAACCGCAACGTGCAAGTTTGTAGTTGGCGTGAAGAGGGGATCAACAACGGCACACAAAAACAAACGCCACGCACTCCAACAAGACACCAGAAGAACACAAAAACAGTGAAAAGTAATGGGAAAAAACAAGCTCCAGCACTTATAATGTGAAGAAAACAAACGGAACAAACAAACAAACAAAAAAAAAAAAGCAAACTAAAAGTCACACTTTGCACTGTGGCAAAGTTTTCACTCTTCCGCAAAACTGAAACTCAGCACCCCAAATCCAGCCTTTTTTCCATAAAAGCACACAGTTAAGCTATCACAACCACTTCATAACGGTAAAAAGGCACACACAGCTCTATGTACTATTAAAAGTGAAAAACCAAACCAAAATAAAACCAACATACATGCATCGGTAATCACCGTTTCGAGCTTGTTTGTGTGTATTTGAGTCTACGGTTCTGTAGCTACTGATCTGCACAAAGCTGCACACCCAGAGCTATTCCTCAAACCACCAGCTATCTTAACCCAAATCGAGCCTGTCGAACCAGAGAAAGACAGACAACATTGAGTCAGGCTGTAGAGTCCAGTGTTACAGGTCTTATTTCTCTCTCTCTCTCTCTCTCTCTCTCTCTCTCTCTCTCACACACACACACACACACACACACACAAACACTCAACAGTCACACCTCAGAATTTAGAAGTCATTGAACAAACTGTAAATTGAGTATTGTAATTTGTAAAGGAATTGTCAAAGATTGTAAAATGCTTGTGTACATGGGGGAAAAAAACATACATTATCAAACGTGACCTAGAAACAAGATCATAGTCTCGGATTACGTAATCTAGCCTTAAATCTGATGTGTCAAGGAACCCTGGACTAACAGTGTACATCTGTCAGGTTGGCTGCAGTTACTCACCCATAGGGTCTTTGGATGAAAGCGGGGTGAATCTGAGGGACGCCAAATGTAAATCCTGCACACAAAAAGCATGAGAAGCATTGGCGTGAGGAAACAGAACAGTATTCTGGTTTCCTCAATGCTGATTTCCTTTTATTCTTATTATTACATGAATCATGATGGGTGAAAATCATAAAAGAAAAATCAACTGTTTCTAATAAAATAGACAATTCTTATAAAATAGACTATTATTGTGCACAGTATAGTCTAAAAAAATACAGTTATCTTCTATATAGTCACGGTTGACTATTATATGTTCTGAAAATTCTGCTGTAAAAAAATCCAAATGTTTCCTTTTGCCAGTCGAGCCAATGGATGTCCAGTGTGGCAATCTCCGAAATTGAGCATCACGCAGATATAAAGGTTAGACTGTATGATGAGGCATTGAGAGATATATGAATGTCAGATCTTCATAGGTTAAAGCACTTGATATTCTTCATTTACAGGTTATTAGTGTAAAGATTTACCTGGCTGCATCACCCGTGGCTTGGCTCCCAGATAAGCCAGGTTAACGTTGGCCTTCCTGCCATCGATGATGGGGTTGGGGTCCTTGCAGGCCCTGTCTGCGGCGGAGCGGTCTGCCATGGTCACCTAATTCAGGCAGCAGGCAAAAGAAAGGTGACACGGAGAAAACAGTCTTGAAGATACGATTAGTAAAGGGAACATTCTAGCACATTTACAAAGCCAGCTAGTGGTTTAAAACATCGGTGGAATATTTAACATGATTCCTTTAACCAAATCTTCTTGACCTATGACACCAATGATTCAAGATCCGTTATTGTCACTTTACTTAAAAAAAACAAACTCATTACATTGTAAGTATTTTACTTTAATTTACATAAACTAAACTTTAAACATTTAGCAGCTAAACACTTTAACCTCATTACATAATCAAAGTAATAATTACTCTAAAAAGTAATGGAAAGTGCAAGTGTATTTTGTCAAGTAAACTTCATGAGCCGTTGAGTGTACTTTATATTATTAAGTATTGTAAACTAAAAGCACAACCGACTACATGCTGTGTTTTTCTGATGTTTTTTTAAACAAGTATGTTTAAAAAAAAACCTTTAGTGCAAAGCTAATTTGAAACTAGTGACAGGTCGTTGTTTTTTTTTTTTTTTTTTAAGTTAACCTCTACTGTGGATTGTCAAAACTTTACAGTTGGCTTGTTTACTCGAGAAACTCTTATCAGGGCGCTTGTAGTCAAACCCAACAGCTGAGCCAACAAAAGCCAAAGACGAAAAACTCTGTCCTTTTTTTAAAACTACATATCAAATCTTAAATCCAAAAGCCGGTGGAATCCAACCGTGTGACCGCTCGACCGCTCTGAACCTTCCGTTACACCGTTACAAACATGTGCGTGTTTCTCCGGTTCGTTAGACAAACGGGCGGTGACGTTACACAAAAGTCAGACTGATTACACACAAAACAAGCCAAAACGCTGACCGTCGGCCGACAAAAACAAAAAACAAAACCACACGTTGGTTGAGCAACATGAGGTGAGTAATGGTGGATTCGGTTGCGCGTCCGATTCTGAAAACGGAAACTTTGAGGATCGAAATCGTGTTTATTTTAAAGGCGCAAAAGCAACTTTTATTGTCGCGGTTTTATTAATAAAAAGACGAGACGCGCATATTTCAGTTTTAACGCGTTTTTCTCTCGCGCTGTCACACAACAGCGATGCACCTCCAAGCGTTCACACGGCACCGGGATTCGCTTCGGAACCGGGGGGATACTTACAAATCCATAACCCCTGGACTTCCCGGTCTGTCTGTCGGTGATCACCACCGCTTCTTCGATCTCGCCAAACACTTCGAAGTACTTCCTCAGACTGGAATCCGTCGTGTGATACGGAAGACCGCCGACAAATATCTTGGTGTAAGTGGTGTCCTTTTGGGTGGTATGCATCCTCACCAAACGCAAAGTGCAAAAACGGTGTTTTAAAACGGAAGACGGTAGTGCAATTCAGGCTGGGTGACGACCTCCTCACCGCTCGTTAGTATTCCTTCACTCAGGAGATAAACAAGCGATCAAGAGGGAGCAGACGTGCTGGATGTCAGAGGTAGATTGACGTGGTGAGGACCGTGGAGCGGATTGAGCCGAGGATCATCAGGTGAGTCCAACTCCTCTCGTACAAACTGACTTCTGAAAAGTGCGTGACCCATTCCTAAAAGCAAACCGGCAGAAACACGCCCCTGCTACTCGTGGGGGGAGGAGTCGGAGGCTGAAGCCACGCCCGCCGCACGCGCGCAGCAACAGCTGGACGGCGCATGCGGTCATCTGTGAGGCTTTTGTTACAGGACTGTAGACTTTTCGTACAGTTGTTGTTTCAGAATGTGTGGAAAAGAGCGTGTTGAAACCTGTAAGAACCAGTGAGTCGATATAAAGACGGGACTTTTAGACGCTTGGACTTGTAGAGATGTGAGCAATTGTGGTGCAAAAAGGCAGTGGGCTGTCAATAGATGTCTAGCAATTCTCATTTAAAATTATATACAGATATCATGTCTTGTGGATGTATAAATAGTCATATGTGTCTGGTTAAGAAAAAAATACATAATCATTGTTTTTTTATTTCCTTTTTGTCGATTCAGTCTTCTGCACCTTGTGCTAAGAAACAGTTTCAAGTGTATAGACACTAATGTCTTTTTATTACTGCTCACAGATAATATAATTTTTTTAATCTATGTTTTTATTATTATTATTTTTAGATTTCTGTTATTTTAGCATAATTTTTATACATTTTATAAATACATTTCTTTTTTTTTATTAATGATTACGTAAATGCATTTATATTACAAATTATGTTACAATCTGCCGTGTTTATATCAGATAAAATTCCTTGATACAACAAATTTGATTGATTGAACTGCTACAACATTACTAGCGGATCCGAAAGTTTTAAGATGGAGTGGGCCGCATTCAACAGAACCCGCTGACGTCAGAGCAGCTCGATCTTCTCCAGATCAGCCGAGCGCTTTCAAGGCCTCACTATAATTGAGAGGAACGTGATATGTCACGCGGTGAATTATTGAGCAGCCTTCTCATCTAAACCATACAACTTCTACAGCGCCCGGCCGGGAGTTTTTGTGGAAACTTGCAACTGGAGAAGCGGTGTGTGTGGTGTGACCCTTCCAGCCGCGTGGAGATCCTGAAGACCGTGGAGGGATAATTGAGGCTTTATATGAAAAATGTCAGACAGGAACTTGATAGAGATCATGCAGGAGTCCCCTGATTTATTCATGACGGGCCACACGCTCATTACGCCGCAAGAGGAGGCCGCGGCTTTGTGTTTCAGCCGGATCACAAAAGAAAGGCGATCTTCTTCCAGGAGCTTGTCTTACATACAAGACACTTCCAAGTAAAGCGTCTTGGAGACGGACGGCAGTGGTGGCCAGGAAGCCAATTTCTTTGGGACGATAGCGATCTGGTTTATTTGCAGTAAGTTGCCGTTTTTTTCGAGCGTGTGGGCCCAACTAGTAAGACGATGGCCTACAGAAGTTCTGAAGATCCTTCAGCAGCGTCCACCTGTCGTTCATGCGGACAGTGGAGGTCACTTGCTCCGGCCAGCAGCTGACGAGCCACACAGAAAAGAACAATTCAAGCACTTCTGGGTTTTGAAACTCTTTTGCTGCGGAGTTTATATGGTCTGGTTGACAGACTGTAGTGTCTCAAAGAGCTTGTGGTCTCAGACTTGTTTGGAAAGTGAAGCAGTGGTGCTATAGTAGAAGAATGGAGGCATTTTTTAGATGAAACAGGTGGGACATGTCCAACGTCACTGGAGGCTGACAAATCACTGGCAGCTGTAACAGCACACACACACACACACACACACACACACACACACACACACACACACACGCGCGCTCACAGTGCAAACAATCACAAATATCTCTGTCACACGAACACACACATCAGAAAGATGCTTGGTGAACTACTGCATGAATGTGGGGTAAATAAATAAGTACAAATATTAATTTAAGAGCCTTTACGTATCATGATACATTTCTGTTTTAATGACTTAAAAACAATCGTTTGGCGCCTCCTAGCGGTCAAGATCTACTAATGCAGAGCAGCTAACGAAAGAAAGTATGTCTTTCAGAGTTATGTTTATTGCGTAAAAATAATACCAGTATAGTAGATTTTGCATAAAAATATAGTTACATCGAAATATATAGAAAGATTGCATGAGTAGATTATAAACGTACAACTTTCTTCTAGTGCAATCAGAAGGAGGTTTGTAACAACACATTCCAGGTTCGATTTCCAGTTAAAATAATTAACAAAAAAAGTCCTTTTAAAAAGTAATTTTGTGGGTTTCTTTAAAAAAACTTCTCTAAATGGTATAAATGTACCCAGACTTATACAGTTTATGCGCTGATGAATATGTTCTTTAAAATCTTTAAATCAAAAAGCTGTTAGGTGAGGCACTTTAAATCAAATTATGTGTCAGTGGCATGATGGTAGAGTGATGTAAAGTAAAGTTTGTGAGATTGTCAATATGGCAAGCCATATCGTACACATACAAGTATAGTATATGCACTAAAATATTTTGTTTTCTGTATTAAAAACTTATTTTAAAAAATCAGGCACATTATTTATTTAAAAAAAGAAGGTTTTCTTTAAGTGTTTTCCATAAGACAGGAGATGTAAGGTGCATGTGCTGTAACACTAGTCTGTGCTGTGGCGTGTGGAGCTTTCTAGAAGCTTTCCTCCGTGTCTACCGGCTTTTGGAAGGTGACATCGTTTTCCAGTTCCGGGGAATCGGTCACTCTTTGGTCCTCGGACTCTCCGTTGACTGCTGTGTCCACCTGGTGGCTAGAGGCGACCTCCTGCTCTCCCATGACACCAACACGCACTCGTGCTGATTTAATCCTCAGCTTCCGCTTTATGTCCTCCTGTCTTTTCTAAAAAACAATGTTTGGGAAAGATCCCAATGAATCAAAAATAATTTAATATGTTGAATAAAGATAAGGAATAGTTATCTATCTGTCTATCTATCTATCCATCCATCCATCCATCCATCCATCTATCCATCGATCCATCGATCCATCGATCCATCTATCCATCCATCCAATCTATCTGTTTCATAAAATGTTGAGGTTTACCTTTCTCCTCTCCTCCACTTGTTTCATTTTCATCTCCAGGTCTTCCTTGATTGTGGCTTCTTCCAGTGTGCGTATTTTGAGGGACTCGAGCCGGGCTGGCGGTCTCCTCCTCGGCATCTCCTCTTCTTTCAGCTGTAAACATTAAAACGGAAAAATTCCTGAAACATTCCAACACACATTTCTTGGCAGGCAAAATATGGAATTATGTGATCTTTTTAGCAATGTCTTTCAATTTTTTTAATGTTTTGTTTTTTTTTCGATGTAACTTCATACTGCCCACCCAAATGTTGTAGGCCTCGCCGCTTCCTTCTTGCTTTGGGTGGGAAGAAATGATTCCTTGGGTAAGCAGCTGCTCCAAGATTTCACTGGCCATCGGCCTGTCCAGTCCCGGAACTTAATAAACATTAAAGATAAGTCAATTTATAGATGAACAAACAGACAGACAGAAAGACAGACAGACAGAGGGATGGATGGAACTGCCACAACTTCACTTTATATATAGAACCATACGGTGAATCTTTCATACGTCACCTTGTAGTGGTGGTAGAGGTTCAGACAAGGCAAAAGACCTGGCTCGACCGGGTGTTTCTTCTGTGTCCAGACTGACGCCACTGTCTGTTGTCGTCTTCGACGTGGCTGAATCTCCACGACTTCCAGCCTGTGCCACAACAAAATCCAATAAATTAATCTGAATACACATTTTTTATTAAACAAATATACACTTAAACTATATAAAGTGAGTATAAGAGAAGGTTTGACACAACAGCAAGCAATAGTAATCAGTACACTACACTTTTACATGGACATTTATTCACTTATGTATTTATTAACAGCTGACATAATACTAAAGACATTCATACATACGTATTTGTTGTTTCTTTTAATAAGCTATAGCTTAACCCAAAAAATCTTACACATCTTTAAAAACATCCAATTGTTTACACAATTTATAAAAAATATATCTCGATATTGTTATTGACTTAGTTTGGGAAATTCTAGTGAAGCACACAGCAACAAAAATGTAAAGTAGAACTAAAAAAAGTATAGAAATTAGAATACGTGTTAAAAACCAAGTAGTGATTTATCATGATAAATGTATTGTGTAAATTATTGGTTTTCTCATCGTGCCATTATTGCATGTACGTACTATAATGTTTTCTGTTTTCATGTGAAAATTGTGATATTTTGGTGCAGCCTACCTCATTTCCCTTCTCGCTGCTCGGGGATAAAGTCTTAACTACTGTGGTCTTTTTCGAGCTCGCACATCCCATGGTTATTGCTCAGATTGCGCGGTTTCGGTGCTGCTCTGAATCTTTCGCGTTAAGAGAAAAGTTGTCAATAACACAGCTGCATTCCAACACGCAACTCCGTGTCTTCTGCCGTCGCCGTGGACGCGTTGCTAAGGCTCGTCGCAACAATACATTTAACCCAGCCCCCAAAAGTCACGCGACCTTTTTGCCAGGACTCTATTGGTCTAAAACGAAACACCTTTAGAAACATGTAACACAAGTCCGTAATTACAGGTAATTGTTAACACTGAAATATGTGAAGAGGAGTTATAGTTGTTTGAAAAACGAAAGTTTCCGGTATACCTAAGATTTAAAACGTTTTAATATGAAAAGCCAATATCGTTATGCAACACGTGTGTGAAATTAATAAAATGAACGAAAATTTAAAGACAAAGAAATAATGAAAAAGAAGGAATTAAAGAAGGTGCGTAAAAATACATTTTGCCATATTTACTACATTTCAATGTTATTGCTTTTTTTAACCTATATTATCATTTGTGTATTATGTTGACGTTTCCTCGGTTTTTTGTCTTTTTTAACTGCGCTAGTATATATCCACGGAGTGTGACCTGCCCCGTCTGATCATGATTACGAGACTCTTATGAGACATAACGCTTTTACTACTTCCTCTCTTTGCCAGCAGCCAATCAGAGCGGGGAGCGCAATCGGACGAGCGCAAAGAGCAAGTCAACTTCAGAAAAGCGGAGAACTTCGGTCAGTCTGAAACTCCGTCGGTCGTTCCGTGATGGCGCCGAGTCAGGGCTCGAGGATGCTCAGCAGAGATGACGCCAATTATAAACGTCACTTTCGGATGATAAACGAGCAACAAGTGGAAGATATCTCCATTGACTTCTTCTACAAGCCGCACACCATCACACTATTGACGTCCACTGTCGTCAGTATCATGTACTTCGCCTTCACCAGGTGAGTGTAAACACACTTGCATCTGTGTGTGCATGCATTTAAAAAAAAAAGTCTTTGCTTACCCTTTTAGCAAATGTTTGGCTGTGTGCATTTTTTTCATTTTTGTGTACAGATGTATATATTATATTATTCTATAATATATATTCTCTATTTTCTAATTCTGTATTCTTCTCTATTTTCTTATATAGAAGATGCATTTTCAATGTCAAGAATCTTCTTTACTGATATTCATTAGTTATATTCACGTTATATTCATATAACTTGGTGTGACATCATCGTAAAATAACTGATGATCTAATCCTTGCGTTCTTCCTTGTGCAGGGATGATGGTGATTCAGATAATAACCTCAGTGTGGGCCTGCTGCTGGTCATGGCCTTTTTTCTTGTTATCAGTGTTCTTGCGTTTCCCAACGGTACTGTCTTCTTTCTTTAAATAATATATTTTTGTTAAATCAGCGTTTAGTTTGCTACTGAATACTTTATTTACACTTAAACTGAAGGCCAACTTCAACTTGGAAAAAGTGGAAAAAATTACATAAATCTTGCTACATTAATATTGATTTGTATTTTTACTTTTTATTATTATTATTTTATTTTATTTTTTTTTATTGGGTTTTTTTTCTCTTTTTTTGGGAGAAAATGTATTAATATACCCAAAATATGTTAATTAACAGCAATGAATTTGTCTATCTCTGTCTGTCTAATCAACAACCAATCAAAATATATTTAATTTACTGTAAATTACTGTTTAATACTGTAATGTAATACAGTATTAAAACTATTGTTTTCTTTACTGAATGAAACATTAACAATGTAGGTCCTTTCACAAGACCACACCCATGCATTTGGCGAATGGTGTTTGGTAAGTGATTTCCGACACCTACACTAGTCTCTCTGTTGACCAAAGATTAGACCTTGAATTCTATTCTTTGAATTAGACCAAAGATTGAATTATTGCCATTTTCCAGGTCTTAGCGTCCTTTACTTCCTATTTTTGGTGTTCCTCATTTTCCTCAATTGGGACCAGGTGAAGACCCTGTTATACTGGCTGGACCCCAATCTGCGTTATGCCACTCGAGAGGCGGATGTGATGGTGGGTGGGTTGCCAGATCCTGTGATCTTAATATTATTGCGTGGGTTTCCTCTGGGTCTCCGGTTTTCTCCAAAAACATGCATGAGGATTGGAGTCAGAAAAATTGCCTCTAGTGGGTGTGTGATTGTTTGGCCTTTAGGTTCAGACTTTGATTGGCTCCAAACCCCTGTGACCCTAACATGGAAAAGCAGTTCAGAAAAAAGATGGATGACAGTCTGGACAAAATTCTCATAATATCTATCATGATACTCGGAACTGCCCGAAATCCTTGTTGCCATAACACATGGTCTGTTTTTGCATCAACTTCACTAAACAGCTTTTATGCTCATTTACTAATCTTTATTATCTTCATTTACACCTTTACTCATTTAAATATGACCATTTATTCATTCAAAACATATATGAAAATTGATTGCGTACGTAAAAGTGTACGTATTAAAATATGCCCACATTTATTTTTGTATACACTGTTTATTGTTAGTTCAATTGTTGTATTTTTGTGTAGATTGTTGATTGTTTTTCTATGTATTATTGAAATTATTTCTGACTGTGTGTGTGTGTGTGTCTGTGTGTGTGTGTTTCGAATCCAATGAAGACGATTCATTACTGTAAAGGGATAAAACAGCTTTGTGTAAGAGGTTTCTGTCTGTGAATGTTTAGTCAACAGGATTATGTGGACCTGTGTGTATTGAATCGACTCCGTCTTGATCACTGTGCTGATGTGTTTCGGCAGGAATATGCCGTGAATTGTCACGTGATAACATGGGAGCGGATTCTGAGTCATTTTGACATCTTTGCTTTTGGACACTTCTGGGGCTGGGCCATGAAAGCTCTTCTCATCCGCAGCTACGGCCTCTGCTGGACCATCAGCATCACATGGGAACTCACAGAGGTAATCCTCTAAAAAGCCAACAATGCCGGGTCAAACACAACAAGCATTTTACTGTCTCGATATCTTCAGATATGAACTTTTTCTACTTTAAGATGAGTAAACTCAATGTTTTCTACCTAAAGCTCACGACTGTCAGGAACAAACTAGCAAAACTCTTACTCAGGTTCTCCTACTTAAGTTGTGTCAACGCAACATGTTTAAGTAAAAGTTTGACTTTTGATTACTAAAAAATACAAATAATTTAATTACTAAAATATAGAAATACCTTTTTCATTCTCAAGAAAGCATTATGTCGTGGGCTGGTTTGTCCTTCCCAACACTGCTTTACAATCCTGCAATTCATTCAAATTGTGCAACTTCCCCGTATCTTTTTATGGCCGGCTGTTCCCATAGAACACACACACAGACAACAGAGAACTGTATGAAGTAAAACTAATTTGTTAATGGATGAACAATTAGCACAGTACAGTGAATATTGTGGTTTAGAAGTTAAACCCTAACTCCAGCTCTTCTGTTCTTCCTCAGTTGTTCTTCATGCACCTCCTGCCGAACTTTGCTGAATGCTGGTGGGATCAAGTCATTCTCGACATTCTGTTGTGCAACGGAGGGGGCATTTGGCTTGGCATGATATTGTGTCGCTTTTTAGAGATGCGCACCTACAACTGGGCCAGCATTAAGTAGGATTTTATTATTTCCGGCTTATGTATTTATTTGACAGGGATTTTGTTTGTGACGTTGTATTTCTACAGTTGTGTGACTTCAGTTGTAAAAAACCTTCAGTGCTGAAACACCAGCTCACACTGAAAAAAAGCCCCAACTCATTAGATTTACTCAATATAATCCTCATAACATATTGCTCATTTTTAGGTAACAGTTACTACCTAAAATCTAGAAATCTAGTATGTACATTTTACTTATTGTATATTTTGTTTGTGCAATGCATAATTAATAATATTTTGTTTGTGCAAAAATGTCATTTTTGCTGTGAATTTTGGATTGAAAAAGATTCATTCAAAATTGTTACGAATACTTATGTACTTAAGTAAATTTTCATGTAATAAATATAGTAAATTAATTGTATTTAAAATATAGCTGAGAATTGTGCATAACGGTTCATGTAAATTATTGAGTAAAGTACTAAAGTACTTTAGCAGTACATTTTTATTTTATTTTATTTATTTTTCCTACTGTAGACATGTTTTTGGAGGTCATGTGCACCGTGGCTAGGTTTGACTGGAGACCACCAGCTTCAGCAATGCCACATTCATTTGAGTTGAATTCTGTCCATAAATTAGATTTTCCTGTCTGGGTCAATGCGGATCCATTCAGCTGGACATTCCGCTTGGATCAGCTGACCATGAGCTCACAGGACGGTTGGTTTGACTCTTTGACTTCTGTCCAGGGACATTCACACCACCTCAGGCAAGCTGAAACGTGCCGTCCTGCAGTTCACCCCGGCCAGCTGGACGTACGTCCGCTGGTTTGACCCCAAATCCTCATTTCAGAGGCTGGCGGGGATCTACCTGTTCATGATAATATGGCAGGTGTGTGGATCCGCTCATATGTTTGGGATCAAGATCTTTGCTCCTTTGTGCCTGGGACGTGTTTTGACCACGTTTGTCTTCTACAGCTAACAGAGTTGAACACCTTTTTCTTGAAGCACATCTTCGTCTTCCAGGCTTCCCATCCACTCAGCTGTTGCCGTATCCTCTTCATCGGGATCATCACTGCTCCCACAGTGCGGTAATGTCTTATTGGTTTTAATTCTACTGGTTTTGATTCGATGGGCGACTCATGGGTTAAACTGTCATGCCAAGAGGAGTTGTGTGTTCTGCTTTGTGATTGGTTGGCCACCAATCCACGATTGTGCCCCGCCTTTAGGCGCAGAGATGCTGCGATAGGCTCTAGGTCCCCATGACAAATTGAAAAGTGTTTTGGAAAATGGATGAATTTGGTTGTCCAGAGATTAGAAATATAAGATTCATAGAATTTAGAATAGAACAATAAATAATCTGCATCCAATGTCCGAAAATTATAATCTAGAATGAACATAGAAAATGTTGAAAATTCTTTGTGAAGTGAGAAATGAGTTTGGTGATTCATATGATATAGATTTAGTGTTTAAGGGTCAAGAGGAGAATCATAGTCAAGTGAGGAAAAGATCAGGACTGAGTCGTGACCCAAAGGCTTATGGGAGATGAAGTTCTCCAGCTTGTTAGTGCCATCCACATCTTTCTCTGTATGTTAAAACTAAAGTTCAAATTAGAGTTAAATTTATAGTTCATTAAAATGTCTTTCATGTCGGACCTTTGTATTTTCTTGGGAAGCAGTTTAATTGTAATTTTATGCTGGTAAAGCAAAAAATTATCCAAACACTTTTTTTTCAGGCTTTTTGACCTTTGAATGAAAATAGTGTCAACTGACTCACGCATTGTTGTTTGAATTTAGGCAATACTACGCGTATCTCACAGACACTCAGTGCAAAAGAGTCGGGACGCAGTGTTGGGTGTTTGGGTGAGTAAATTATTTTATAATATATTATTTGTCTATACAGTACTCTATATGTTAAAAATGAAAACGAATACGTAAATGTAACCCAAATTTAGTTTTAGTTTAATTTTAAGTTTTAAATTGTGAGTATTTCAACACAATTTGAATAAAGAAGCAATAATAACTTAAACTACAAATCATCTCATATTGCACATTACACATTATATCATTATTTCATTATTATGCTCAAGTGTTTAATACATTTTTTTTTGTTTTGTTTTAGGGCTATTGCTTTTCTGGAAGCGCTGGCTTGTATTAAATTTGGCCAAGACTTGTTTTCCAAAACCCAAGTTCTTTATGTGATCCTCTGGCTTCTGTGCTTGGTGAGTGTTCAAGACAAAATCATATTAGTTATTAGATATTAGTATATTAGTTATACTGTTTTAATACATTGGTTTGGATTAGAAATGATTGGTGTGAGTATCCGCTGTTTGTTCTCAGGCTGTTATCACACTTCTCTGTTTGTACGGGATGGTTTGGAACGAACAGAATTATGGGAAGCTTAAGGTAAACAGCTACATTTTATACACTGACAAATACTGTAATTTTTCTTTTACATATTTGTATTGTTTATTTTTAAAATCTTTGGCCGTATCAACCTAGATTTTTCCTTACTTTTGAATTTTTGTTAAAGAAATGCGCTTGGCGCACAGATATAATAATACAATACTAATTCTATCTTAACTATAAAAAATATAATATTTGTTAATTTTTTTTATAATTTATTAAATATTATTATATATTTTATTATATACTTAATACATCTCATTTATACAACAAATACTTGTGATTTTATAAGAAAATATATAATTTATAATTTAATTTTAAAATTTGAGCTGTTCATTTGCTCACACACTGTTAATCTGCAGACACGTTTTACAAACAAATATTAAAAATAGCCGATTTTAGAGATTAACTGAGTATGAGCTGAGTGAGCTCACCTGACTTGAAGTGTTAATATCTTTCAGACCATCGGTGAGTGTGAAGAGCGGACCTTCACTGACCTGCATGGCCACATTCCGGAAAGCGCCGGAGGTAAAGCAGTCTGATCACCTACCGTGGGTTTTTTGTTTTTTTACACATTTAGCACTTTTTACACTTTTTATAAACATGTTTGTGTTTTGAAACCACCACCAGAGAAGAACTCATCCAGCTCAACCAGAAAACGAAAAAGTGGTTGGAGCAAAAATGGAACAAGTGGTCGGTAAAATCCAGCAGTGACCGATAATGAATCTAACTAAGGACAAAGATCAAGGAAAGACTTCCAGATGAAAAATAATGATTTGAAATATGCAAAGTTTTGGAGATATGAGCCAGATGTGCAGAGATTTGGACTTCACATGAGGTCATTCATTCAACCAACAGGATTTTCTGTAGTATTGCACATTTTGCTTATTATGCGGTAATCATAATTCATGCATGTAGATGCTAGTTTATCATTAATTATAGGCATTTTACTGTGAGCACAAATACAAACCTGGTGAAGAACACGACTGAATGTAGTATGATGCCACTGCATTAGTGGAGGGTGGATTTATAGATTCTGTTTTAAATGAAAGCTGAAGTTTTAAACGAAAGCAGTGCAGGTCTTTTAACTGACTGGAAGGAATTTTGGATGATGAATGGGTCTGTTTTGCTGAGTTATTTTTTTGCGAGGGGCTGTTTCTTGGTGACTTTAAGAATCATTTTCTCCATATGTCGTGCTTCAGTAATTTTGTTTGTGTGTATATTTTAACATTTTTATTTATGCCTCTTTTTGTGTTTGTGTGCATCATTTTTATAGTATGTTTCTATGAAGCCTTTAAATTAAACAGTGTGTTTTGCCTTTATATCTAATTTCTTTCATCATATGCAAAAATACTATGGTAGATAAACTGAGAAAAAGTTTTTATAATGTTTTTATTTTAAGTCAATTATATTTAATGTGTTGTTTGGAAACATTATAACACATATTATATGTTCAAAACATTAAGGAAACGCTGAAACATATAACACTAAAATAAACACAAAATAAAATACAGTAAAGAGTATAATGTCTGTGTTTAGCGTGATTGGTTGGCCACTGCTGATGATTTTTTTCCCAGCAGATGGTATATTTTGTATGTTTAACTACAAATATTTATTTGTCTTTATATTGTTTGTATTGTTTTGTCATAAGGGTTTAATGACAAGGACAAATGTTATGCACTGATTTATATGCTTTTGCTCACTGTCTTGCTTTCTGTTTTTCATTAATGTTCAGATTTTTATCAAAAGATAAAAAAAACACCCACTGTAAAGTCTTTGTTGTACATTTTATTAAACTGTGACGCTTTTTAACTCATTTTGACTAAGAGTGCATGTCAAGAAAGAAGAAAAGATTTCCTACAGTAAGTAACATTACAGAAATAAACAACTGAACAAATCCAAACGAAATGCTAAGAAACGTTCAGGAAATTAAAGATAAACTTCAGAAAAAAAAAATAATAAAAAAAAACTAAAAAGTTTACTTTTGTAAATATAGTGTCAAATTAACCCCTCAAACCAGGTATACAGAAGAAATGTGATTAAATGTTTAAAAAAAAAATAAAGTTAAAAAGATTAAACAATACCCTAATGTAACTTGAACAAAACTACGAAATAGTCAGTTATATAAAGTAAATATTAAAACGTTTAGGATGGAAAGAAATAAAGCAAATTCTAAAAACATTTCACATAAGTTACGATGAAAATAGCCCGCCTACAAATTGACGCGCCATGGTACCAAAAAACTACATTTCCATACACTACCAGAGCCGAAGTGGCTGACGGTAAATTGGAGAGTTGCGCTCTGACAGCGGAGCTCTATCCGGCAAAGCGCTACTGAGCAGACTCAGTCTCGTTAGCCATGGCGGCGACAGGAGGAGGGAAAATCAGATCGAGAAGACATCACATCGCTTCAAAACCATACGCCAAAGGCAAACAGGTAATTACAGCGCAACCAAAGCAAACGACGGACTGGATAGAATCGCCTTTTACCTTAAACCGGATCCGCGGTTCGTCTGACTGAATTGCTATTGTAGACCAGGAGTCATTTTGCGGCCTGTACCAGGCCCGATCACGTTACTCAAGCACACGTTCTCTACGCCGTCCTCTGGTTCCGTCCACATATTTGACGGATCGCACGACGCCGACAAGTTCGACACGTACTTGGAATTTGTCACCGTCGTGGTTAGTTTAGTGTTTTGTCGCTGAAGTCGCGCGGCACGTGAGCACTTGTTTTGAGCACACATAGTTAGCCGTTAGCTGCGGCTCGGTTCGGCGTCAACCAGGAATATACACAATCCGACAATAACAAGAGGCTTTTACGAGCGTTATTCTCTCAGATTAATAAAGCTGTCTGTGTTTTGAACAGTAGCGCGTCCGTTATAAGCGGTCTTGCCGGTGCAGATGTTGTGAACTTTAACACTGTTTGGTGTTGTATTGCGTTCTGAGGACGTTTCCCGCGAAGTTTGACCTGCACGTTACATGATTTGCTTTACAAGATGAAAGCACAGAAAAAGTTTATCGCCGTAAAGAATGGCGGGATGAGCGCGTGTGGCGGCGTGTTGCGCGCGCGTTGAGGGAACTGTTCGCTCGGAAGTGCTGGACTCGCTGAAACGCACCAGCTGCACCGTTTATTTGTCAAAATCTTCAGTATTAGTCATATCTGAGACAAACAATTACGCGATTTCTGTCGTTTGAACAGATTTCGCGAGACGTTGCTTGAGTGTATTTTTTTTGTTTATAACGGATTTTCTGATGGGAGAGCTGAAGGCTGCACTTCACCACGTGCGCGTCTCATTTATTGTTTATTTCTTTAATTGTGAGAGGTATAACTTCATGTACAGAGAAAGGTGAACCTTTTTCTTATTTTTGAATGACTGTTCATGAGACAAGTGCCAATTGGAGGTTTTGTAATCAATGCCAGGCTTGAGCCGTGATAGTGATTGGACATTATTATATAATTTTATATATATTTGTTATTGATTGACGTTGTTGTTTTTAGCTTTCACACAAGTTCTTCAAAATTTGCATCAGTTTTTGGTTTTCTTTCATTTTTTAAAATGTATTGTGCACACGTTTAGTTTACTTTACCTTCTGTCCCGCTCACGTTCGTTCTGAATTTGAACCTTACTTGGAAATTGCGCCATAATGCAAAGCTGAGCGTAGTTCTTGTATATAAAATAGATAAAGACTTTAAATTATATTATTGTAGCTAGGTAAAAGTAAATTATCTTACTTCCTAATGATTGGTTTAGTACAGATCTGCTAAACTAGGGCCTCAGGGCTAAGTTGACTCTTGGTGACCCCTGATTTGGCCCACCAACCCAATATAGAAAATAACCACCTTTCAGCCCTTAAAGGTTAAAATGTATGAGAGGATAAATGCCATGAATGCATAGCCACATTTAGAAACTCACAATAATCGCAACTGTGATGGTGTAAATAATCTGAAGTAGTCAGCTTTGTTGCTTTTAAACTTGATTTTCTTTTAAACCTGGCGAATGAAATCTGATTCTACTGAATAAAACCCATCAGCAATAAGTTTAAAATGGATTTACTTAACGTTTTTAACATCTTATGATCCCAAATAAAATTAATTAGTTTGTAACCTTCCAGCGTTTCATCCTTTAGTGTGTCAGAACTGTATTTGATAAAGGAAGTGGTTTCTTCCTGCCCTATATTTAATCCAGATTAAGCTGTAATCATCGATCGTGCCGCGCTCTCTGATTTTTTTTTTCTTCCTGCCGCTAAACTATTCATTCTTCCCACCTGCCCGAGGGACACATGTGACCGAACGCCGAAGCTCCCGCGGAACAATGAGCCTGTAGTGCTGGCACAGGGGTTTCTTTACTGGGCCCCCGTTAGACCAAACCACAGCACACTCTAGTTGTGTGAAGCCCACCCTATATGCGTGATGTGATCTTTACTCTCTGCTGCGGATGGCGAGGTTGAGGGTGACACCACCACGTTTGCACTAAAAGGTCCAGATTTTAATAGCAGACACTTCTGAATCAAATGTCACTATTTACCCGTTTAGAATATTTCTTCACTAATATTTCAATTGAATATGGAATATTTATTGTTCTTCTCATTCTTTTCCTTGTGTTCCAGCAACAGCCGGGCTTGTTTAGTCGCGTGACGGACACAGTGAAGAGTATCGTCCCCTCCTGGCTGCAGAAATACTTCCATGGAGATGCTGTGGAGAAAGAGCCGAGTGCAGCGGGTGCAGAGCAGAACAACGTGCCCCCTCCTCCGGCCAATGGAGGCGAGGAGACTCCCCGGCTTCCAGATGGAAGAGACTCTCCAGAGCCCAGTACAAGCAACACGGGTATCCTGCTTTAAACACCCGGTTTATTCCACCCTGCCTCGTCTGCGATTGGCTAAATTGGATTTGTTTGGGTTTCAGAACCTTCTACGAGCAGAGCATCACTGAACTTCCAGGAAGCTCTGTTGAGACCACCACTCAGTCGCACCCACCTTCAGTTCCCCTCTCTGGACGGCTCGCCTGCTTTAGCCAGCTCGCTCTTCTCGCAGCCCTCCACGTCTTCGATGGCCTTCTCGGGAACTCCTTTCGCTGTGAGCTCTAACTTCTCCTTAGTTAAAGAGATCAAGGACTCCAGCTCTCAGCACGAGGACGACAACATCTCAACCACCAGTGGGTTTTCCTCACGTGCTTCTGATAAAGGTATTTTATTTGGATTTCCCACTCAATATTAGGAGATTTGGGCATTTGAATAGCTTTTTGTTTGACAGATGTGCCCACGACAAAGACGGTGCCAATCCTCTGGTCCCCAGAGATGGAGCGCACTAGCTCTGGATTGCAGTCTGCCCACTCTGGGCTGAAGAAACCAGCCTTCAACTTGTCTGTCTTCGGCACGTCTTCATCAGTAAGTCATTACGGGTTTTATTCATGAATACATGACCGATGAGAAGATGTAACTTGCTAAGAATCAACGCTACAAAGAAGTGACACTTTATACAGCATATCGCTGATATTTGCTAATCCTTTTGGAGCTTATTTTTGCACATGATTTATTTTGCAGGTTGCTTTGGATAAAAGTGTCTGCCAAATAAATGAAAAGCAAAGTGAATATTAATATTCATTAATATTTGCGAACACTAGGGTGAAATCTGCTCCACTAATACATGAGAACTCCACTAACACATGCGGAAAACAACGTCTATAAATAACAGATTGGTTTTAATACATTTTGCTAAGTTATTGCCTTTTGTATATATTTATATTATAGTAATATAGACATAAATACATTATGCACTTGTTTATGTATAAGTTATATAAGTATCATGTGTATATATGAATACTGTATTAGAAGTATAGCTAAGGTTCACTAAATGTGCACTACATTTCTGCCCTAAAACCTAAGTTGACACACCTAGCCTAACTTTTTCCACATTTTTGAAGGGTTTGAGTTGCATAAAGTGAAAGGCTGACTCTCGTTCTCTTGCAGTCGGTGCTGAACACGTCGGTGTTGAACAGCAGTCAGCCGGGAGATTCTCCTTTCTACCACGGAAAGACGACCTACGGAGGAGCCGCGGCATCAAGAACAGCGCGTCCTCGACCTGCGACCCCTTATCAGGTCTGAATGATTTTTTTTTTTTTTTTTTTTTTGTCTGTAAGGCACATTTAAAGTCTTAAATGGTTTTAAATGGCAATTATGCATCTTTTAATCTGGTGCATCTTGTAGTCTGATAAATATGATATTTAAGTGTTATGTTTTCTCAGTTTGGAATTCTGTGTGGCCAACGTGTTATCAGCAGAACTTGCTTTCTTACTGGTGTTTTTTCGGACATTTCTGTTGTGTTGTAGCCACCAGTTAGAAGACAGATAAAAGTCAAACCGTCTGGAGCTCAAGCCTGTGGAGTGACCAGTGCCACGGCCAGACGGATCCTTCAGTCTCTGGAGCGCATGTCTAGTCCTCTTGCTGTGAGTGGTCTGATGTGTCTGTTTGTCTCTCTGAATATATATCAAAGAATTTATCTTATTTTTTTTATTGTTGTATAAAAGTTTACTTATAATAATCTAAAGATTATAGTCTGATGAATTTGCAATGAGTTGCCAATATTTAAATATTTTTATGTATTCAGTACGTATAAATGTGTTTTTTTTTTTTATAAAAGTATCAATTTTATCCATTCAATGGCCTCAGAAGCTGAAGTGGCAATACAGTAAATAAATGGTTGTTAAGTTCTTTAGGCACTAACATAATATATTTTACAAATGTATTTGCAGGAAATATTACGATCATGTGTAAAGAGCGTTTTGAGTAAATTGATAGGTAAAATAATAGTAAATCTGTGTGTACATGGACTTGATAATTGAAGCTCCCTCGTCCTTTTCAGGATGCAAAAAGAATTCCGTCTGCTGTTTCTTCGCCTCTATCCAGAGTAAGCATCGCTGCCGTGTGACCTCACAATCCCCCACACTGTAATGCACATTTCCTCAACCTTCTTTTCTTTTTCAGCCATCGAGTCAAACAGACCATGAAATAGCGGCAAAGAGGAAAAGGGTGAGTTCAAAATCACCACAACCCTGCCAAAACAGTCCGAATAATCATTAAACCACGCGACTTTGACTTTTCACTTGTTTAAACACCCAAGCAACTGTGAGTAGTGAAAGTTGCGTCTCGGGCAGCCGCGCTCTTGAGTGATTTAAGCTTCACGTGTTGTGAGACGCAGTCTGTTTCGGATCTGGTGATTTAAGCGAGCAGCTGCTGTAATCCCTAGCAATGTCTCTTCCTGTACTGTGTGTGTAGTGGTCTGGAGCTGAAGGGTCTCCACGCTGTGGTCTAGGGTAAAGGGTGATGGCATTATTGAGAACTGTTGCTTGTGTCCTCCACAGCTGGAGCAGTCACTTCCTCCTGTGCAGAAGCTGGTGGTTCCATCCTCCGTTCCTCTCTCTGGCAGCAGATCAATGTCCTTCAGACCATCACTCACCCCTGGTGGACTCGGCAGAGTTGTGGATAAAGCCAGAGAGCCTGTAAGAGCGGTTACAGATACACGTCTGTTACTCCAAGCGCCGTGTAAATGTTTTCCTGATCTCTTCACAGCCCAAAAGACAATCGCCCACCGTTTCTGCTCCCACACAAGCGGCTCCTTTCAGGTACTGGCTTTTTCTAACAACTGAAACAAAAATATTATGTTACGTAGTATTTATAAAAATAATGAAATCAACAGTGTGGGAATGTTATTGTAATGGGGAAAAGTTCAAACAGACTGATAATGACATTCATTTTGTTACTAAAAATTGTATCTAATATTGAGATATAATAAAGTTATTCATGTTTTTTTTTTTTTGCGTAATTTAAGAGTTAACCTCTAGTTTTTTTTCCCGCTTGTTGGTCGTGTACTAAATCATGTTTGATTCCCGTGTCTCCAGCACAAGCAGTTCATCCTTCCCCCTGTCCAGCACGCCGGCGTCCAGCAGCGCTACCTCAGGAGGAGGGAAGATGAAGAGGGAAAGGACCATTCGACCTTCATCCAAGCGACCCGATGACGAGGTTAGATTTTTCTTTGTGGCCTTGTGAAGCAAACAGTTTAAACACATCTCAAGTCTCACCGATTTGTTCTTCAGGTTGTGGAAGATCCTGACTTGCCTCTTGCTTCCCTGCCGAGCAATTTCACTTTGCCCACGTTTAGCTTCACATCGACTCCCCCCGCAACGTCTCTTACCTCCAGCACAACACCTCTTAAAACCGTCTCAGAGGAACCTACGGGGAACAAGGTAAGACCTAGTAAATAACTGACTGGGTTTGGAGTGTAATCCGCTTCCTTAATGCCGATTTAGGAGTCAGCAGCACCCTCAGCATCACCATCGGTCCCTTTCACTTTCTCCTCGCCCATCGTCAAAGCCACCGCTGCAAGCCCCACCACTCTTTCTCCATCGGTAGGTCTGGTTGTTCTTCTCACACTTGGAGTCGATTTGTTCATTTGTGTAATTCTCTTTCTCCCGCAGTCTGGATTCACCTTCAGTGCTCCGACAATGAAAGCAGGACTCTCCTTCTCCAATGGTAATCCCGCCCCATCGCTAATGGCAGGTATGTGGCGGTGTGAAAACACGACGTTGTGATCTTTGCTGTTGAGTTGATGGTTTATTCTGCGTTTTCTCTAGTGAAATCAGTCGCGAGTGAAGAACAGGAGTTTGACGGGCCCTTTAAACCCGCAAAGGTTTTGAAACAAGGCAGTGTGTTGGATATTCTCGGATCTGGTAATAAACGGCTTTGCTTTTTCAGACAAGGTTTGGTCTTTTCTGTTTTAATATTGACTATAATTATGTTTATTTTCCTCTTAGATCGTAGATCTGCTGCTCCGAGTCCTGCTGACAAGCCTCAAACGGCGTCCACACACCTCACGCCTCCGGTCTCCGGGTTTGGTGAGTTTATGGCATTCTTATAACAGTGATGCTCTACCTGCGGCACATCCGGCCCGTAAAGGTGTCACATAAGGTTTTTTTTTTTCCCCTCTTCCTGTTTTCTCCCCACTTCTTATTGGATGTTTTGTGTAGCCTCTTGAGACCTGAGCTCAAAAATGTTTCTTTTTTCTTTGCTTTGGCTTTTAGGATCGCAATAAGTAATTTAGTGTTGGAGATATTACTCTTGTAAATTGTTTAGGTGCAATGCATATACTTTGAACTATCAGTAGTAAATGTTTCCAATTTGCAATAGGAAGAACTGAACATTATCATGGCTTTTAGACTGTCATCTTAATTCTATGAAACAATGTGACTCATCTCGACCCAAACATTCTGATAAAATGTGTATAAAATAAGTGTTTGAAAAATTGATATTTTTGTGTTATTTTAGATTTTAGCAACCAAACTTTAAATATCCTTATCCAATTTTTTTTTCCTCTACGTTTTAGCCTGCAAAGTCGAGTTTTGCCCCAAATTATGAAAGCTTGTGCACCACTGACTAGCCATTTAATTTAGTTGTTTAAACAAAGAAAAAACTTTTTTTTTCTCCATTGAACATGAAAGTACTGTAATTTTTTCCTGATGCTTTAATATGTTTTGTAGCAAAACCAGTGGCGAATGAAGTTGAGGAGTTTGACGGGCCCTTCAAACCGGCAAAGACTTTAAAACAAGGCAGTGTGTTGGATATTCTCGGATCTGGTAAAAACGGCGTGGCTTTTTTACGACGTAACACGTTGCTTTTCCAGTTTTGATGTGGCCTTTTTTTAATCTTAGGAAATTGGTCTTCTGCTCCAGCCAACTCTAATTCGGACTCAAAACTTGATCGCAAAGCTTCCGACGCTCCTGCGAGCCTCGCGTCCCTGTTCGGCGCTCCGGCCGGGAGCTGGGACTGCGACACGTGTCTCATCACAAACAAGCAGGAGGTTGTGAAGTGCGTCGCTTGTGACACGGCCAAGCCTGGGACGGGAGTGAAGTCCAGCCTGACTCTGCCGGCTCAGTCCGACTCGGCCACCCTCGCTCCGGTGCTGAAAGGCTTCGGGGATCAGTTTAAGAAACCAGAGGGGGCTTGGGACTGTGACGCCTGCATGGTTCAGAACAAGCCACAGGATGTGAAGTGTGTCGCGTGTCAGAGCGCCAAACCAGGTGAGAAACCACATGTCCATTACAGTGTTTTTCTGGACTATAAGTCACACCACTTTTTTGTGGCACACGTTTGTAAGGCACACTTTTTTTTTTTAGAGTTTTATGGTGCACACTCAATATTTAAACATTTATTGGGATTTAAATGCGCCTTGTAGTTTGAGAAATTCAATTTGTGAAATGAAATGATGGATTTATTTCATGATGCCCTTGTGTCTTGGTGCAGGGGCTGTCCCGGACCCCAAACCTACGAGCACTGCCGCACCTTTAATAGGGTTCGGAGATAAGTTCAAGAAACCAGAAGGCAGTTGGGATTGTGACGTCTGTTCTGTTCAGAATAAAGCAGAGGATCCGAATTGTGTGGCCTGCCAGTCAGCTAAGTCTGGGGCTAAAGCGGAGTCCAAAGGTGAGTCAAGGGGACTTCAGGTATTATTTTTTGTTATTTATTTCAAAAGAAATTATTTAGAATATTTTTTTTTAAACTATTCTAAAATTTAGTTTTTTCAACCCTTTTGGTCTTACGTGTATATGCACAACAGCTGTAAAAATCACAAAATTATTTTATTTTAGAATTTGACATGTCGGTTAATATATTAATTTCACACTATGTGACTGAAAGCCCCTGGCAGCTTGACACCAGTATTAATTGTATATTTACACACAGACACACACTCTTAGTTTTATCTGTTCATTTTACAAGGCATTAAGACATTTTGCTTTGGCATACTGAGAAATATATATATACTACATAAACACACACGTTGCTTTAGATTCAGCCAATTGGGAACAAAACTTGAAGGACTTGTTCATAACTGATTAATTCTTTGTGCTGCTGCTCTTTCAGGCTTCATTTCATCTTTTGGGAGTCAGTCCAACTCCAACAACTGTGCGTTTAAGTTTGGTACTGGCTCGACGGACTCTAAATCTGGGGACCTGAAGTTCGGTGGAACTTTCACGGATTCTACAGTCCCTTTTAAGTTTGGGGCGGTGTCTGACTCTAACATAAATTCAGGGGGTTTTAAGTTCACAAGCTCTGGTGCTTCGACTAAAGATGAGAAACTTTCTAGCACGGCTTCAGAATCCACGACAGAAAGCACAAACGCATCAGTGGGTTTCAAGTTTGCCCCTTTGGCGCCCACGACAGCATCCTCTGTCATCGAGAAAAAGACTGAATCTGTCGAGTCGAATACAGGGTTCAAGATACCTGGAGCTAGCGACATCAAGTTTGGTTCTCAAGCTGCTGTGGAAAATTCCGGATTTTCTTTCGCAGCTAAACCCACAGGGACGGGGAATTCGAATCTGTCGTTTAACTTCTCAGCTCCTCAATCTAAGACTGAGAAGGAAGACGCTCCTCCAGCTCCTGAACCCGTTATAACCAGCATCACGACGCCAGCAGTGAACTCCATTCCGTCATTTGGGAAGTCGTTTGCCGCCGAAACACCCGTACCAAAGTTTGAAGAAGGAGCCACAACAGATGTAAAACCAATGACCTTCAACTTCAGAAAGTGCGAGGAGAAAAAAGACGCCCCTGTGCCCACCGGAGGCTTCCTGTTCAACTCCACCAAGGACGCAGAGAAACCAACTCCTTCCCTGGGCTTCTCCTTCAGCAACCCGGACCCTCCCAAAGATCCACCCAAATCTACATTCACGTTTAGTAAACCTGTCGAGTCCACGGAGCCGACCAAGTCTTCGTTTTCCTTTGGAGGCCTGACGGGTGAGTTTCTTCAGGACTTTAATGCCTCGCGTCTTTAGCATCCACTAGAAGCACTTACTCTAGTATGGTTTGAGGAACTCTTTACACCTCGGGTCAAAGCAGGCATACCTTACTGTAATAATGACTCTATTACAAGTTACCAATTCCAACAATACTTGAGGAAAACTTGTAAAGTATCCAGTTTTTAAAGAACGTAAGTATTTTACTCTTACTGAATTTTGGCTCAAAAACGCCAAGAAATGTGAAGAACAGGGAGATATTTAGTTATGAGGTTTTATTTCCTAATATAGAAATTAAATTTAACACCTCAATGTTTTGAAATGGCAGAGCAAAAAAGATGTAAAAAAGAACAAAAAGTCAGTTTCGGTCAAACTCAAATTAGTCAAAAAGCGCAACCGCTAATTCATGTTCAGGTTTTTAAGCTCATAAATAGCAGATGGCGATTATAACCGTCCGTCCAAGAAATTAATCGCTGTAAAAAAAGATCCCGACTTGTCGCGCACAATCACAATGCAACGAGTAACGATACTTTCAAATGTAGTGGAGTAAAGAGTACAGATACTCAATCACAAATTGTATCAAAAAATATAAGCAAAAATATAAGTCCATTCACTCAAGTTCTTTACAACGCTGACACTGACTGGCTGCACTGTGTTTTACAGAAACTCCAAAACCATCCTTTGGCTTTATGGCCAATTCCTCAAGTACCCCCGCTTCTTCTAGCTCCGCCCCTAGCCTGTTTTGCACCCCCACTTCCTCTACTCTGGCCTCCACCCCGGCTCCATCCAGTACCTTCGTGTTTGGCTCAAGCTCTTCGTCTGAGCCCGCAGCAACCAAGCCGTTTGTGTTTGGCCATCAGCAGGACAGCCAACCAGTGGCTCCCGTCGCCCCCTCGGCCACGCCCGCCCCAACACAACCTTTCCAATTCGGCTCTAGCTCAAGCTTCTCCACTTTCACGTTCAGTGGTGCTGCTGCTTCCCCCACCCCCGTCTCTGCTGGTTAGTTCCTCTCCTCTTTCATCCATGTTTTTGAGTGCAAATGACAAGTTTTTTTTCCCCTCTTTTTATTTTTTAGCTCCTGCTCCGGCTGCTAATCCTTCCCCATTCGTTTTCAACTCCACCACACCGTCGTCTGTATTCGGCTCCGGACAAGCACCGGTGTTCGGTCAAAGTTCTTCCCAAAGTGTCCCAGCGTTTGGATCAGCCGCCCCATCGTTTTCAGCCACCGCTTCTCCAGCCCCGTCGTTTGGAGCCAAACCCATCACGGCCCCCGTGTTTAGCCAGCAAGCCAACTCGGCTCCAGCGTTCGGCTCTGCAGCGCCCTCTACAGGCCAAGGTGAGATTACGCGACATTAAAATCACATCAGTGACCTTGTGACCTTTACACAATTTGCGTTTCAGGAGGATTCTCGTTTGGAGGCGCTGGTGGTTTCACCTCAGGGTCCAACAGTAGTTTATTTCCTTTTGAGTCTGCGGCTCCTGCGGCCAGTCCAGCCGTCCCCCCCATGAGTGTGCCCCCTGCTGCACAGTTTAGCTTCGGTCAACCTCCTTCATTTAACATCGGGTGAGTTCTGGAGTGAAATCGGATGCAATTCAGTTTTGCGTTATTGACCAAATCCTGATTATTTTCCTTGGTCAGCAGGCAGAGCAAGACCACCTTCACCGCAACTTCTGCTGGGCAAAACTCTATCGCTGGACGCAAAATCAAAACCGCAGTTCGACGCAGGAAGTAAATCTTCCACGGCTTGCGCATAGACTATTCAGGCAAACACTGAAGTACTTAGTTTTCTCAGCACGGCACTGTGAGGGCTCACGGCGCCGTGGCGTTCGTCTCGCTTCGGGGGTCTTTGACAAACTGGGCAGGAAACGCCGACCTGAACAACAAATCTAACAGTTTGTGATGCAAAATAACACCTTACAATCAGGCAAAAGCCTTTCAGATAAGACCACACTTGCGCAGGGATTGTTTTAAAGAAGCTCTGAGAAGTGGGTGATTCGGGAGAGTCGGACCTGGTTTTGAAATTTACAGTCTTTGTTTTTTTTTTTTTGGCATACAGAGTGACTCGTTGGGTTTCTTGTGCACAGGTTGTGTGTGTGTGTGCGCGCAATTTTTTTTTCGTAGCAAAATGTGCTGTCGGAACCGTAGCTTGTACGCGCATCGGACATAAGAGCAAAATGAATGTTTTAAGGGGGTGGAGGTGGTTGTGAGGTTCAAGCCCCTCGCTGCGGAGAAGAAAGATGCAGGAGTCCTGGGTTTTTTTTCCCCTAATTTGCATCCTTGCATCCTCTCTACTTTGGAATCCGTTCTGGAATGTTTGTCTTGTTCAATTTGGTTTTCTTTCAGTTCTCGACTTCTCTCCATCTCTCTCTCTCTCTCTCAACTCGATCTTTTTTTCATCAACCTGTGCTTCTGAGTTCTGTAATTGGCCTTTGATTATATTACAAAATTGTAAATAGACCTTTTTTAATCTGTGAAATTTTGTGTTTAAGGTTCTCTTTTCAGTGTTCTGTCTTTTAGAAGTTATGTAATGCCCTTTATTCAAAGTTGCCCAAATCCATTTAAAAGTAAACTTAAATGCAAATCGGGGATCCTTTGAAGACTAAAGGAATATTGGCATTTCTGATCCACTTTTGTTTGGACCAAAACCAGTATTGTAAAAAGTGTTAAGTATATATTTTTTTATGACTTGTTTAAATGGACTAGGGTGACTTTGATGAGGACGTCTACTTAATTTTAAGGCCATGATAATTATTACTGGCTGAGTGATAAATAAAACCATGGATAATTGCGATCAATAAAACTGTTGTGGTGTAATTATTAAATGCATCATTAAAAAGCTGTGCTGTATTTATTTATGCATTTTCTGGAAAACCCTTTAAATGTTTAATGTATGGAAATGGTAGAGGAAGTGGAGTTTTATAAATATTTGCTGCGTCTTGTTGATTGTACTGTTAATTCAAACACAATTGAGACTTTGCATAAACTTATTTTGGACATTTCTTTTAATTATCTACATTAACAATTTTAATAAAATGTAGTTTTAATGCTAGTTTATTAGTACAATGCTTTTTTTTTTTTTTTTTTTTTTTTTGCTACGTGCAACATTTACGCCGAAATGACATCGTTCATGCAAGTAAAGCTTCCGTTGCTGCGTTTAATTTAGTTTGAATCTCGATTTAGTTGCAGGACTTTTATTTTGAAGTTTCCTGACCGCAGCCGGAAAAGTGTCTTTGTTGTGAGATATGACTGAGAAATAGAGGTATGTTTCGCTAATCTCTTGATAATAAACGTGTTAGAACTGTTTCACAAACGCTAATGTCTTTTTACTTAACGAAACGCGTAACATCTTTACTGAAAATATCTCGTCTTTGAAGTTTTTACCGTCAGAATTTTACTTCCTAACAACTGAAGTTAGAAGTAAAGGAATACTTGCCATCTTTTGCTAGAATTTTTCTACTATGTATTTAGTTTTTCGCTGTAAAGTATATACGATGATTTAGTTTTACGGTACTGTATAACCTGATACCGTAATTTTACTGCCTTGCCGTTACATTATTGACGTGTAATGGTTCAAAAATGTGTTGGTAATTATTATAGTTAGTTTCATATTTTAATCTCGGATTTTTAAACGCAGCAATGGCTTTTCATTTGTTGGTGTTCTTCACCGTTCCTTTCAAGAGCTTTTTTTTGTCGTCCTACTGATCATTTCCCCCCCTTCACATCACTCAAAGTCTCAGTTGTAGGCATGGTGCTGAAGAAGCTGATGCCAGTCGGAGTAAAAGCGGAGAAGCGTGATGGGAAATCAAGATTTAGAAGAGGTGTTTGTGGCCGTCATTCGACCAAAGAACACCACCAGCCTCAGCTCCAAAGAGTACCGAGCTAAAGCCTTCGAGGTGATGCAAACACCCCGTTCCTCCACTGTTCTTCTCCAGATCTGGCCATAATAAACACATGCTCATAGCTTACCTAGTGTAATATAAACTTAACATACATTAAAACTTCTTTTGAGGCCGGTGTATGTCACACGCCCCTAGAAAATTATAGTTTTCAACTGTAGCAAAAAGGAATGCTGGGTTTTAAAGAAAATCCACCAGCTAAATTTTAATAAATAAAAAACTTAAGTATTTCTTTACTTAAGCTGAGTTGTGCAGTTGCTAGGCAGATTGTCGTAATTAGAGATTAAATTATAGGTTGCACCCAATAAAAAATCTGGAAGAAACATTCACTTATTTGATCATGTCATATTGATGACTATCTGTAAAGAAATACAATGAATGTTCTGCTCAAGTTCGAACTTTGGTTCAACCCTCCAGCATTTATTTTTTTCACGTGACTTCAAAAAATATACAAAAGCTCACGCACGGTCTGATCTATATATCCGTGCAGATTCTGCTTCTCGAAGTTCCCCAGGAGGGAAAAGAAAAGAAGAGGAAGAAAATCCTGCTCGGGACCAAAATTCAGTCTGACAGCGACCAGACAAAGTCCATTCTGAAGTATGTTGATGAAACCACCAAGCCCATATCCAGTAACCAGGGAATAATGGGTCAGTAATCCGTGCAAGTGGTGCCTGGTTTCCGAAGCCTGTCAGTTACGACTCTGTGTTGTTAATACGTTTTTAATTAGCTGCTCTTCCTACAGGGAAGCGTGTCGTGCACATGAGGAAGTTTCAGTTGGACGGGGAAGGGGAACGGAAGGAGGCGTCTTTATTTATTGTGCCGATCAACGTCAAAGGTAAGACACTCAAAAGTATAATTTGCATTTTTCAGGGCGTTTTAAAAGACGCCTTAAAACAAATGGCCTAAAAAAACGTTACCACCGTGCTGACCTGTAAAATGTGGGTCAAAGGCATTCTGTAAAGTGCCTGGCAGTTTCGGGCAAGGCGTGAAATGGTCGTGTCTGTTATTGTATAGAATAACGAGCGCAGGTGTGAATTGTCCGGATCGGAAAGACCTTTGATAACAACGTGAAAAAATGAAAGAAGCTCCAAATTAAGGGAAAAGGAATGAAATGCAAGTGTAGTTGCTTGTTTCTCATTGTCATCGTAGTCTCTGATATCAACCGACTTGATATTTTATGTGACTTTTTCATGTTATCCCTTTATTTAGGCACTGGAATTAGTTTTTTGCCATTTCAGCCACTACTAATGTAATGGTTTGGATTTTGTTACACACTCCGACTGATCACTTTTCTGGAATTGTATAAAATGACTAAGAACTAAGAAATACAGTTGTGGTTCTTGTATAAAATAACTAAGAAATGTATGAAATCCAACATGATTTACGCTTGCTCTTCCTGGTTTAGTCCGGTTCACAGAGCGCCAGTAACAATTGTGTAAATAAATGTTGATCAATAATAACAATATATAAAACATGACGTCATATTGAGCATTTACTGGCCCAACGGTAGCTTATGTGGTCCATATGGCCGACCTGGTGACCCCGGGTGTTAAACATTACGTTTTGTTTATTATTCAATTCCATTCCAGAATAAACAACAGCATGTGTGAATCTCATTCTAGACAACAGCAAGTCTGTTTACCACCCCGGAAGCCCCAGTTTCTTCTGCCTTCATGACATCATGCGCGTCTGTAGCGAAACCAGCACACACTTCTCCTCAAGCACCTCCAAGATGCTGCTGGCCCTGGACAAGTACGTTACAAGTTATAGTCGTAGTTAGACTTGCTGTTTTAATAGTAAGTCCAGTTCGTATGTCAAATTATTTCTCACCAATCCGTTCTAACCTTCAAAATGCCGCCTCATAGTGTTTAGAGTACAATAGAATGCCTTTATTGTCATTGTATCACAGGGTTACAATGAAATTAGTATTGCTACTCCATTTTGTGCAAAAAGAAAGATGTGATAACGGTAACGTATACACACTGTAATAGCTACAATATATTAATACTGTTTATGGACCAACATATAGAAGGCAAGAAACAGTTTAAATCTAACACAGGCTATTAACAGTGTCTTCATTTTTACTTGTTGGCTTTTTCAATACACTTTACTAACGGTCTACTAATTTTTTCAAATTTTAGACTTTGGTTTAATTTGCCCCTTTTTCATAATTTTCAGGGAACGTGCCGTTGAATGGCACCATGCGCCATGCGCCATGGACTGTTTGAAGATTTAAAATTATTAACGTAATTATTTTAGAAAATTATTTGAAATTCAACAATTAGAATTTTAAATAGTTTGACGGTTAAACATTTTTTTGAACATTATTGAAATTTAAAAATGGCTCCTGAATTTCAATCATGAAGCACGTTTGAGGGACAAAAGACTAATTCTGATCTGGTCTCAGGTGGCTAGCGGAGCAGCACACGGTTCCTCACGCCATTCCCGCACTGTTCCGGCCGGCTCCGGTGGAGCGCGTGAAGACCAACGTGAGCAACCCGGCCTATGTGTCGGAGAGCAAGCAGAGCGACGGACCTCTGCACATGGGCTACACAGCTCTGGAGATCAAGAGCAAGATGATGTCCTTGGAAAAAGCCGAGATGTGCATCGAGAACCCGCTGTATGGGTCCGACCTGCAGTACACCAACAGAGTGAGCTGTAGTGAGATATAACGGAGTTATGAAAGCACGTGTGGTGTCTCATCTCTTTTTCTGTGGTCTCCAGGTGGATAAAGTCATCATTAACCCGTACTTTGGATTGGGAGCGCCCGACTATTCCAAAATTCAGATTCCAAAGAGAGACAAATGGCAGCACAGCATGAGCAGCGTCACAGAGGACAAGTATTTTATTTTAGTTTATATATTTAAGCTAACAATATAAACTTTAATAATACTGTAATAACCTGTATTTGTGTAAAAATGTGTTTATAAGATTTACACGATTTATTATTTATATTTATTCAAATATAATGAGTTTTTTAATATCACTAGGGTACATTTTCGTTAGTAGTGTATAACAACATCTGCGTCTGTCTATCTATCCATCCATCCATCTCACTCTCTCTATAAAATGTATTACAAACACAAACAAATTGTAAATAAATACATATTTGTAATACACATTTTATATACAATTTCTTCTAGAATTTATATTCCAGCTAAAGAGTCATTTACATGTTTGCTGTTTGAAAGTGTCGTAAGTTCTGCACTGCCGTGTGTGTCCTGCAGGGAGCGCCAGTGGGTGGATGACTTCCCTCTTCACCGCAGTGCCTGTGAGGGCGACACTGAGCTGCTCTCCAAACTGCTGGACAGTGGGTTTTCAGTCACACAACTGGACAGTGACCACTGGGCACCTATTCACTACGCATGCTGGTGAATATAAACCGCTTCCTGCCACCAGACTCCTGTTATTTTCTGCGGCATCACTTATCTTCTACTTCCTTTTGTGGTTGTTACTGCAATGTATATTTCTCATTTGTGGATATCTCTCTATCTCTCTCTCTCTCTCTCTCTCTCTCTATCCGTCTATCCATCCTTCCATCACTCCATCCATCCATCCATCAATCACTCCATCCCTAATCAAAACCACATTTCTACTTTTAGTTTTATCTTGATCTAGTTGTCTTCTCGTTTTTAAGTTTGTGAACCTGAACTGAATAATCTTGTTTCAATGTTTACATTTTTAGTCATTTTGAAACACCAATTTGCACATAATAACTGGTCTACTCACAACAAAATTATTTTAACCAGTATGTTACCAATAACCAATGATCAGATTACACGGAATCTGTGTAGGACAATACTCTAAAAGATGGTCAGTTTGGTTTTAAATGCCTCTGACGTAGTGGTCAGATGTGTGTTGGACTAGGCATCCTTTCCTGTCACTTCCACCATGTTCTGCTACTACTCTTCTACTACTAAAATTCTTTGTTTCTATGCAGGCATGGAAAAGTGGAGGCCACCAAGCTTCTCCTGGAGAAAGGGAACTGCAACCCCAACCTTCTGAACGGTCAGCTGAGCTCTCCCTTACACTTTGTGGCTGGTGGTGGTCACGCAGAAACCGCGAAGCTCCTGCTGCAGCACCCGGAGATCGACAGGGTGAGAGCCTCAGCACGCAGAGGTCAGAGGTCACAGTCCATCACTCATTCCCTGTCCATCTCCAGCACATCGAGGACCAACAGAAGCGTTCCCCGCTGGAAGTGTGTGAGGAGAACAAGCAGAACAACTGGGAGGAGACGTGTGATCTTCTACGACAAGCTAACAACAAACCAGTAAGTGAGACACTAGGGGGCGCTGTGACGTCTAAAGCTTCATCTCATGTCTCACAAGACTCGTCTGTCAAGTCCAGTGGTGTAAATGGACTTCGGTACTTTAAGTATTGTTTGGCTACTTTGTACTCTGAATATCAAAAATACAAGCAACTTTTACTCTCTACTTGAATACATTTGTGATTGAGTGTGTGTACTTTTTACTCCTACATTTGAACGGACACCTACCGTTACTAAATACATTGTGATTGTCAGCAACAAGTCGGCATCTTTTTCTACCGCGGTTAATTACTTGCGCCGATATGAGTCGATATCGCCATCCGCAGAGCGCTGAAGTTACTCGGTGCTAATAATGAGCTAAATCACGTGAACAAAATTTGAACACAGATAAATAGTGGACATTTTCCTTCTTTAAAGACTTTTCCCCCCTAATTTGCATAGCAATTTTGCATTGGTCTTGAATAAATTGTCTATTCAAATTATGATTAAACCTGAACTTGAATTAGTGGTTGCACTTTTTGGCACATTTGAGTTTGACTGTGACTGACTTTTTTGTTCTTTTTTTAAGAACCTTTTTAATTAAACCTCATAACGAATATCTTGTTTTTTTTTGCATTTCTTAGTGTTTTTGAGCCTAAATGCAGTAGGAGTAAAGTACTTAAATTATTTTAAAATGGAGTGCTTTACGACTTACTCAAGTCTTCAGAGAGTCGGTGACTTGTGATGGAGTCATTTTTACAGTAAGGTGTCTGTACTTTTGCTCTAGTATGTTTGTCAGCTATTCTTCACACCTCTGGTCTAAAGTGGCGGCGGTGTGTTTCAGTACGAGAAGGTGAGGATCTACCGCATGGATGGATCGTATCGGTCAGTGGAGCTGAAGCACGGGAACAACACGACGGTGCAGCAGATCATGGAGGGCATGAGACTGTCTCAGGAGACGCAGCAGTACTTCACCATCTGGATCTGCTCGGAAAACCTCAGTAAGCCTGAGCATCATCTCCACGTCCTCCAAACGCTGTGTTCTGATAAGCGTGCTGTCCTCTAGATCTGCAGCTGAAGCCGTACCACAAGCCTCTGCAGCACCTACGCATCTGGAGCGAGATCGTAACCGATCTAACGGCTCTGGATCCTCAGAGAGAAACGCCGCAGCTCTTCCTGCGCAGAGACGTCCGGCTGCCCTTGGAGATAGAGAAGAAGGTAGAGACTTGTCTTTGTCTCTAATTAAAAAAAAAAAGTAATAGGACTAGTGAATCAAGTAGGAAATTATGATTCAACAAATCTACGGATCCTTAAAAGATTAACTGTTTAAAACTTTGTATGTTTTAAAATATTAGAGATCATGTACAAAGACAAAAATAGTTCAATTCCAACAAGTATACAGTTTTTTTAAGTTAAGAGTTGGTCAATATAATTCACGATAGTTTTTCGAACATGTAAAAACAATGTGAAAACAAGGTGTGTTTCAGTTCTTGGTATAAAGTTATGGAATAATTTAAAATATGTACTGTACATCTAAAATGTAAAAAAGGACATGCAAAACAAATGCATCCGTAACTATAAATAAAATAATAATAAAAAAAAAAATGAGAAACTGAAAAAAAAAACTACTCTTGAGATTCCTAGATTTTTGCAGTTTTTATTATTTTGTTTGTTGTAAAGATGTAAGTGGATAGGCAACTATAAGCAATGCTTCCGCCTATTCTTTATTTTTTTGTTTCATTTCATGTCAAATAATTTGCGGGAGAGAATATTAAGCTTGTGGGTTTTGACCAAATAATAAAACTGAATTGAACACGTTCTGTCAGCCACGTGATGCTAATCCTGTGTGTGTCGCTTCCTCTCCAGGTTGAAGATCCGCTGTCTATCCTCATCCTCTTCGATGAAGCTCGCTACTGTCTGCTGAAGGGCTTCCTGTCTGCCTCCGACAGCAAGCTGATCACGCTCGCCGGCTTCCTCCTGCAGATCATCTACGGGAACTACGACAGCAAAAAGCACAAGCAGGGATTCCTGAAGTACGTGCCGATCGAAGCGATGTACACTTCGAGTTTAAGTGAAATCAATGTTTGCTTGTTTTCACAGCGAAGAAAACCTGAAGTCCATCGTTCCCATCTCAAAAGTCAAGAGCAAAGCGCATCACTGGACTAACCGGATTCTTCACGAGTACAAGGTGCTTCACGTTTCACATAAGGATTAGAGTTGGTACCAAAAATACATACTACTTTGATAGTCCTAATCTGAACCTAGATTTTACTTATTCCCTGATTTCATTGTAGAATTCAACAATTTTTGGTTTATTTTTCATTAGAGTTTCTTCACAGCAGATTGATCGCATCCAATTGTTCTTCAAAAGATGACCAGAAATTCATATTTGGACTAATGATTAGAACTACTAAACTACTTTTTCCATGCTATTTTACTAACCACTTTGTATGACAAATACTAACTAGTTTACTACTTTTCTGAGTTGCTTTACTAACTACTTTTTCTTAGCTAATTTCCTAATTAGTTATGCTGAGGCATTTTACTAGCTAGTTTCTAGGTACTTTAATACTTTGCTATTCTTTCTGAGCTCATTTATTTCAGTTACTACTTTAATAGTTTTACTGAGCTGATTTACATACTACTTTACAAACTACATTTTCTAAGCTACTTTACTACTTTTTTTACCATTTTGTTCTGAAGTACTTTATAAACCACTTTACTTTTACTTTATAAACCACTTTTTACCAGTTTTTCTGTGAGACATTACTATCTACTTTACTATGTTTTGGATTTGCATACTACTTAACTAGTGTTACTGATAGGCTTTACTAACTTCTTTTTCTAAGATACTTCTCTACATTACTAATCATTTTTTCTGAAGTACATTATTAACCACTTTGCTACTTTTTCCTGAGCTCATTTACTTAACTGCTTTACTAGTTTTACTGAGATACTTTCCAAACTACTTTTTCTGAGCTACTTTACGGCTTTAAAGTCAACTGCCTTCCACCCATTCATTATCTGAACTGCTTTTCCATTGCTGGATCACGGGGAGCTGGAACAGGACACACCCCCTGTATTAATGACTAACCAATCACAGAGCGTGATACATTCCCCAATTTTCCCAGCTCAATTTTCCCGGTTCCGATTCTCCTAAACTGTGGGAGTGGGGATGTTAGCTAGTTAAACCACTGTTAGTGTTAGTTGGTCATGATGTGGTTTGACTGGACTGGAGCGTTTTGTTGGGACAGAGCTTGAGCACCAGTGAGGGCGTGAGTAAGGAAATGCACCACCTCCAGAGACTCTTCCTGCAGAACTGCTGGGACATCCCCACCTACGGCGCGGCCTTCTTCACCGGCCAGGTCTTCACCAAAGCCAGCTCCAGCACTCACAAGGTCATCCGCGTGTATGTTGGCGTGAACACCAAAGGCCTGCATCTAATGAACATGGAGACTAAAGTAAGAACGTTTGGCTGCACGTGGAATGTGGGGAGGGACTTTTATTTTGTAATCTGCCTGTGTTAGGTTTTGCATCTTAGCTTGGAGTACGGAGCGTTCATGTGGCAGCTGGGTCCGGCCGACCAGTATGTTCAGATTCACAGTCTGGAGAACAAGAAGAACTTTATTGTGCACACCAAACAGGTACTCTTATTCTGCTTTGCGTGCGGACAGGAAGTGGAGTTGAGTTGTCTTGCGTCTGTCTTCAGGCTGGCCTGATTGTGAAGTTACTGATGAAGCTGAGCGGACAGATAACACCGAATGACCGAGCTCCGTTGGATAAATATGCTTACGGATGATATTTTACAGGAACCTATTTTTTTCAGTGTCTGCGGTTTGTTTTTGTATTATATTTTATCAGTAAACTTCAAAATAAGAGTTTTTACGAAATAATGAAAAAATGTTTAATCTTAAATACCATGTAATATTTTCTAACTAGTCTTACTATTTTTATGTCATAAATGTGGGGTTTTTTTGTAAATAAGACTTTTAATAATAAAAACAAATGGTTGAAAAACTTTGATGTGAATTTTTTCCTTGTTTTGGGAAGGAAAAAACATGGAAAAAAGCCTTGTTTTCATGAATTGAATTGATGTGTATTCATTATTTCAAGGTCATGGGTTCGATTCCTATGCTTGAACTTTTACATTTTTAAGACAATTTAGTGAGACAGCCTACATCTGTAGGCATACAATAAAATAATTTTAGGGCCTGTTTTTATATGATTATACTGTCATTCCAAGCGCAGCAAAAAACTTCTAGCTTAGTTTTTTCCATTTCCATTTTAGTTTCCTAATTCTTAAGTGCTTTTAATTAATTATTATACCATTTGGCCAACTGGGAGAGGTGCAACCAAATCTATAGTGTTTTTTCAGAGTTAAGGTTAGGGCTTCAGTGATCTCATCAAGGTCTCTTGTTCTTTCTGGCATAAAAATCAAAATGCTGAGATCGGGAAGGTGCTTGTATAAAGTTAACTTTATTGGCAGAGGTTTTAATTCTACAGGAGCAATATTGTGGTGAGAGCACAGGTGGAATGTCTATAAAACACAGTAAATAGTGAGTGATCTAAATTTTTTAGATCTATATTTACATCATGAACAGCCACACTATATGAAAGAAGCAAATCTAATATATGGTTAAACTTACAAGTGGAACCAAGTTGAAGCCGGTAGAGTTAAGAACGTCCTTAAATGAACGGTTTAAAGAGTCGTTAACATCATCTAAGTGAATGTTAAAATCACCTAATGAATAAAATAATGACTTCATCTATGGTGACTGCGAAACCTGCTAAGAATTGCGCAAATGCTTTTTCAAGTTCTGTTTTGTGCTTTGGCGGTCTTGTAAACTGTCACAATAAGAACTGATTCCCGATTTATGTCTGGTCGCTCCATGTGCAGCACTAATAATTCAAAAGAGCAGAATTTAAAGTTTTAAGATTTTTTTAAATGCAGCTTGTGTTCCACGAGAAATTGGCTGGCGTTGATTCATTTAGACTAATGTAATTGAAGCTTATTATCCAAAATAATTTCATTAATAATAAGAGATTTTGGTGATAGGGATCTGATGCTTAAGAGACCTAGTTTTAAGGGTTTTTTTTTAAGTCTTGTTTTGTACGATATGATTAGGTGTCTTTTTTTATTTATCTGAGGATATGTTGTTATTGCTAGACATCTGAGATTGTGATACAGGTTTTTTTCCTGTTATCATGTGTAGCATTTTCATTATCAATATTGTTGTTATTGTTATTAATGGAGCTATTATTATTACTATTCTTGGGAATCTAAGTGTACTAGATAGAAGATAGAACATATGTTAGATAGAACATAGACTAGCATGACTAGTTAACCCTCATAGTGCATCAACTTCTTGTTGCCCCTTTCACACATACAGATATTCCTGGTAAATACCGGCATTTTGCCTGCCGTGTGTGTGAACAGACATGCCGGGAAATTTGATCCGGGAATATTCCGGCACGGATGCCAGGAACGTTCCCGGTATATTGCCTGGATTCGGCCTTTTGGAACCGCTGTGTGAAAGGTTCTTTTCTGTTAAAATACCGGAGTGGCAGCGCTTGTGTGAACAGTCTTTCCCAGTAAAGTCCTTCTGGTATTTTTCCTGCATTTCCCCGGCGTTGCTGTGTGAAAGGGCCTAATGTAATTCTCACTGGTGAAGACGTCTGCTCTTCTCCAGACTTCACCATCCTTTTCTCTCGCTTATTCCCCCGTCGCTGTCATTTAAAACTACTGACGGCTGAACACTGGACTTCTGTTCCCGGGAAAATAAAAAGCTTGTTCTCCTGACAGGAATGGCTTCTCCGTTCCTCCGGGACGTCCTCACCCGCCGACAAAACCGTCCTAACCTGAGCGACGCTGGTTCACCGAGCAGGAATGAAGATCTTCCAGCAGGTGAAACTTGCTGTAAGACAGAGACGCCACTGAGATCTTTCTCACACTGGCTTTCTCACACAATGGCTGAATGGGAGCTGAGAAGGAGAAGGGGAGGGAATCCTTTCAGTTCTTCAGATGCAACAATGCTCTTTGTCTACAATGTCCCTCCATTCTTATTGGGGTAAACGTGGGGGACGTGGTGGAGGGGCGGCTTCTTCCCATAGCAACAGGGACAAAACAAGCCGGTCCCTGAGCACGCACACAAAAACATGCTTGAAATCTGGGATCTCTCTATCAGTCTCCACAACTTCTCTGAGACTTGAGCGAAGGTACGGACGTGGCTGCTCTTGGGTTGATAAAACCAAGGAGGAGAGGACTCAGATGACGCTGGATGCTCCCGTTCTCCCACGGACTTTTAGTTTGGGACCTCATGATGAACCGTGACAGCCAGTATGAGGACTCGATGTCCATTATGGTCCTGGAGAACATCAAGAACCAGCTGCTACGAGCGTTCCGGACCCCGGCGGAACCAAGAGCTTCGGCGACGTCGCCTCAAGCCGCCCAGAAGAGTTTGCAAGCCAACGAAGAACTCAGAAGAGCCAAAATCGATGGAGCCATCACTTGGCTGAGATCTGAACTGGTAGGTTGTTGAAGCCTGAGACGATAGATAGTTTAGATCCTGATCTGCTCTACTCACGCAGCTGGAGATGCGCTCGCAGGATCGGCAGCTTGCTCGGACTCTGCTGGGACTCAACGAGGAGATCCAGAGACTGAGACGAGAGCATGGATCGCTGCTTCTGGAGCCCGACAATGGGTTGTGAGGAGGAGGAGGAGGAGGAGGAGGAGGAGGAGAAGCGAAGAGATGTGGAGGGTTTTGAGGAGAACGTTGTACTGCTTTATTCTTCTACGTCTGGCTGTAGACCGCACTTTGCTTTGGCTTGCGTGTGATTTTGTGCAAATCAACCCAAAAATGACCTGGTAAACAAAAATTGTTTTTGTACTTCTTTATTGTTTTTAATAGCGATTTAGTTTTGTGGTTTAAATAATATCCATGTGATGTTCATTTGTTCCTTGTTGATTTCCGTTTTGCACTGTTAGATTAAGGTGGTTTATGTCTAAGGTTTAGACGCAGTTTGTTTTGGCTTTGATTGTGTGTTCTGGTGTCAGTTAGACTGAAGATCTGCCGTTGTAAAATCAGATTAAGTTTGATTAAATATTGTGTGATTTTAAATGGTTTTAAAGTTCCCTGTGACTCAGAAATGGAGTAAGCGGTAGAAATAGCTACTGGTTGTAAAGTCATCAAATTAACAATGATGTACAGTGATACACATGTGTATAACACACACACACACACACACACACACACACACACACACACACACACCTATATAAAGACACACACGTTTGATTCTGGGACCTTTTGTTCTGTTTAAACACATTCAACACACACACATTTTGTGGAAAGGCACTTTTAATACACGTATATTGAGGGAAAATGTTTTTTTGTAGAACATTGGAATATCAAACATTTCTCTGCACATTATTGGGAGAGTTAACAGAGAGCAGTCTGTCACCAGAGACTTTGTCTTTTCACGTCACGTCACGACATAGATTCGGACAGGTTTTACACACACACACACACACACACACACTGATCTTGTTGAAAAATTCCAACGTCACGGCACAGAACTGCGGCGAATAAAAGTGCGTTTTGGCGGGAATCCGAGAGCGACATTCGTGAAGTAAATGGAAGGGAAACAGACGATTTCTCCGGAGAAGGAGGACAGACTGCTGCCCGATGCCCAGCTGTGTTCTTCTTCTTCCTCCTCCTCTTCCTCAGACAGCAAACACTCCTGCTTCAGCTCCTGGATTCCGTGGTGAAGGTCCATCAGCTGCCGGACCAGAGCTTGATCCTGTGAGCGCATCTCCATCTACAACAGCATTCAACCAACAAATGTGGAAATAATCATCAAAAAAGTGAAGAAAGGTGTGAGTGAACTTTAAATAAACCATTATACAGATTCATGGTTTTATCTCCAGTACTTTACTTGAACAAAACATAAGGAAATCACTTTATTAGGTTCACCTGCTTGTTAACGACCCATTTCTAATCCGCCAATCAGATGCCAGCAACTTAAAAAAGGCAAGTATGGTTTCCAATTAGTTATAGTCTTGCAATACATGGTCAAGACAAACTGATGCAGTTCAGACAAAGGTTTAAGTGACTTTAAAAGGTCCTGTGGCGCAAATGCCTTGGTGATGCCAGAGGTCAGAGGTCAAGCGGATTGACAGTAGTTCAAATAGCCTAATTGCTACAACCGAGGCAAAAGAGCCTCTCTGAGTGCTCAACACGTGGAGTCTTGAGGCGAATGGGATGTGGCAGCAGAAGACCACACCGGGTGGCAGCCGACATTTCTACGTGGTGCTTCCATGTCAATGTGGACCAAAATTTCAGAGTACTGGTGAGTAGTTGTCTTCTGTATTTATTCATTTTAAAACACAAAATTAGGTTTCGATAAAGCAGGACGAGCTGGAATGTTGCTATATTAATTGTTAAAATAAGAAAATAAATATAATCGATAGAGAAGATAAAACAAAACTTTAGAAATGTTCTAATTAATGTTCTAAAACTAAATTAGAAACACAGTACTGTATTTTAAAGCACAATTTAATCTGTTTATCTCACGTTTAGCATTCCAAAAAAATAAAAAAACTTAAATGGAATACTGTATATAGAATAATATATTGCTTAAATAACATATATATTATTATATATGTATTTGATCAAAATCAAGACTTTTTTGTTTGACTGTTGATAATTTAATTTAACAATATTTTACATTTCTTATACATATTTATAAATATTCCATGTAATTATTATGGTTATACATATTACAATTGATAACATTATTTTCTGCACACAATTAAGTTACTCTTTCGTCTTGTAGTAGGATATTTCAAAATTGAATTCACAAACAAAAGAACCCCAAACAATTCAGAAACAAATAATTAGGATAATAATAACAAAAAATAAATAAAAGTGATGAAAAAAGACCCATAATGACGGAAGGAATTATTATATTGTGAATTCTAAACATTTAAAGCAGAGATTTAAAGCAGGTTGGGATGATCTTGACAGTGAGGGAGTAAAATCTGGGCCAGTTGCGTGTTTTATGTGAACGTTGCCATGACGAGTCACGGGTGCAAATGCTGTAAATGTCAAGCAATAAATGGAGAGGGAAGAACCGAACGGTGTGTAACCGCCTCATAAATCTGTTCACATGTTAAATGCTGCATGAAGACAAGATGACCTTTGACCTTAATGATGTCCAAATGCCATGACCTACATTTGAGAGCATAAAACCTCAATTTATACATGCCCTTTAATATTAATTGCGTTTTTTTTTTTAAAAACCTAACCCTAACAAAACTATATGTATATTGATAATGAAATATCTAAAATTATTGATAAATACAGGAGAGACATTTAATTTTAAAAACCTGTATTTAATTTAATTTTTATTTAATTTATTTTTATTATACAGTATACAGTATAGATTTACACACACAATGGTATATATTTAATAAAAATATTTTTACAAAAACCCATTTAATTTAAATATATAATATGTAATACATTACAATATACATTATATATATATATATATATATATATATATATATATATATATATATTTATATATATTTAAAAATGGTACCCAACATTCAAATATTAATAAACTATATTAATTATAATGATACTATTTTACATTTTTTATATTTTATATTTTTATAATATAGCACAGTATTATTCATACTTTTATTATGTTACAGTTTCTTTTAATTAATTATAATAATATTATATATGCACACATACAATTTCTTTTAAAAAAAGTGAACTTTTAGTGTTTTAATGGCAAAAATGAAGTTACACACACACAAAACCAAATAATCTTCCCACCAAATTGAATATGGAAATTCCATAAAAAAAAAAAAAAAAAGATTATTTCCCTACGAACATTATTTTGTCTATCAAATCGTCAGATATTATAATCCTCACCAGCTCTTTCCGGAGCCACGTCAAAGCCGCCTGGATCCGGCCTGTAGCCTCCTGTCCGGGCCTGGGCTCCGCTCCACACGCTCCGCACTGGTCAAAGCCTGTGTCTTTACGGGAGAAATCCCTCAGTCTGCTGAGAAGCCCCTCCATCAGCTCCGGTCAGCTGAAGAGATGATGACCCCTGCCCACCACCCCCCAAACACACCGCATCTGGGTTTTATACGCGTGTGAGGCTGACGTCACGCCGGAGTGTGGCTTTGTCAAACTTTCTGGCATGTGAATGGATGAGGAGTTGCCATGGCTCGGCAGGAAGTTGGAGTGATGCTCTGGGCCGCCGCACTTGGAACAATCGAGCCGTGATAAAGCGAGCTGTATTTGCCCAAGCACCGGGAAAGTAAATCGTGAAGCCGCCTGGAACTCTGACGAACATGGCCGCATGCCGCCGCGTTCCTCACCCGTTGCCCTGGCGACCTGCACAAACCAGCAATACATCTCCACTTCAAACCAAAATAGCAGACAAAAGTGGCTATATTTAAACTGAGTGCGTCAACCCAACAGAGGCCTTTTAAACAAAAAATATTTATTGGGAAAAAAGAAAATCGGGGGTTGTAACCTGATCATAACCTGATTGTTGGACATTTTTCAGCAATTTAGCTGATTGCATCGTGTATGTGGTACTAGATGGTGAAATATAATACAGTAACATTTTTAATACGTTTCAGTGGGTTGTGTCGCCCCCTTGTGTTGATATTTGGTTCGGCCACAACAAGCGTTTATTTTATGTCAATAATTTTATTTTAATGTCAATAATGCAAAAATATTTTCAATACACATATTTTACATTAAAAAATTATTTTTTTTACTGTGTATTTAAATACATATATTTTTTATACTGTGTATATATATATTTTTGTATTATTATATTGGTTTCTTTTAAATAATCATATTAAAATTATATATGCGCACACAGTGTCTTTAGAAAATGAACTTTTAGTGTTGTGACAAAAATGTTACACATACACACATTTTGTTTGTTTATAATATATACAAACAAATATATATATATATATATATATATATATATATATATATATATATATATATATAAAATATAAATAATATTATAAATAATATTTATATTTTCCATAAAAATAAGACAAAGCAGAAAATGTTGGCAAAAAAGTGACATTTATTCACAGCAATAAAATAAAACTATCTGTATATCGCCAGGTCACAAAGATGTTAGATTGATCTGTGAGTGAGTTCAGGCAGAGGTGGGATTCTTGGCGGCGGCTTCTTCTGCAGGCTTCCGTTTCTTGTGTCTGCTCCGCTTCTTCTTCTCTCCTTCGGTCTTCTTGCTCTGCTGAGGCGTGGGCTTCTTCCTCTTCTTCAGGCAGCTCAGAGGGTTGGGATTGGAAGCTTTCCTCTTGCGCTTCCTTCCTCTCCTCTCAGCATCAGCACCTGCAGCGATGCCCTGCTTCTCCTTCAGGCTCCTGATGCTCTCCTGCTGACCTGAGCTGACCATCAAGCCCAGCTGCACCGCCTCCACGCGCTTCAGAGAACTCTCCGACGGCTTGTCCAGGACCATGGTGTTGAGGATGATGTAGAGCAGAGGAACACCGGGGATCTTTTTCAGGGCTTTCGTCAACTCCTGATCCTGTGGATGAGGATTAAACGGTGGATTAAATCAGATGAAGATTGATTGATTATATTTATCGCCAATTAAGATGGAGAGGCTATTTCATGGCATATACAAAATTTTACATGCATTTATGTACAAGAGAGAACATGCAATATTATATTATAACAAGATGGATTTAGTAAAAGAGTTCCTTAATTATATACGGTCCATAAAACAATTAAATATGCTTCATAATATGAATTTTTGATAAAAACTCTAAAATATTTGATGTTAAAACACACAGAAATAGTTCACTCCAAGTCTTTTGGATTTAAAAACAGGGCATTCCAAAATATGCGTTTAACATTTAAAATCACTCCACAGTTCAGGCACTTTAGGGTTTCTTCTCCAATGAGTAAATGTCCATGTGTCCATCAGATGAAGATGTTTCCTAGCCACTTTCTCCTTGTGGCTTGCTCCATGGTTCAAACCACGCTCAAATCATGTTGTGGATGAAACCTCAACTTGTCTT
>MU204349.1:5961436-6018907 GCA_017309775.1 Paedocypris sp. Pulau Singkep
CACGTATTATCATTACGGAAAACAGTCGGAAGCTGCTGCAGCCGAGTCACACCGAGTCCGCCCGAACATCCGAGCCGAACGTCTCCTCCACTTTAAACACGACCGTCGCAAACTGTCGCGAATCACGTGCACCAGCCGTAAAGCGATTTTAAAGCGGAAAATTAAACTTTTACAAAACGAAGATAAATTAAAAAAAAAACAATGAGATTCAGCTAATTTAATTATTTTATATTGTAACGCAAGTACATTGAAAGTAACTGTAATTAAATTACTTAAAAATGAACAGTAATTCGTTACTTTACTTTTTCAGTGAAAAAGTAATTTAATTACAGTAATGCGTTACTTTGTAACGCGTTACACCCAACACTGGTTACACATGTGAAAATTCTGCAGGGACGCAGTGTTTGGACCAATGCAACTAAAAGTGCAAGTTTGTGTTTTCAGTGATGCTGCTTTCTTACTAGAATGTCATTGGTTAGTCTTGTTTCAGTCATTGATGGCCGACCAATCACAGCGCAGGACACAATTTCACAGTTCACACTCACACTTGTGATCATTTATTTCCAATTCTCTGTTTTAGGACAGCGGCCACCCAGAGGAACCCTACGCCAGCTTTTTTTCTCGACTTTTCTGTATGTTCTCACCTGTGTTGCGACGAAGTAGTGGTGCGAGTTGGTTTCTCCAAGCATGGAGCGGAAACACTCGGAAGCTGGAATGGGTTCTTTGGTGTGTTTGCAGTTCCTGATCTGGAACCTCTGCAGGATGAGCTTGGCTCCGTACAGATCCTTCGCGAGCGTCTCCAGCTCCTTCAGCGCGCAACTAGAGAAGGAAACCACGCGTTTTACTCACAGCGACACTGCTCGCGCGTAACACACGATGGTCAAATCTTACTTTGTGGTGCAAAGCTGAACTTCCGCCATTAGATATTTAGGCAACTGCTCTTTTATTTGAATCTTGTTTTTCAAAGCTGCTTGGCAAAACGTCCCGTCGATTAAAACCTGATGCGGTTCCCTGAAGCTGAAGTTGTACTTGTAGAAACTGAGGGTCTTTTTCGCCTGCTTTTGGCGTTTTATCTTCATGATGAGGCAAGTATGGACATGAATTTATAGGCAAATGTTTTGTATTTTCCGTCCTGAAGCAGAACACGGCAAAAGCGCTTAAACTTTTTGTTTTTAAAAACGTCGAGCTGTCTTCATAATTGTACCAACGCTAAATTCTACTACAACGCAGACATGTGTTCTGTTGTGTTACAACAAACTGCTACCGAGTAGAAAATGCGTCGAACCAATGTTAATGCTAAAACCACTCGAATGAAAGCTTGAGATGATTGTAAAATTTGACGATTGTCAAATGAAATAATAACGTTGGGTAAATAAAAAGTGGATTTGCTAAAGCTAAGCCTGTGCGTTTAAAAACACACCAGAACCCTGTTTCGTTGTTTCGTTGACCGCAATTAAAGTTCCGGAGACAAGTCACTAATTCAATAAATGAACCGATTCATTTGAATTGCTTTTCTTTCGTTCTCTTTCAAACGTATTGTTGAATCAGTTCATCGTAACGATTCGACTCAATGGCAAGTTCCGGAAGTGACGCGTAACTACGACATATACATCCGGCTTGTGCAAACATGGCGTCTCGTAAAGATGCAGCGCCTGGAAAATCATTCGAATGTCCCGTCAAACAAATCCAGATCGAAGGACTGGTAAGACAGTGCATTTACTTTTACAATAGTAATTCGATTTTTTTCATAAAAAAATTAAATCTATAAAAGTTGATAAATCATAATACATGCAAAGTTCATTTGTCTCTGGTTCTAGATTCTTACGGAAAAAACCAAACAAACGAGCCTTATGTTGATGCCACGACAAATATGTTATCAGTAATAGTTTTTAATTTTGTGTTTTAAATGGCCACCTGTGTTGGATTATTTTGTACGAGCGTCTCGTTTCATTATCGAAATTCAAATAAAAAGAAATATATACGTATATATAGTCTTATACACATTATGCATGATATAACATCCAAGGAAATGTATTTTACAATCGTCCAGCATTTAAACATGGGGTGGGGGGGGGGGCTGTATGCGAGAAAGAGATACAATAAAAAGATAATGAGATAAAAACAAGGAAAAGATGAAAAAAGATAAAAATCCCGTCAGGACGCTCTCAATGGTGCAGGTGTAAAAGTTCCTGCATTACCAAATCCAGTGTTTTAACTCAAGTCAAAGCATTTTGTTTACATTTTTAAATTATTAAAATAATGTGGATATTTAATATGCGTCAATTATGAAATTTTTTTTTAAGGAATTCCAGGACATTGTTTAATTTGTTTGTTTGGCAGGGAAAAAACTGAGGCAACTTTATCACATAATTTTCTCAGATTTGTAATCTCTGATTAGACAAGTTTTAGTGAGTGTTAGTAGGCTGAGTGTCTATTTATTTGATGTAACCAGAGTTTATTTGTATTTATTGTGTATGTCATTTTCAGAAGGCGTTTGTATTTCCTAAGAAAGTTATGATTGGATCTGAACGGTACGAATGAGATCACACAGACGTAACTGAGTGAAGTAGTGGATTGTGTTTCTGTCTGGCCCTTTTAGCCACTTTTAACAACACTAGTCTTGTGATCTTGTGCATTACTTAAATCCATTACTTCAATCAAAATATTCTTTATTTGATCAAAACCGTTGTTGTTGAAAGATTAGTCTTATTGACTAGTGTGATTATATTTATATATGCAATACTTCTCTGATGCTTCATTCCCTGTTTTAAAAAGCTTTTTTTTTAAATCATGATCCACGGATTCCACGCCATCGTCGGTCAAATTTAATAGTTCTTGCATATTAAATGCAATTCGATTTTCGTATGTAATTTAGATCGCAAACATAAAACAAATGCATGTTTACACTTTACATGTGTAAATAAATCCATCATTCAGCTTTAAAATATTTATGAAATGTGTTATTCTGGAGTCATCCAAAACATACAAAGATTGCTGCTTTCATTCTGAAATCTACAAATGATGTCACAAGACATTATGGGGGAACCTGTAAAAGCACAAGGCCTGAAAATACAAGCAAGTTTCTTTTCCATTTTTTTTCTATTCCGGAATAGTTTTTTTTAAACTCATTTTCAGCTCTATACATTTTAAACTGACTTGGTTTAAAATCTGCTGTAGTGGAACTAGAATAGAATAGAAATCCTCTTGATTTCATTGCAGGCTGCGAATGCATTTGCACGTCATTGAAAACTCATCTGATTGTGCTGCTACCCACATTATCCAATTTTTCGCGTCAATCCTGCTCGCTGATCAGGCGAGAGCAGAATAAAGAATAGAGGAAGACCCCCAGATGAACCATCTGCTGCCTTTCCCCTCGCTCCAGCCACCTGAGAATCTGCCATTGTTGCCGCGATCCGTTCCGTAGACCTGCTGTTCCACGAGTTTGTAGATGAATACAAATAAGCTAAACGTATAAAGCAGGTGGATTAGCGACGACTGCTTCAGGGTTGGTAAGCAGCTTAAACACAGAGCTTCACAAATCCCTTCCAGGGACACCAGACTCGCTCCTGCTCCCACTCTCTCCCTCCGTCATTTGAAGCGCTGTAAATTTTGACCTTTTGGTTAAAGCCGAGCATGTTGGAAGCGATGTAAAATAAGGTTTGCTTATGCTCCATGTGTGCGTAATAATTTCTGGTTCCCCCAGGACCACCTCTGTTTTTAAACCGTCTCGTGCATTAGCATGCCTGAATGCATACAAATGCTAATACACTTCACATGTACTGAATTAAAGTTTGTTGTTTGGAAAGGGTAGGGTATATGTATTTAAGACAAAAGCGAACTGATCCGTGGTTTTTTGTCTTTTTAAAACCAAACTAGTGTCAGATGAAAATTTAGTGATATTCATTAAAACATAACTGGTTTAAGGGTTATTATTACACTTATAATAATATGAAAATATATTAAGCACAATACACATGTATTATTCCTGATGTGTACGTGTAAAAAACTATGTATTTTTGCTCGTCAACAGTATCCCATTATTTTTCAGTAGGTATGTATACATTATATATTTATATATAAATATTTGTTACAATTAGGATTTTAACGCTTCAGGTTTTAATCTCTAGCTTTAGAGTTTAAAAAAACCAATATTTTCAGCTGTCCTAAATGAAACTAATCCCAAACAATATGTGTATATTTGTGCACCATATGTTTTCACTTGTCCAGCTTTTGTACGCAAGCAAATATTTTGATGATTTAATAATTAATTGCCTTATTTATTATATACGTTTCTCACAATCGGGATTTTCACATTTTGTAGCTTGAATGCATTACGGTAATAGTGTATTAATAATAATGAAAATTCTCAAACCCCGCCATTGCTGCTCTCAGCTTTATTATTCATTACTGTATATTTAGTTACAAAAAGCAATGAATGGCAATGAAATTTACTTGATATACATATGGCGTTTTGATCTATGTTAAAAAACATTAAAGAAAATTCAACAAGCATCTCACAAGCCAATCACAGATTCCCATTAAGGTCTGGTCAAATTAGTGACCCAGAGTTTAACCAAATGGTCAACAGGGGGCGCCAACAATCCACTGCAATCACTCCGTGTCATCCTCCACTTCAAGAGCATCAGCGCTGCCTCACATCTCTCCAGCCAGTGACGTTTGGCTGTCAATATCACTTGAACACGCCAGCGCTATACAGCAATGCTTCAGTGCATTTCATGGCACCACCAACTGAGCAGACAGGCTTCATGAAATATAGATGGAGGAGAAATCTACGAGCGTGAATGTATACGCTCCGTCCAGTGGCTCTAAACTACCCCGTGTTCGCTGGTTTTGGCTTCAATGGGGCTCGCAAAAGCATCCAGCCCGTCAAGGTCCTTCTTTGAATGGTGGGAAGAGATCAAGAGATCAAAGTCAAATCCATCTGCATATCACGTAAACGGACGTAAACCGCTCCAGCCATTCAGACGGACGCTAAAAGCACTTTTTGTGATGAATTTGTTTAGCCATCTTTCACAATTCGAAGGCCTCGGATGATGACAGAAGGGACGAGCGAGTGACGCTTATTTACGGCTTTTTGAGAGACATCGGCACGGTGACGCAAAAGTGTGAAGAGCATCTTAACAGAGAAGCTGATTCACCGTAAACCTGGAGCGCCATGAAAGATTGATGGTGGGGAACAAGCCAGGAACAGGAAGCAGAGCCGACCCCAGCTTCCTGTGTCCTTCACGGTTCCTGTGACATGACCTGAGATGAAAGTGACTATAGAAATTACTGGGAAGACCCGTTTGATGCTGAGACATTTGAAATGCCTGAACGATGTAAAAACCTTTTCACAACGTGTCATTTTACTTTTGCTACTGGAAGACAGTTGTAGTCACGGCACATTAAATAGATTGAGTTATAGATTTAAAGCAGCTCCAGTAGCTTTACATTTAAATATGTGTAATGTGACATTTATTTCATTATAATTTCAAGCCAATTTTTAATGAGTCATTTAAGCTGTCCAAACAGCATTGCAGAAATGAATCATACCATGAAATGCAATTTGTAAAGCAAACATATAAATGGTAAATTCAGTATAAAAGCCCACACAAGGTCAACGTTAATGCAATTAATACAGTAGAATACAAATACAGTACCAGGAAAACGAGATAAACTTATGTAAACAAAAACGATAATGATGGTTCGTTTATTGTACACTGAACATTGAAAGACACGTTTATTAATATTATAGTTGTTTTTTTTACTTCCACATTCTAGAAAAGGATTTAAATCCGCGTATAATTAGTCGAAATAAATAAAATTCAGAAAATTCAACCGCTGAAGCATTGGTGGAAAATCAGATGTGACGAATGGAACGTTTAAGCCCCAATATCTTTGCGTTGAGGGCGAAAAATGTATAGAATCTGTTATTTAAATGTGTACATGTGTATAAACCTCTACACCTTTTTTTATTTGAGTTAAAAAGTTAGTAAGTTAGCATGTCTGGTTGATTACTGGTTGAAAGTGTCACAGTTTTCCACAGCAGAAATATCTTTGAACTAAATCTTGGATCTGTTCCTGAGCGTCAGCGGTGAAGGCTTCGTCGTGTCACTGTTTTGACGGGTCAAGTGCAGAGCTCTGTGGGATGCTCCTGGGTTTCACTTTCTTCCTCTCCGGTCTTGAAAGCCGTCGGAATCTTCACTGAGGTCACATGTCGATCTTCATCAGAGCGGCTGAATAGTCCAGACCTTCAGCGTTCCTCCTGGTGACAGATGGACAATGGGGACCAGCACTCAATGCCTCCCTGATTCCTCAAGACTTCAGCTTGCGTTACCACTGGCTTTTATTGGCCGTCTCTGCAGGTCTTCTAGTCACCTTGTCCTCTGAAGACAATGAGCGAAGGCTAAAACAAGCCGATGGGTTTGCAGCAATATTCCGGACCAAAGGAGAGCGATTTGTCGAAATGTGTCGCATTCGCTTCGACGAGCAGAAGCGATCAATTCACAAGGTCAATTCAAGAGGTGACGAAACTAGCCAATCAGTGCCAGTGGCCGTGTCTAATAGTGTCCTGGGACTGAAGAGGCAGGTTTTACTCCAACTGTTCGGACTAAGAAAGCATCCGGAGAACGTCGGCGGTGATTCTCAACCAGCTGGATTCAGTTATGTCCACTGGATTTCCTTCGTTTGCGAAAACGTTCGACTAAGAAATGTTGGAAAGAATAAAATCAAGTTGACATGACTAGATCTTCCAACATCCACAAAGAAATTATGGTTTTCTTGTTGGTTGAGTGTTGTAAGTTCATTCCTCTAAATGTGTATTCAATTCCCTTCCACGTTTCCTCTGAGTGACATCACAGCTGACCCGCCCACTCTTGCTGATTGGCTGCTTCTGTCCTCTTCTGAATTGTCCTCAAAAATTTGAATTTGAGTTTCATGTTGGTGTGTGTCAAAGCAGCCAGACGCAATCGCATATACGATTCCACAGCCCTTCTGAAATTCATTCGGAATTTTCTTTCTTTTCGGAATTTTGCGTCTCGACCTCAGAGATGCTTTGAAAGGGTTTCTGGACGTAAGGTGTTCAGGATCTTTCTGTAGAACTCGCCCCCCCCCTGAAATTGCTTCTGAGTGAGGATCAGCCTTTGAAGATGAATGGATCATGTTTTGTATTGATTTTTCTTCCCTCCCGCCATTGGATCTTTAATCTTGGTTAAGCATCGGGAGATTTAGGCGTCGCCAAAGGCTTCTGAACCAGGATCTTGTTAACTATCTGTTTCAACTGACCTTTCAACGCCGGTCCCATTAACACCGGGTGCGAAGTTTATCGGGTCCGTTCTCACCTCGAGGTGTTTTACATGGCCTGTGTTTTTTCTTTTTTCTTTTTGGTTGCTGGAATTTAAATAAGGTTAAGCTGCTGGTGGTCACAATTGAAAATCTATTATTGTGTTAGGTGCCAGCTTCCTGGACTGGAGGATCGATACTGCTTTGTCGACAGATTCAAGTCCCTGCTCTGCTCTGCTCGGCTGAAGATGAATTAGATTTTTCTATAAAAACGCTGCGCTTCGCTTTGGCTCTGAGCTTATCGCTGCCATGTGGGCTGCTTTGCTCCTCACCTGTGGTATTTCATCCACTGTTATTACCACTGGCCCGCCACTGCAGATGCCTGGATGCTTTTTCAACTCCATCTCTTCTCATTGGTTGATCTACTGAAGACATTTCTAATTCCGACTGTTTGTGATTGGACGTTGTGGATTAAAGAAGCAGTTTGGTTTGCGGCTTTCTAGCTACAGAATTCCTTAAACCTTTCTGGAACACAATGATAGCATACAAATGCAATGCGTTTATGGTGTGGCGCTAAACACCAGAGGTGTAAAGAGTAGCTGAAAGCCATACTTCATGCATACACGAAAAGTGGAAAAGTCTCCAATTTTGTAAGAGCTTAAGCTCTTGGTTTGTGATGAGGTTTTATTTCTTAACATAGAGATGACATTTAACTTTTCAATATTTTTGTAATAGATAAAAAAAGAACAAATGTCAGTCTCAGTCAAACTCAAATGTGCAAAAAGTGCAACTACTAATTCACTTTCACGTGATTTAAAGCATAAATATCATCCAGTACCTTAAGCATCCTGCAGATGGTGATATTATCTGCGTTACAAAAAGATGCAGACTTGTAATGCTAAATGTATATTAAAATGTAGTGGACTGCTAAACACTTTTTTATTTTGTTGTACAGATCTTCGTAATCACAAGTTTTCTTCATTTCAATATTCCTTTGTGTAGCTTTGCATCCTGGTTAATATTGCAGATTTCTACTTAAAATTCTGGGTTCAAGATTTATTATTTAAAAATGATGGCACAGGTTTTGAGGTTTCTGATTTCTGGGATTCAATCTATTGAGTCTTTTCAGAACGTATCACGGTTTTCCGCCAATCTTCCGCCACAACCTCGAACTCCTGAGGTTCTCCAACTGAAACAGACATTTTGTTGAACTTTTTAGAGTTAAACAAGTTTATTGAAGTTTTTGAGATGATTTTGCATCATTGGCACTCACTGTCTCAATCCTCGCAGGTTCAGTTTGCATACTTGAATTAAAGCATATTACGCTATAGGTATACAAATATTTAAAAAAATAATTTTATGCTGTTTTACTGTTAATCACCAATTAAATTTGCTGCCACTTTGTAGTTTTGTAAAGGTTTTTCTCATCCATATAAAGTCATGTCACAGACTAGTGAAATAATTTAATTCTACAAATCACTTGATTTTCAGTCTGTTTTATCATAATTTGATGTGTACAAGCAGCAAACAAGTTTTTTTTTAAACCAGTGTGTTGAAGCATTGTGACGTGGCGTTTGTTCAGGTGGTGATGAAGATCATCAAGCATTACCAGGAGGAAGGTCGGGGCAGTGAGGTGGTGCAGGGGGTTCTGCTGGGGCTGGTGGTGGAGGACCGCCTGGAGATCACCAACTGTTTCCCCTTCCCGCAGCACACCGAGGATGATGCAGACTTTGATGAAGGTACCTGATGCTTTTAATCCAAACACATGGTCATGTTCAACATGTCTCCTCGCAATGACAGTGTTGAAGATGTTCGGGACTTCTCTTGCAATTACATCATTGGCAACGTTTAGGGATTCCCTTACAATGACCATGAATATTTTGGGGATTTGCTTGCAATTACATCATTGGAGATGTTTGGGGATTCCTTTGCAGTGTGATAGTTGACAAGGTTTCAACAATTTTTTTTCTGTGCAAATAATTTTTGTACTAGACTCTGTGCTCATACTGATTATTATTGAGGTCTTTCAGAATATAGATGTACAATTCCATTTTTTTGGACATTTAAAATGTACTCAAATTTTTTAAAACATTTCTCAAATTGGTCCCGTATTCCAAGAACACACACTTTTACTGGAAACATGTTGTTGAGGAGGAAACTGAGGAAGTCGATTTGTTTTGGCCCATTTAAGTCTCAAACCTTCTGCTTGGTCTCTTTTCCAGCTCCGCGACTAGAAACGCACAGTTGTGATGTTTAATAAAAACGGAAGTGTGGTAAATACCGTTAAATACCCGCCTGCAGTGTGTGATTGTTACTCGACTAAGTTCTGGCTTTCACTAGCCGTCTTTTAACACTTTTTACACACGCTAGGTTTGTGTAAAAGTGTCATCTGATGCGCTTCATCACACCACTGGGTCCAACCTCTGTTTACTGCCTGTCAGGGGGCTTCAGCGGGCACATCATCTCCAGGGCTCGCGCCAGTAAACCACGTAGTAAATTGCGGTGTAGTTGAGCAGAGAGCCGTATCCCAGCTCAGGTTTGGAGCTTTTATGGGCTTCTTCAGTAGCCAGCTCTAACCAGAAGCCTCATCAAGCTGCTCTGAGAAGTGAGGAGGAGGATGATCAGGGCTTTTTTTTTGGTGTTTGTTGGGTTTTATGAGCTGGGAGACCAGCGGTGGAGCTGGAGAGGCAGGGTCGCATTATTAAAAGTGTAACGGCCTGTAGAGACTCGTAAATGGAGGCAGGAACGAGCGCTGGCCTGGATTCTCTCCTGTGAACTCAACGTTGGGGTTCGTCAGGAGATGATGAGTGTGGAAACGGTTGTGATTGATTTCTGTCCATGTGAAGGTGTGTGTGGGCTTTTCACATTTAGAATTATTCAGTGATGAATGTGTGTATGTAGCTACAGGCAGCAATGCTGGAGTTCAATTATGTGTGTATTTTTTTTAGACATTTTGGAATGTAGTGTCATACATGAGGTTTTATGGTAGGTTGGTTGGTAGGTAGTTGGGTTGGTAGGTAGTTGGGTAGATTGGTAGGTAGGTAGTTGGGTTGGTAGGTAGTTGGGTTGGTAGGTAGTTGGGTTGGTAGGTAGTTAGATTGGTAGTTTGGTAGATAGGTTGGTAGGTAGGTAGGTTGGTTGGTTGGTTGGTTGGTATGTAGGTAGGTAGGTTGGTGGGTTTTTGTTTAGTAACCATTCTTTAGAAAGTTGCAGCTTTTGTTTCCCGAGTGTGTGTCAATTATTGAGTATAAGTTATTTATAATCTACTTATGAAAACATTATCAAATCATTAAAGAAAACATACGTACCATACGTTTTATTTGCCTTTAGCCTCCAAATCAGGATATTTAAGTAATAATGTTTTAGGCTGTCATTGTATGTAAAAATTAATAAATACATTTCTATTGAGAATGTGCAAAACGGTCAAATCGTGTGGGGGTTTTTTTTTTTTTTTTTAATCTTAACTAAAAGTCTTTGAAGTTTTTCGGCTTTTTATTGTACCATCAGAAAGCATAACATGTAAAGTAATTTGCTCTTTTCAGATCCCCTTATGAAGAACAGTAAGATTTGAGACTAATTTTAAACGAGAACTTTTCACCTTGCATTTTTTCCTCCACCGTTCTGCTTTACCATGTGTGTTACGCGCGTGACGCCGATTGCGCCTCCGGTGGTCTTCTGCTTCATTTCATATATCCGCTTCTGCTGCAGGGCGTCGGGCCCGACAGTGTGTGTGTGTGTGAGCACCAGTGACGCCCGGTTTTGCCATCACCGCCTGTTTTTTTTTTTCTCCCCGTCTTCAGCCCCCAGGCCTCCACTTGACAAATTGTGCAGTCCAATGGAGATTTTAAACACACTTCATATGCAAAGCAAGACTCCCTGAACTGTACAGGCTACGGTTAGGTGTAGCTCTTTAATAAGCTTCCGGAACTTTCCTGCTTGTTTTTTTGCTGCCAGGCGCTTGTTCGTTCAGTGCCTAGGTGTAGATGGTCAGCTAATGTCGCTTGCTCTTCTTTACAGTCAGAGGCTTTTTTTTTTCAAGTACTTTCTTTACCTTTATGTAGCTTGATGTCCGAGGGTCCCAAACTGAGCTGGAGGGTCTTGTGTGGTTGAGTTGGGTCTGATCTATTTGAGGATTGCTTGTAAAATGTAAAGGAAGGAATGTCCACTGAGCAGAAGAGCTGTGTCGGATTTTTTTAGAATGTTCTAATAAAAGTTCATTCATTCAGTTTATCTTTATTTATAAAGTTTATTTTTTAGACTTTTTTTTTCTTTTTTTTTATTAATTTATTTCACTAATGAAACCATTTCTCAATTTACATTATTGTAAACCTGTCTAGAGATGATACTTTCCTCAAAAAGCATAAATAAAGTAGTTTTAACAGTCTTAACACCTTTTTTTTCCTTTTTTTGTTAAATTTTCAGCTCGTTTCTGTAAATTCGTAAAAATGTATATTTATGGTAAATTTAAATGTATATTTATGCAAGATAAATTCGAAGCTTTTTGCTCATTAACATAATAACCCTAACCAGTGATATAATTCTGTTACACCAATAAAAATATACTTTGTTTTTTTTTTTTTTTTACGGTTGGATAGTTTCTTCTATTGTATATTATATTTATCTTTCAGCTGGATTCTGTTTATTGACGGTGTTAAAAATCTAAAGTTTATTCCAAATTATTTAAAATTTATAAGGATAGTTTGCCATCATGTATGAAGAACTCTGCGATACTCTGAGTTATGGAAAATATTCCGGATTATTTCTTTTGTTTTCTTGAAGCTAAACAACTTGTGAGTTGTTAACATGAAGTACTGTTTTAATGTTACAGCGACATAACAGTGGAGGGGATGTGTATAATTTATCATCTCCTGAATAAGACATTTCTACAGTCTCCACCAGTCACGGAACACTCCGCAGTGTGTGTAGTAGTTACATGTGTCATCATCACCTCTGGGTAACGCACACTTCCTGTCTCCAAGCAGTGGGATCCCATTTTTATCAACCTGATTTTGATTTGTAAATGTACTAAAGTCTGTTGGTTTCAGATTTCAGCATTTGTTATTCTAGACGTTGATTCTGTTTCAATAGGAAAGTATTCTACTTACTGTAAATACTGTAATTAAAAGCAACAATGTCCTTGAATTTTCTGCGGATTGGAGTGTATCGACATTTAAATATACTAAAATAATAATAAAAATAAGAAAAATGAGGGCAAAAAAGTATATAATATAATAATTTATATATATATCCTAAAGGATAAATAATAGTAAAATAATTATAAAATATTGTAAATAAAAAAAAAATCTAGTAAATTAAATAAAATAGTAAAATAAAATAAACCAGATAAGAATGGTAAATATTTTGTTTAAAACAAAGGCAACTGCTTTTTCCACCAAAAGGTGGCAGTGTGTTGTCTTAAAAAGTGTCTGTTGCGCTCTGGTTCCTTGGCAGGGGGAAGGAATTCATCTGATAAATGCCTGAATAAAACTGTGTCTGACTTAAAGATTGCAGCTCTTCCGTCAGGGGTAATCCGCAGTCCATATTTCCTGTCAGAAAAATTGAGTATTCATTGTGGAAATGATCTGGTAGATGAACTGGGTTTCAGGCAGAGGCGCTGAGAATGGATTATCCATTTAGCCAGTTTGTGAGTTTGTGTTTGGTATGTGAGCCGAACATCACAAGGCTTCACCTCCGTGACAGGAGTGATGCATTCTGAAGCTGATTCCAGGTGCGTGTCAGGAGGGAGGAGAGGTGGATGCCACCGGTAGCGGCATGTGGACAGAAAAGAAAAACGAACGCTTTCTGCCATGTCGTCAGTCAAAAGTCGTGGCCGGCATCTTTAATGCAGTCTGGGTTTGATTTTGGTCGCCCAACAAAATGGAATTGAAACCCGTCTCAAGACTGGGGTTTGTCATATAAATATTATACATTATAATAGAAATATTCAATATAAATGTCAATTATTAGGGCTAATGTTGCATCATTTTGCCGGCAGTATAATGTGAAAAGTTTTAAATTGACATTTTTATTAAAAGTATTTTTATTTATTTATTTATTTATTTTTAATTTTTACTACATTTTTGTAGCAAAATTATTCTATATTAAAAAAAAAAGTATATATATATTTTATTTTGTATATGTACGTATATATTTATGTAATGTAAATAGTTACGTGTATTTATAGTATAAATAAAGAATAAAACCAATAAACGAATACAAATATTTTTGTATTAATATTTCTATATATGTATATAAAACATTTTTTGGACAGAATTATTTAATGGATTCAATTGAGTCACGGTGCAGCTCGGGTAGTAACTGTTGAGGCTGGTGTTACTTCTTCTTGCCCACGCTGGTGGAAGCTCTTAAAGCAACAGCAGTGAGGTGTGTAGTGCAGGCACGATGATGGACTCCAGATCAGGCTCGGCCACAAAGCCCACATGTTCCTCTCTTGTAGCATCGATTAGTTGAATGCAGCAGTTTATCAGTCCACTCGCTCTACGCCTTCACTGCACTTCCCCGTCTTCAGTGGACCACCGGACCACCGGACACTCGGACAGGGAGAAGAATAGACTGATTTGGGGAATTACACCAAGCACACATTACACACACACACAAATATTCGACAACCATTATTTTAAAAAAATCAACCACATTGCAGATATTCCGATGTTCGGAAAGCAGCCTGCTATATTTCAGTTATTTATCACCTAAATCTCCTATTTTGCATGCAATGATTGAGAGGTTGAGAGGAGGAGCATCTGGCAAACAGCCAAGACATTTTGGCAAGATGCAATAAAATAAAATAAAAAAATATTCTGCTTAGATTAGGTGTCCTACATTAACATAGCTGTTTTTTTTTTTCATTTAATTTTATTTCAAACATGTATTCATAACACACACAACCACATAGACCAAACAAAATAATGATAATGGTAACAATCATCTTGCTTGTTCCCATATTACATGCTTGAACGTAGAATTTCAAATTTCAAATTCAAATTTCAAATTTTATTTGTAACCTACAAATTATACAACGTGGTACAACATGTAGTGAAATGTGTTTTTGATCGTTCCAGCATTTAAAGGATGGATGGGGGAGATACAACAGAATACAATAAAAAATAAAGAATAGAAATACAATAAAAACAAGATATAAAGATAAAATATTTGATTCCAAATGTGCAAATGTAAATGCAATAAAAAGATAAGGAATAGAAATACAATAAAAACAAGATCTATAGATAAAGTGTGAAATATGAATAAAAATACAAAGTTTCCAAGATAAAGTACATTTCAGTAACGTTGAAATTAGTAAAATACTAAAACGTACAAAAAGTGACTCCAGAAAGGTTTCAAGTGTCCAGTTTAAGGTGTTTAAAAAGTGACTTTGTGATCCTGAAAGTGTTTATGAAAGTGTCGTAGAAAGTTAAAGAAAGAAGCACTACTTGTCAGTCTTCTACATTGCTCTTATTTTGATGCAAATAAACATTTTAGCAAAATTTTAGTGGCAAACCACTTGCTGGGACGTCTTGGCTCTCCTGGTTCTCCTGGTTCTCCTGGTTCTCCTGGGACTCGGAGCGGGAGAGGTTAAGTGTCGCTGGCGGGACCGATGTTTTCCCGCACGACCTCATGAGTTTTTGCTCATCAGAGCAAGATCATGCGCCGCTGTCCAGGCCGGAGCGTCTCCATCGCAGCCCGTGGCCAGGATTAGAGATGCGGTTAATCTGCGGTTAGATCACAGTTCACCACCCGCTCTCCCACCGACAGCCGAGACATGTTTGCTTTGAAACGCCGTTGCTCCACAATAGGTCAAACGCGCATTTTTCATTTCCTCGCTGTGCGCCCTCAAGCCACTGTTATTCTCTCCATTTCCCCCACTCCCGCCATGTGAAATGAGTCCCCGGAAGGGTCCGGGCTCCTGCTGGATCGGGCCCTGGAGCCAACCTGATGTGGGTCAGGGTCAATGGAAGTCATTTGTGCGTTTGCGTCTCTCCACTTGTCGCCATCTATCAGCAGCAGATGTTTGGCTCGGTCCGTCTGCTAATGGCCGAAAGTCGTGTCCCATTCCCGTCGTTCCGGTTGGAAATGGAGCCCAAGACGCCGTTAGCATATTTCAGTCTGCTGTTATTGCCCATAACTCCTCCACTGGTGTTTATTTTCCATGATTTGTTTTCGTCAGAAGGTCAGCTTGAAGGAAGAACCTGCATCAGATCGCCGGCTTATCTGATTCAATGTTCTTCTCACCTCCAACTGTTGGAAACTCACCGTTGTGTCCGTGTCGTGAGATAGTTATGGGTGTGGGACACACACTGGACAAGCTCCATCCTTCTCATGATCTCTGAGTGATGGTCATGGATGCTAACAGGGTTTGTTTCGCGCCCCCACGACATAGCGGATGAGACGCCAATGACTCGCTTCCTCGCCGACGTCCTCCTCCTCCGCAGGTTCCATTCAGCTCACCTTGTCAGAACCATGACTCGTACGGAGGAGAGCACTACCGGCCGAATCAAGGCCTTGGTGTGTTCTAGGAGGATGGCGGTGATGAGGGGAATGTTTTAATTGTGAAATAAGTCAATTTTGCTTGGGATTTGAATGGATGAAGTGGGAAGATGTGTGGAATGTGACCGATGTCACGTCGAGACGAAAAATATTCACAGTATTTTCTCACTCACTCTTTTTCTAACACACACACACACACACACACACACACACACACACACACACACACACCCACACACACACTCCATCACTCTTTCTCAGTCTCTCAGTCCATACATGTGTATGGGTTATTTTATTGTGAAACACAAATTGTTTTTTTTTTTAATAAAATGTCTTATTCTTTCTCAATACATATTAAATATTTATAAAATATAATCTAGGACACAAACTAAGTACACAATCTATACCGACAAATGGACCTGCATTTTTCTCTCATTGGAAATATCTATTTTCATACATGTGTATTTGTTTTAAATTCTGATTTTGCCGATATGAAGAATGTGCTGCACAACATGGGGTTTAAGATTCATAATTAAATTTTATTTCCCTGAATACTCGCTTCCATGATTTAGGAAGAGTTTCAGAAAGCTGAATCTGTACAAACACAGTCGAGTCCGACAACATCTCAAGTTTATACTTTTTTTTTTTTTTGTCAAGTGTTTATAAAATCTGCTCTTGGACAAATAATCAATCCGAACATGCGTGCGTGTTTAGAACATCTCTAAAACCTCAGTGCTGGAAACATCTGCGGTCTGGCTCATGTTTTCTGGGTTGTTATATGATAATGTGGCTCAATCTAGGGATTGACTTGACTTCCGTGAGGTGATTGCCCTTTCCATTACTGCCCTCGGACAGCCGATGGTGATGGTTACAGGGCGTTCTGTTGAGATAAACCAATTTTCTTGTTGGAAATGGAGGTGAAGGATGACAACAGCCCGACATTTCCAGGTCTCCTTCCTGCCGGTTATGAGTGGTAAGTGCTTTTCTGTAACTAGTCTCTTTAACCATTGGACCTTGCTTCGGTTGAAAGCGTCCATACAAGCGGTTTCTACTTTCGACACCAAATTTTTATACATTTTTTTTTCGTCCTTGGAATGAGGGAATTTTTTAAAAAGTTTTTCTTATTGCTTCAACTCTTAAAATCTTATTGCTGCATAACAGTAGAACATTGTCTCTTCTCGTCTCTAGTTTTGAATGGATTTGTATTAAGAGCTGAGGTTGGGACTTGGGAGACTTAAGACCTTCGCTGAAGAAACCAGCTTTGGACCTTCGAGCTCCTCTTGGTGGTCTTGCTTCTCCACCGTTGGGCCGCAGTGGAGTTTTGTGATGTTTCTGAGACCCTTTGTACCACAAAACAGAAGAGCGGCAACTCAGTGATGTCTTTGGGCTTTGCTGGTTCGCCGGTTCTTCTCAACAAACTTCTCAAACTTCTCAACTTCTCAACACTTATCTGATCTTACGCCTCTGGTTGTTCACGCTTCTTCGCCTTTCGCCTCTGTCCGACTCGACAAACGTTTGATATATGGCGACCTTGTGGCGTGACTGAGTGCCGTGTGTATATTTTTTGGCATTCCCGCATGTTTTTGTCACAGGCATCTGGGTTTTTTTCCCCCCATCCTTTGGATTAATAACGGACTGGACATTAAAATCAATACATTAAATATGAGCAGATTGAAAGGCGGCGTTGACATGAGCTCCGTGCAGGAAATGGAAGCTTTCCGACAAGCCAAGCCCGCACGTCTTCTTCTCAAGCTTACCGGGGAGACCACCAGGGAAGGGTTGATCTCCTTTACCTTCCTTTCTTTCTCAATCTCTCCGGGGTGAGAGAAACAGCTTGCTGCTCAGCGGAAGCATGATTGACGGGTCGGCGGAGGCTTGTGATGTACTAGAAATGATTTCTCTGGTGTAATTAGGAAGCAGGAGCTCCAGTAGGAGACGGAAAGATATAGACCTCCAGCTTCCCAAGGGGCATCGCACGCACTGAGGCGGGCAGCGAGCTGAAGGGGTTACAACAGCTTAGTTCAGCCTGCCGAGCAGAGAGAAAGGCCCGCGGACATGATACCGTTAAGCATCGAGCACGTATTGACACTGTGTCTTTGCCGAGCGCTTGGTCCATGTCGAGCTTAAGACTTTGGCCAAACAAGAACGGGCAGATCCTGTTTGTTTTAGGCCCGTTTATGCATCGTTTTATGTTTTATGTATGTCTTCTAGAACTCTCTGGGTTTTATTTACCCCACGCTTTTCTTGCTGTAGACATGCATGTTCCGTGCGGAGCTGGAAAACCGTCCTGTAGATGGAGCCATGGCTCTTTAGGTCTGGCTGCTTCCTGTAAAGTCAGCGGCAACACGCCAGCACGATCCCAGCCTTGACGTGCTTCTGGTTTTGCTGTGATTAAATCTGGCTATCGGTAGTCAAGAGATCTATCGGCGGTCTGGTGCAGCTTGGGAAAATTATTATGGGATGGGTGAGTACAGCAAAGCAAGTCCAAGGATTTTGAGTTTTTCGAGGCAAACGTTGCTACGCTGCTTTTGCATCCACGGTGACGTCTACAAGAGTGGGAATCTAATCTAGAACGCACACCTTGATCTTCTTTATTAAACCGCTCCACCCTGACAAGAAAATAATGTCCGGGTCGTTTTTTTTTTTATTTTAGAAACATGGGTCATTAAAAAGCCAACTGGTTCTGGATCATTATTTTTTAAATCTGGGCCTGGCGAAAACCAAACCCGGTCTGATTAATATTTTGGAAACGTGCCCCATCGTAAACCAAACCAGGTCTGAATCGTTTTTTTTCTTTCAAAACCTGCCCTGTTAAAAACCACACCGGTTCTGGATGATTAAGCAACAGGCTCCAAACTGGGTCTGGATATATTTTTTTTTCAAAGAATTGTGCCCTTTCAAAAACCAAACTGGTTGGTTCATTTTTTTGAAAAACTGTCTTGGCGAGAACCAAACCTGGTCTGAATCATTTCTTTTTTTAAAACCTGCTCTGTTAAAAACCACACCGGTTCTGGATAATTAAGAAACGGGCACTAGACCGGATCAGGATGATGGGGTTTTTTTCTCTTTTAGTAATGGTGCAGACCCAACCGGGATTGTATCATTTTTTTTTACAAACACTCTTTGGCGAGAACCAAACCCGGTCTGGATCATCTTTTAGAACTATTGTGTCGACAAACCAAACCGGGTCTGGATTGTTTTTAGAACCGTGTCGTGTAAAAAAACCAAACCTGGTGTGGATCATTTCAAACCTGTCTTACTTTTTATGTTCTTGTTTGCATGTCTATCTTACACCGCAGAACAATCCAAGTAAATCCGTGTTTTTAGCAGAATTTCGGGTCGGACTGTCCCTTTAAGTTCAGGCCGATTTGAAATGCATGCTTTTTCGGTGAGCTGGATTCTCAGGGATGTGATAAGCTGTCACTGTCTGGATTCATCTAACATGTCTTGGAGACAGGAGGCTTGTGTGAAGGGAGGGGAGAGACGAAAAGGACAGTGCGGGTGCACGAGTGACACGCTGACCCTCATTAGCGCTCCAGGTGAGGGGATGTGGCACCGCCAGCCGCTCACCCGGCTTCCGCTCTGGAGAAAACACATCGGCTGCTTCACAGACGACATGAGTCACTTGTGATTCTGTCCTCATTTATTCAGGGCACACCAAAGCATCTACTGGGGGAAGAAACCACCAACCACACAGACCATTCGCTCTTTTTGCACGAATAATCAAAATGCCATTATGATATCATGTGTGCGACTCGAAGGCGCGGAAAATCGGCGATTGAATTAAGTGTACTTGGGCGTGGTCATGTGACTGCTGCGAGACCCAATCGGTGGCGGTTTGACTTCCACAAAACCATCAGGTCTTGTTGTCTTTCTTGTTTTTTATCTACTTTATCCTTTTGTATCGTTTGCTCTTTCTGTCAGTCTGAGAATCAGGTCCAACAATATTGGCTTTTTTATACAACTTGGGCAAAATAATTATACGATTTAAATTCAAATAGTAATTTTAAATTGCATGTTACTTTTTTTTTTTATCTGATTAATAAATATTTCTGTTGTTCCTTTAACAGCTCTCCCACCTTAAACGGCATTATTTCAAACGACCATGATCAATTTTTCTTAAAACAGCATTATATCAAATGACCATAACTTTTTCATGGTCTTCTTTCCAACTTTTTTCCAGTTTGTGCCGAAATATGGATCATCCTAGAGCAGGGGTGGCCACCGAATCAGAAACTAAGAGCCACTTTTTTCTGTGTTCGAGCAACAAAAAGCTGCAAATGAAACTAGTTAAAGAGCCGCATGAGGCTCAAGAGCCACGGGTTGGCCACCCCTGTCCTAGAGTATTCCGGAAAAATCTAAAGCTCACAAAAGATGAAGAAGCTTAATTTTGATGAGCATCACCGTCGTCAAGACAAATATCTTTTCTTACACTATAACAGTCTAGCCATAATTCTCTTGACTTAACTCAACAGGCCGTCAAAGCTCAAACTTCAGGGCGGACCACCGCAATGGTGCCATTGTGCGACTGAGCTCATAAATCTGAGTCTGTTCCGTAAGTATTGGCATGAACATCTCAGACAGGGACAGACTGATCTGATGAGCTAAACTCTGGCCTGTTTTTGAAGCGCACGCCCGTGTGTTGTCCTCTGCATGGCACTGGAAGACATTAGCTATTCGCACAGGGTGAGCTGTCGGATGACTCACGGCCACGACTGGGCAATTTGTTATTTTAGTTGCATTTTTTTCACTTATAATGTTGAGTCACTTTGTATTTTAATAGGCAGTGAGGTTATATGAAGTTTAATAGTAAGTGATATTTTTTTATCTGTGAAAACATTTGACCTTTTTTTTCCCAACATTTTGCCCATTATTTTTATAATTTTTATTTTTTTTTTTACACATTCTGTTTACTGCAGATCAAAGTGTTGATCACAAAAACAAAACGGTTTTTTTTACACGAATGGCAGTCTGACAAAGTGTCCTGGAAGTTTGAAAGTTGTTTGAAGTCATAGCCTGTTCATAGAGAAGGAACGATAGATTCATGGTTCAAAAGATGTCACATTGGGAAGATTTACAAAAAAATCACAGAGATTCGCCGACATTTGAACAAATTCGAAACCAATATGGCGGTTGTGCGATTTGCTCTAGCTATGTAGTTCTAAGAGCCGCCCGTTGGCTTTTGTGAAGCGGTTCACCCACAATTTATGATATTTGGTTATGAATTATAACCCTGTGCGTTGCCAGGTTGTGATTGGAGTGTTTGGAATGGCAATAGTGATAGCAGTGCTTGCTTTAGCCACACCGCTAATGACAGCCTGAAGGTCAAGTTGACCCAGGGTTCGGACCTTGACATGATGGCACGTCTTAAAGCTGCTTTTTTTCAGTTTCACTTTTCCATCGTTTGTCGTGCAGATCCTTGTTTTCCCATTTGCAACCGCGACATCTGAAGTGTCCGCGGAAAGTTGACGCAAACTCTCAGATCAATGGCGAAAAAGAAAATCTGCCGAAATCTGTGGGTTTGGCCTGGAATTGATATTTTTTTAGTGCTGTGTTTTTTTTCTTCCCATATGAAAAGCCGTTTAATTACAGGATGCCATCAGCTAGACTCTCATTATCTTGTTTTTTTGCCTTGTTGTTTCAAGTGTTTTAGGGGCTTTTGGGTTTGTTCTTTTTTGATTCGTTTTAAATGTTTTTTTTTTTTTTAATTCCCTTGCAGCTCATTTGCCCTCGGAATCTGGTTAGTGGTTTAGCTGGAATGTTTCGATTTTTCTCCGCTTTTGAACTGCGTTTTTATATTCACTCTCAAGGAGACGTACATATTCCTCCCCACCATTTCATTTACTTAATGTTTTGTATGGTGTTCCTCTCTGACCCAAGGGTTGGTCTCCATATCACGCAGATGTTTTCTCATGAGATCAGCCGTTTTTTTTTTTTTCAGGATTTAATGCCCGTTTTCAGAGCAAACAATCTCCGGCTCTTAATAAGAGGAAGATCTTATTGTGCTCATGCCTGACGCGCTTCCTCTTTGCATTTTCGGAGGATATCTAGTGGGATTTGGACTGTCAGTGGGGGTATTTTGGGGACGTCAAGGTTCTTGGCACACGCCAGTGGAATTTGTTGTCCAGCTAAGCTCGGAGTTAAGTGTCTGTGTTTGTACATTTTATCGCTATCTGTAGTACAGAATCTGGCTGTGTTTGGGTGGAACCTGCCAGGATTGACAGGAAGCTTAGTAACACGGCACTTTGTAAGTCTGCTGGTCTGAAATGGGCTCCTTGTCCGTCCAGACAAGTGCGGAGACGGTGCTCATGTTGTTCTGTAGAGAGGAACCGAGACCTCATCAACGAAACCTTTTACAGGTTTAAAGTACAGATACAAACTAATATTTGATGTGATATGTCAAATGATAATATAATACTAATAATAGTCAACAACATATGATAATAATAATAACACTAATAATAATATACAGTATATAAAATAGTAATTAATGATTCAATTATATATTATATTAATAAAAACATCAACTACAACATATAATTGTATGACTTTACATTGGTCTCAGACTAAGAAAATTATATTTATAATAATAGCTATCTAAATAAACTTGAACTTGAACTTAATGATAAAACAATTAGGCATTACTTTTTTTACATTGTATACCTTCTTTTCTTCATATTTAATTAAATAACTTAAATAAGTAAATTTAATGAAATAATTGAATTATATTAGTATGTTTTGTAATATATTGTGTATTGTGTTAATAACAACATTTAATAATACAAATAATAATAAAGCATTACTTTTACACACGGTATAATTGTACCTTTAGTTCTTTAGATTTAATTAAATACACTTTCAGAATTAATTATAATAAAGAAATTGAAAAGAAAATAATTATAAATATGCATTATTACAATATTATAATTTTTTAAATATTATTTTGTATTTTTACATCTAATTGTTCAGTGTTACAATTTTAGTTACAAGTTTATATCATTCTAAGCAAATCATGCAGTATACAGTGTTTAAAATAATTATTTTTAATAGTTAAATGATCTGTTTCATTCTAAATAACAAAATCTATGTATGCATTATAATATACAATTATACATTTATTACAAATATTTTGGAAAATTTTCAGCTCAATCACCCCTCCCCCATCCTGAGTTTTCAATCAGTAAGCAAATTTTGCCCAGGCTGTTTTAGTTTCTAAATCTTTAGTTAAATGGCTCTACATTGAGTTTTCCCCTCATTGTTATTGCTGGGAAAAGTTCAATGCGTTTAATACAATTCAGACATGGCTCAGCACTTTCCGAGTCTCCACTGTGAAGCTGCGTCTTCTGGTGTCTTCTGGTGTCGCCTCGGGCTGCAGCTTCTTCATGTTCCTGTCGGACTTCGCTTTGGCAGAAGCTCAGTAAATGCCAGCAGAGGAATGAAATCTACCACCTCTACGTCGATTGTTGTGCTGATTGAATATGAAGAAATTGGACGAGGTTTAGTATGTTGTGTAATATTGGAAAAAAAAATACTATATATATATATTTTTTTTAAACGGATGGGCACAAACGGTATGTTTCTAAGAATATTTTGTATTTCTTGTTTTTATAAATGGCGAAATACATAATATTGTGAAATATACGGTAAGCTATTAAAAATGTTGTGGAAGTATAACTGTTTTTCATTTAAAGACCAAAGCATTTATGAATACATCGTTTCAAAATAGTTACATTTATCTAAATTAATGCATTATGATTCATAAGTTCTGCTTTGTGTTCTAGGTTGGCATGAACGTGTTTTTTAAAGTCATTTCCGTGACTTTTATATGTTTTTTTTCTCGTCTTCTGACTGTGACCTGTTTCTTGATGAAGTGAATGAGGAGCATCATGTCTTCTCCCTGTCTGTCTGTTTCTCTCACAGTGCATTATCAGATGGAGATGATGAGAAGCTTACGCCACGTGAACATCGATCACCTTCACGTTGGCTGGTACCAGTCGACTTTCTACGGGTCTTTTGTCAGCCGGGCCCTTCTGGACTCGCAGTTCAGCTACCAGCACGCCATCGAAGAGTCCGTCGTGCTGGTTTACGGTAAGTTCTGCGCTTTACCTTCACTTGTTCCTCCAACCAACTACATTCTTTACTTCTACACATTTTAACGACAATTTTAAGGAGATTCGAAACCACGACTTTCATGACAAAATCTGGCCTGTTTGTTAATATTTTCCCTTTCCAAATTGAATTGTATTCTTGTAAAAAAAAAAAAAATGCTTCGGATAATATTCAACTTGAAGTTTTATACAAAAAAAGTTTTTGTAGTGATATTTTCTATATATAAAAAAGTTTGAATTTAACCTATTTAAATGTAATATAAAAATATTATTCTAAAAATGAAATGACTTTGGCCAGCTAAAGCGTCAAGCTAAAAACACAAGAACACGTCTTTGTCCTCTTTTCCTCTTTGCTTATTTAGCTTGCATTTTTTTTAGCTGGTGTCATAAGTCACACGCTGCTTAGCGTGTTTGTGTGTTAAAGCGAATATTCCTGTAACATTATAGCCTCACGTGCTTAATCTTCCCGCTTCGCACACAAACACCTCACACACACCGGCAGGTTTCAACACCCCTGGTCCTGCACCTCTTCTCCATCGCTCCATCCCTTCTTGGCGTTGGACGGCGTCCCCCCTTGTGTAAACAGCGAGCGGTGTGTGCAGCAGCCTCGTCTAGACAGGGTTTCCTCCCCTCTGTTTATTTAGCCTGCTATCGCTGAGCTGATGTGGACCTCTCGCAGTGGATTCAGGACCCAGAACCTCGCCCCACCATCCATGCCCAGAGACGCCACCCATCCCAGATGTCTGTGCTGTCGGAGAAGCATTATAAATATCTTCATATCTACCCAAGCGCCTCAACGAAGGTTCCACACAAATATGAAAAATCGCATAAGAAAGCGTCATGGAAACGGTTTCCAGATCGTTGTTTCAGGAATCATGATCATCAGATTTACTGACGAGTATTTTGACACAATTTGTTTGACTGCCTCGGGCGCTCGACTGTGATTGGCTAGTGAAGTTGATTGACAGCTTATTGATCTCCCAAAGTGCGTAATCACACAAACGACGTGGCCCTCTGATCTCTGACATATCTAGTGCTATAAGCTCATTTCTGAATTTTGGCTAGCCAATCACAGAGCTCTGTTAGGCCCCACCCCTACATGAGAATTATAACTGAGCTCTGGACTCAGATTTGTGCTTGTAAACACATTCAAGGCAAGGAAACTAAAATATAAAAAAAATTTAAACAAATAAAATACAGTCGACTCCTGTTAATTGGGACACATCAGGACTCGACCAATATTGCTAAAATAAAGCGTCACAAAGTTTTCAGATATGATTTGGACTTTAGGATTTGTCCCAATAAAGCGGATACCCCCTTTAACTGGCAGCCCAATCAAACGAAGCGGACTGTATTTTATATGTATTTATGGACCGACTGCACACGTTTGATGAAGACATTAACGTCAAACGATATTTTCTTCGCTGCTTTTGCATTCATGGCCCTTTCGCTGTCTGAACCTTTGCTTAGACTTCCCCCTCCAGCCAGATGTGGATCCCTATCAGAGTGTTTGTTCAGTCTCCTCCTCGCGGTGGATGGCAGGACCTCCTGACTAAAAATATATCAGACACCTCGCAGCTGCCAGGAACTCCACCCTGGACCCAGCTCCACACGAACAATGAAGGCATTCAGACGGCCATAGAACAGGCCCAAAACCTCCAAAGCTTGATGGACATTTCATATGTTCCTTTGGTTTGCAAGTGCAGCAGTGGATTTAAAGAAACAGTGCTTGTGAAGACTCTTCTGGATCGACGCGATTAGACGTAAATCACTTGTTGGATGGACACGGCACTTCCACGTTTAAAAAAATCGACTTCCTGCTTTCAAGAATCAACCTTGTGGTCTTGTTCTCAGCTCGAATGATTTCATAATCCCATTTTTATGTCCGATTTGTTTTGGTTTTTTTTGGGTTGTTTGACACAATATCTGTAGATGACGATGTCAAAATATTGTGTACAAATATTTAATATATGAAGACAAACTATTTTAAATTATAAATGCTTTAATGGGCAAAAAATTCCTTGCTTTAACCGCAGCAATTTTTTTCTACAGATTATAAAGTTCAAAATTAATTCGATTTTCAAATGATCGAGATTTGAATATTTATAACTTGCGCTCAGCTTCAGATAAACGGGTTTTCTCAGTGAAGTAATTGTTTAAAAGCAAATTATATGAAAGTTCATGTATTGCTTTATTTGTATTTCTCAGAATATTGTTGTCCGGTTAGAGCGAATTGCGCTTCTGACACATTACACAACAGTCTTAATACGTCAAACTTAATTTCAAGATTCAGATTACCACGATTTTCTGTGATTCAGATTACCACAATTTTCATTCGTACTGCCGACCAGCTTTGGCTTCTTGTAGGATGTTTTTCGTGCTACCAAAGTACTTCTTTAACTTTGACTATATGGCGTAAAGTAATTAATTTCCTATCGACGTTTTGAAATGAGAGATCAAGTAATCTAAAAACATTGACAATTTGAAAATTCAATATTTTCTGCCTAAATTTGGCTTTTTTCACACTTTGGGATAAAAAGAACCAACTCTCCTCCGTGTTGATTGGTGGAGGATTTTTTTACGCTTGCACTGCCGAGCATTTCTAGAATCCCCAGCTTTTTCACTTTCTTCTACTTCTCTACCCCGAAGTTACTGTGGGAAGGTAATTTAATCAGTTCCTCTGTTATTTTTGCCAGGCACATTAAAGCATCATTCATCCTGATATTGACTGGAGATGCTCTTGAATCGTACTCGTGCCTTGAGATCTCTTTCAGTTGTCTTCACATCGCAGGTCTTCTTTCTTGAAACCTCCCCAAGGGCAGCATGAAAAGAACCAATTCTTTTTGTTTCTTCCACACTGTCTAAATGCATTTAATATCAACGGGCGAATGCTGAAATACTCACAAACCCTTTGTGCGGGGAAACTGGCAGAGCCCACTAGCAAGTTTGACAGATCTGTATCATTGTAATGACGCCTGTTTGAGGCGCAATGTCATCCGTCTGACAGTGAGATTAATCCCCTCCGAGTGTCTGACAATCGCAAACCCGCTCGCAGATTAGTGTTTGCTGCTTCTGTTCAAACTCCATAATGTCACGTCTTCTCTTCTCCGTCTTCTGGTGAGATTGTCCATCGCCTCGGAAATGCCAGCAACGTTTATTCGTTTTCTTCCAGATCCCATCAAGACGGCCCAGGGCTCGCTCTGCTTGAAGGCCTACAGGTTGACTCCCAAGCTCATGGAGATCTGCAAAGAGAAGGACTTCTCCGCAGAAGGGTAAAGTTTGAAGGCGACGTGTTCAAACTAGACGTTATCGTGACTTTTGTTGCTTTATGGGATGAATGGAACAAATCCACTGGAGTGAATGGCTTATATTCCCCATTTTCTGATGATATGAGGATCAAGTTAGACTGCTGTGAATTTCTGAGGCCTTGGCGTATAGGAAAACTAAATATGTGCATTTAAAATTAGTCTTACTAGAAATTCTTGGAGTCGTCTCAGTCCTGGTCGCAAGTTTGGAAGCTTCTCTGGTAGACGTTTTTCTTTAAATTTGTCCTTCAATGACGCCTGAAGGAAGTCTTCGATGGAAAGTCATTAATGTTAATATTAGTTACAGTCATATTCCCTACCAAAGTGAGTAAAATCACTAAACAAGTGTGTAAATTAATGGACATCACTGATCTAGGCTGATCTAGAACGTTTTAAATCTCCGCTCATAATAAAACACAGGTCGTGCTTTCTGTGCAGTTCGGTTTTGGATTTGATGTCTTATCTTGGTCATGATATTTTTTTTGCTTTTTAGTGATGAGGATGAGTGGAATTAATCCTGTAGAGATACTGTAAACACTGATTGCACTTCTCATAACTATGAACTCTGAAGCTGAAATCAAAATAAACAAACTAATCAATCAATCAGTCAATAACTATGACATTTTTCCACGTTTTTCGAAAGAAAGATAACAATGTTTTTGGTCGAAACATGTGGTATGTGATTAAATATGCTCCTTTTTGTAAACATTTATTAGACTGGAAAGATATAAATATTGTTTTTTTTTTGAGATTTTAAATAAGTACTGAATTCATCTGGATGTTTGGTTTGCAGTAGATTCCATTTTTTTTCCACTTAAAGTTCTATTGATCGTCACTAGTCCTAATTTTCAGAGTAGGTCTTTTTTTTTAACATGGTGAAGCAGACGGCACACTGACGGCATTCCGTGTTCATTCAGGCTAAAGAAGGCCAGCGTGGGACACGAGAACATGTTCGAGGAGGTGCCGATCTTCATCAAGAATTCCCACCTCATCAACGTTCTTCTCTGGGAGCTGGAGGAGAAGTCCACTGCTGCGGACAAGCACGAGCTCCTCAACCTTTCCAGCAGGTCAGACAATGCCGTGATTTTGAATCCGCTCTACAATGTTTTATGAGCCGTGTCCCTGCGAAAGCTAAATGTGTTTTCAGCACTGGCATGTTTTGCCAAGCGTGAATCCATTTTGCCGAATTCCGCTGATTTTCCTGGACAATTGACATGGAAAATGTGAAACGTTCTGATTCTGGGTGGCCGTAGATATCATCATTCTGCCCCGAGCGTAGGCATTTGGCCCGTGGTGGTTTATGATTAAAGATTTAGGATTTTCTTCCATAATTTTCGAGATTTGTTCTTTTTGGCCTGTGAAATGACTTGTTGGAAAGGTCAAATCAAGTCGTATAGAGGCGGAAATCGCCCATAAATGATAATTGTGTAGGTTATTGTCTCTGTCAATTTTCCTCAGCTCGCAATTCACCACATTCGCCCTCAGATTTCACAATACATCCAATGTCAGCAATATTTAATATTTATAATACTCCATTACGTTTTTGGTTTTCGCTAAAAAGGCAAATCCTTTTAGAGAGGCTGGTATGACTTTTCAATTATTTCCATCGGATGATTATTTTTGAGCCACTATGCTTACAGTTTTTTTTTTTTTTTAAACATACCCTCAAGAGTCATTTTTTCAGCTTCTTTTTGAATTTGTCATTGGTCCAAAAGGGTTTGAAGAGGTTTATCAGTTGACTAGAAAAGGGAATTTTTATCTGTTTAATTTGTCTCTTTTAATTCAACCCGCCAGATTTGGTTTTTCCGGATGAAAGGAGAAACCTTCCTTGCACTGCTGAGGATTTGAGAGAATGCTGAATTCTAATTACTTCAGCCGCTGAAAAGAGAATTGCGCAAACACGCACACAAACTGTGCACGCTTTATTTAGATACAAAAAGAACAACACTGCTTTGTTTTCTCATTCAACACATTAAACCCAATGTGTTCTAAACACCCCATATATTTGTTTTGTGAGCTGGTTTTCCATTTCTGGGTCGTGGGGAGCTGGAGCCAATCACACCTGAAGACAACAATCACAAACCACACACACACACACACACACACACACACACACACGCCTATAGGCACATTTCCTGACTACCTATTTTTGTAGTCAGAAAACGGAGACTCAGAAGAAACCCACGTGCGCATGAGAACACCATACTGACCCATTTTGCTTTGTGTCATTAAAAATCTACCTATTCTTTGTCATTTACACGCACTGTATAGTACATGTGATGGAGATATGCATACATGTCTTACGATACATTTGTGTTGACTTTGTACAAAGAAAATGTACAAATGGATATCAACAGAAAAGTGGTTTGCAGTTGACTGCCTAGTGTAAATATAATCACCAAAATATGATTTACGGATGAATGTATGACGGTAATGGCGTGTCGGTAAGCAGGTTTAGCTTTGGTGGATTCCAGTAAGTCTTTATCTGAGGCTTTTTGTTTCATTAGTTCTCCCTCCTCTCATTGGTATTCCACATCTGTTTAAGTTATCTCCTTCTCCGTCTGCCGTTTCCCTAGAAACCCAAGCAAACACCCTGGCTAACACAATACCTCCCTGTCTTCCCCCAGCACGCTCGCTCTCCGCATCTGGGGGCGAAATTGAATTGCCCCCTTTTTTTTTTTTTTTAATCTAAATGAAAAAAGAATCCAGAGTTACAGTATTTTCAGGGCGGGAGCTGATAGTGTGGGAATGGCCAGTCTTTTTTTTTTTTTAAATGAGCTCAACACTCTGGTGGCTTCTAAGGCTTTTCTGTTCCTTTTATTATTTTCCTGCTCACACTCTCCATCTTCTCTGGTGTTCCTGGCTCCCTTAAACAGTGTGTGTTTTTGTGTTTGGTGGGGGGCAACCCTGATCCACGGCTATATCTTCTGTTTCCACGGTGATTTAGACTTGCTGTGTATCACCTTTCACTCTTACACACACACACACACACACAGATTTGTCTTTGTTGTTGGATACACCGGATGGGGCTCATGGGCAGAAGTTGATCTCCAAACAGAATGGGGTCTCCTGGGTTGCACCAGATCCATCATGGCTGTCAGCGGAGCAGTGGTGGACTCCCATCTGGCCTGAACGTGGCTCCCCAAACCACTAAACTCCATAATCTACTGTCCCACAATCCTCAGGAACGTTTCTACTCCGATCCAGACGTATCATCGGAATCTGTTTGGACTCGAGCTTTCTGTGTGGCTCTTCTGATCATTGGCTGGACATCTGTCCGCTTGACTTTAATATTGATGAAGCTTCTCAAGTTAGAACATTAATGGGAAGCCACAGACTTTTTTTGAGATTGCTATTAGTAGCGTTTCAACAGACGTTTTGCTTTGTTTTTTTTTTGTTTTACGTGCAATGACCAGGAACGGGAAAAATATACATGACTGTGTCTTGAAATAACCAGGAATGATTTGGAATAGTTCTGATGAGTTTGTGCAGTGGATTGGAGTGGGAACTTGACTATAAGTCATTATTCACATGCTAATCGTCCACTTCAGTGGGCCGACAACCGCTGTGATGTAATAAGCCCCACAGCGGGATCAATACTGATGTGCTGCTTTCTTTCTGATGACTGAAGTGGTGCGGTGGAGTAGATACAGGCGTATTTTTGGTATTAAAAAACATTTTAAAAAGCGTATGTTACTACAACATATTTACAAGTTATAGTACAACATAAGTTTTTGTATGAAAGTTTATTTTGCAGATTGTATGATTTATAGTAGAATTTCCTTCCTCAAACATTTCTCTTTTTCTCATTCTTTTCTCTATTTTTTTTATCAGTTTCACTCTCTCCTTTCTAGAATTTTTCTTTAACAATTTCTCTTTTCTAAAGGGCAAAAAAGTGGGTAGCGAGTTTGAGTTGAATGTTCCCCCCGTGCTTGCGTTGGTTTCCTCCGGGTCTCCGGATTGCAATTATGATGGTGATGCTTGGATGTGAGTAATGCGCCATGACTCAAAGCCAGAGTGCTCAGGTGTGATTCTGATTGGTCCGTCTCATCTGTGACATGTTTGGGTCATATTCCACTAGTCCTCTTGAGTTCCATCTTGGGCCTGTTCTTTGTAGATCTTGGCGGGTGATGTGGGTCGCGCCGTCTTGGCTCACGATGACCCAGACCTTCCGTCAATAGCGCCCAGAAAGGAGACGTCGTGATCTCAGTGCGTCATCTTTCTCCTGCTGGTATCATTTTATTGGTACACCACGTCCTCCAGTCGGACCCTGGCGTAACGGCATGGAAAAGCTCCACGAGTGTTTTCTCTCCCGGTCAACTTAGAATAAACAACCGCGTCTTTCAGGGAAGGTTACCGGCTCTTGATTTGCTGGAGTCGTTTGAGACCAGTGACTTTCTTCATAATCCAGATTGAGCTCCGCGGAGATTTGTTTGTGCTTCTTGACAGAGCCAGAGAAACGGTGGAAAGTTAGGATGCTAATGGAATCCAGGAGATGCAGACGGAGCCGGAAGTGTCAGTCTGATTGTGGCTTTGTTTAGGAATCATCTGGAAACTCGACCAGAGGGAATCTTCTGGTACGGAGAGCCAGAGGATGGAAGGTTCTGTTTGAGATGCAAAAAGCGCAGAAGGGAAAGAGTTTTGTGTGTTTGTGCGTATTGCTTGTGTGTGTATGTGTTTGCGCTTCAGATAAGAGGAGAGAGGAAGATCCATAGAGCTCATCGGACTCTGAATAATGAGGTGCATGTAAAAAATGGAGGTCATACTGGGATGCTTGCCCTCATTCATCAGAACTGGCGCGCCTCCACAGAAACACTCTTCAGAAGCATTAAAAACGGCTTCCAGGGCCACACACACACACACACACACACACTTTTTCTTTTCTCTCCTTTACTCTGCACAAGCTGGCTTTGTCGCCAAACCTGCAGAGACAGCAACCTATACAACATGCATCGTATGGGCAGTTAAAGAAATAAAGGTCTGCCATTTATTTTTTCTTCCCACAGTCCAGTTAAGCCGCGGTTTACATTTTTCTTTACAAATATACAGAAAGCAGCTTTCCGAAAACTGGGACGTCTATTTTTCGTTTGGTTTTTGAGCTTTGACATCTCTCTGGTCCGGAACGCTAATCCGCATTCCCCGGCGGTCCCGGGCTTGAGAGGGTCCGGCACTGTTTCCCGTCGTGCCAATGTCACGTGTTGGGTGTAATTTGGCGTTTTACTGGTTTTTGTGAATCGTTGCCGACATTGAGATGATTTTGCTCCAGTCATGTTTCCCGCTAACACAGGCAATTTGCCATTGATTTGTTCAGTAGCACATTCATACAAGTAGCGAGAAGCGACTGGATGTTTTTTGAACAACAAGATGAAGGGAATTTAAAATAACCACAAGGTTATGAAACCCAATGTTGAGTCTAATCGATGAAAATGAATAACTGGTATTTAACACGCCTAGTTTGACTTATTTGCTATTTGTGTTTTTATCTTATTTTTTAGATAATACTTTAATTAATGTCAAAGCTTATCAAAGCTGATCAAATAAAAGAAATTATTTAGAAATTAAAAGTGATCTCACAGTCTTAAAATTCTCACCTATAGTAAAAAAAAATGTTTTTTACTATAGGTGTAATTTTACACTTAATTAGCATAATAAATATATAACCACTGTAATAAAAATGTAACCACAACATTTGTAAAGTGTTATTTTTTTTACTCGTTTGCTTGTATTATAAACAGTTTAGTACAATTTTACCAGAATCTTTTGTACTACATTCATTTAAAAATCAAATAATTAAAATGTACATGACTTTTCAATGACTTGTAGGCTTGCACTATCTGACTACAGATAATAGTGTTTGTACACGTAAAATCAGTGTTTACAAACATTACCTGTAAACAATCACAACTAATTGACTAATGGTTTCTGTGCTTTACTTACAAAACAAAAATCAGCGTTTTCAAGTTTTACTCGTAATTTTGAATCATTTGACTAATCAGGATATAACTGACTTATCAGTAATTTAGAATACAGAACTCTGACTAGTAGTAAAAGCCAGTGTTTACAAATATTAATTTTTAAGTTTGCACAATCTGACTGGCTGATCTAAGTGTTTGTATTTTACTCACGTAAAATTGTGTTTACGTACATTACTTGTAATTTGATTTATCACTCATATTGACAAATGGCTTTTGTGTTTTACTCAAAATAAAAATCAGCGTTTTCAAATGTGACTCATAATTTGGAATACTCTGACTAGTAGTTTGTACTTTACTCGCATAAAATCAGTGTTCACGAACAATACTTGTACGGATCCAGCACGGAAACTACAGTCCGACACACTGTTGGTCTTTACTAGGGCTTTTTAACATAAGCTAAGACGTACATGAATCTTAAGTTCACATCATTCATAAAACCACAACATCTTCATCAGTGATGGAAGCGCTTCCCTTCGTGATCTCACGACCCCGTAGGTCGCACTGGCTTTTCCAGATTAATGAAACACGCCGGAGATTCTATTTTGTTGTCTAAGAACAAACAAACTGCTTTTGAAGGCTCTTCGCCCGTCGTGGTTCTCTGTCCCGTGGGCTGTCATGAATTATGAATGTCATTCTGCTACTGTTACAGAGGGACACGTGTAGCATGATTACATGAAAATGTTTTTGATGTCTGCGGAATGTGCTGAATAATTCATGAAGAAGCCATGTTAACAGAGTGCTTTTTCTGGGCTACTCAATGGACGCTTAAGTCGGGCTTTGATCAGTCGACTAACCCATAAGATATTGATCTTAAAATGATCTGATCTCTTACCAAAGCCTTTAGCTTGACTTTCATGTTTTCGCCTGTGAATATTCATCAGGGTTTGAGTGCTGTGAAATATTGATAATGGCGTCAGCAATACAGTAAGCGCTTTGTGTTAAAAAAAAAAGTGCTTTTGTGTGTTTTAATCAGTAGTAATGGCAACTCAAAAGGTGGCGGGTTCGAATCTCAGAAGTATATTAATAACTAATGCAAGATACATTTATTTGCATAAAATATTCATTTGCTAAATGCAATAATAGAGAAGTAATCAGAAAAAGGAATACATATAAAATTTAATAATTTATATTATCGGATGTATTTATTAATAAATAAGAATGCTTATTTATTAAAAGTATTAATTTATTATACAAATATTAAAATAATACTTTTTAACAGTGAGGAAAAATTTTTAGAATTCTTTCTTTTCAAAGACTTTTAGCTTTTTAATGCACGCAAAATATGACGTATATTACAGCAGTAAAAGCCAAAAAGTACAACAACCTCCCAATTTATCGTGGATTAAATTGTCATTTCAGATTATGGTGGATTTTCTTAACGTTACGCTTTTGATTCATCACACAATCTGCGGCTGAGCGACAGACTTCCTCGTCCTGTTGAGGGGAGGATCTGTGGCTTTTCGTGGGGCAGCTTTGGAAATTTCTCGTTACGTTATGAGTAATGGAAAAAGTCACTCCTGGTTCCCATCACGCTGATGAGCTCACCTTGTCGTTCCTCTGCAGCAGCCACCTGGAGAAGAGCTTGCAGATGCTGATGGACCGGGTGGACGACATGAGTCAGGACATTGTCAAGTACAATAACTTCTCCCGCAGCCTCAGCAAGCAGCAGCAGCAGAAGCATCAGGTAATCCATCACCGCTCCACACCTGCACTCGCACCTGTGCTGGTTAAAGCTGACACTCTTCACTGCTCTGATTGGCTGACTGGAGATCAATCACAGGCTGTTAAACGCAGGTGACTGTTAGTAGCCGCCGCCTTCTCCTTGCTAACGAGACACTTGTGATTTATATTTCGCTGTTAAATGTCACACACTTTAAAGTGGTTGATAAAACATGTTCCATGATGACAGTAAACTCGTGTTAAGATAAAAAACTTGTGGCTGTGGGTGTGTGTGTGTGTGTGTGTGTTAGTGTGTGCGTAGTGTTCTAATCGTATACATTTTGGCGTTTAATCAGATAGACAGATTGAACATTTTTAATCTGGTGCAAGTTTAAGTAGATCTGTCTCTGTTTGTCTATCTACTGTATATGTAAACACACATACATATAGATATGCAAACAATACCCACATTTTTTAAAATTATTTATTAGTATTTCATTTACATATTTGGATGCTTGTGTATATAAAAATATAAATGTGCACACACCTGTCTCTCTGTGAGCGTGTGTAAATATTAAAATATATGTTTATATACTTATATTTATATTATGTATATATTATATGTATCTATTTGTTTTTTTACAAAACAGTTCAATTGCCACTTCTTTTTTTTTTTTTTTTTGCTATTTTAGCGTGTGCGTGTGTATATAACAATATAAATGTTTGATAAAATAGTGTAAAAGTTATATAAAAATTTATGTTTAAATATACCGTGTGTGTGTGTGTGTATATATATATATATACCATATATATATATATACTATATATATATATATACTATATATATATATATTTATATATAATCTGTTTAATTGCTATTACACTATTTTTATTGATGTTATAGTGTAGAGGGTGGAAAAAGTTTTCATTTATGGGTCAATAGTTTTTGGCAATTTGCAGATTTATAGGCTCATATGTAAAGATGAGTCTTTTCACTTGCCGTGTTCTTTCTATAAAACAAAATTAAACCTCACTCTATGCTGAAATAAAATTTGGATGGAAATGAAAAGTTCACCCGAGAGAGAAAAAAAAAAAAAAAAAAAAAACAAGGCCACAAATCCTCCGGCTGGTCCAGCAGTGTCTGGCATTTTTGTGCCTTGCTCCAGTCAAGGCAATCACAAGCATCGTTCAGAATCCGCCCGCCTGACTCTATAAAGTCAGACAAGTTAAAAGAGATTTATAGAGCGACTGTGTATCAAGGTCTTTATGAGGCGGAAGGTCGTGCTGGTAATGGCCTTGCTCAGCGTTGGACTCTGATGCCCTCAAGTTCTTGATTGATGGACGTCCACGTGACCTCACAAACTCCTCTGATACTTTTGGTGATACGTACAGATTCTCTTTATCGCTCTCATGGTCTTGTTTGGTGTCTATCAGTTTGACAAACATGTCTTTTGCTAACGTGTGTGGTGTGGTCTTCAACTTTGAAGACTTCTGGATAAAATACTGATTTTTCTTTTGCTCTTAGGTAAACCACTTTTTTTTCCTAAAGACTCTGAAAATATGGAAATCACTTCCTAATTATGTTAATTTAATACCGCATTTACACATAACAGGGACAAAATAACACTTGAAGAAGTAAGATTAAACTAAATACAGTACAATCATTTATTTTACAACAAACCACAAACTCACAAAAGGGTACAAACCACGACCAGGTAGCTTAGCCCAACCAGCTACAAACGAGTCCAATGTGTCACTGCAGAAAGAGTTGAAACACAGGCTAGAAGTAAAAAAAAAAAAAATTCCAGGGAACGGACATAATCAAAAAGCTTGGTCGCTGCACAGGGGATAATAATCCTTTGCTATGGTGTCAGATAAACAGAGCTTGAAACAGGCCTCTAGAATCGACTTTTTGTTATCCATTATTCAAGTAAAACAGTATCAAAATTATACGAGTCACAAGTTTGGTTTGTTAAAAAAAGAAAAAAAAGTTTTTTAAGAGAATATCAACGTTATTTAACCAGAAACGTTAATTAAAAAGAAATATATCTATTTTTTTTACTTTGTGCCTGAAAAATCAGGGGGTGCTTACATTCGCATAAACACGATAGTTGAGGCCATAAATCATCACATGCTTTTTAAACTCGCAGACTGAGAGTTCAAAGTCAAAGAAGCCACAATTTACAAACACCCAGGACACTTTGTCAAGTCGCACAGCATCCTCACAGAAACTATTGAAGTCTTGGAGGCTAAATGTTCAGTGCTGGTGGATGATTTTGCGATAAACTTTGAAATTGTGAATTAAAGCAGTGAGCGAAAAAAAAAACTGTTTGAAAAGGGAGAAGAAAATCAAAGAATTCGATCTGCGGTTAAACACGGGCCCGTTGCAAATCTTTGCATCGCTCTTCAACGCGTCCTGACTGTTTTAAGACCAGACAGCTTCTTGTTCTTGAATATGGCATCCTTCTTCTCTGTACACCATCTTTTCCTGCCGCGTCAGGTCTGTTCTTACAGGTTTCCTCTCAGGAGATAATTGCTCTAACTCGGTCAGCCTTGAGGTTAATTTCAAAGGAAAGTTGAGGCTAACTCTTTGTTCTACAGTACATTCAGCGACGGCAGCAGGAGAACACGCAGAGGCAGAACCGAGGAGAACCTCCACTTCCTGAAGAAGACCTCAGCAAGATGTTCAAGCCTCCGCAACCACCACCTCGCATGGACACCCTTCTCATCGCTAGTAAGTTTCTCTTCCTTTGCTTTATATGTGGCCTGGTCACAACATCTCATGAAGGAACCATGATGGAAGCCATGGAGTGGTCTCGGCCTGTGGGGGGGTTTGCTACTTCTCCACATGTTTCCTCCCATGTTGGTCATGTGACGCACAAGCGATTAAACGCAAATAAAAATTTCACCCACAATTTATCAGGTAAGGTCAGTCTTAATTAAAGATTTTTATTGCGATCAGGTAATTACATCACCCCAAAAAATCGATCAGAATCAAATGTTTTAATTCTGATTAATCACGAGACAAATCAGAAACAAAAGTCGGTTTAGCACGATTAAACTGTTCAATTTATTCATTTGAATTTATTAGTAAAAACGATTAATTGTACAATAATTCACTAAACGTTGATGAAATAGGTAATGAATAAAAATAAAGTCTTAATCACGATTAATCTCTTGTGATTAGTTGCATGATTGCCATAATTGAAGATTTCATTTTGGATTAATGATGCGCAATGTCACAAATAAAGCTTTTCGTCATTATTAATAACGTGAATTACGATAAATCACACACACTTAGTCAAGCGTTTCAATCAGGATTAATCAAGTGTGTCTGCAGAAACTAGTCAATGCAGAGCACAATTCATATACTGCCCCTAGTGGCCATATTGGCAAACTCGCTATCACTTTACTGATGATTTTGTTTAGCACAACTTGCAATGAACCCTCTAGTCACAAACTGCTCAATAATGAATGACTTTTTTGGCATCCTTAGTCTGATTTCAACATGAAGATGTTCCTTTATCCAGCATCCCAAGATTCCAAATCACATGGAAAACATCCACTCCTTCTGCAAGCAGTGTAGGAATGAATCATCTCTGAAAACCAAATTTCGACCATGTTTTATTCATCTGGTTGTCTTAAGATGGTAAAACTACCAACAGTGCTGGTTTGTTTGGAGCCCGGCCGCCGAGGTTAATGTCGTGGTGTGAGAAATGGTTTTGGCTTCATTTCACGGCACCAACTTCTTTGGCTTTGGAATAACGGCACAGAATGAGCAGGTGAGGCCACTGCTGCCAAAAATGAGATGTGTTATTTTCCGGCCGGTGGGAGAAAAGACACCTTTGAAGAGGAATTTACGAGCTTTAGATGGATTAAAATCTGCTCTGCGATGGAAGCCAAAAACCTGCTCTTGGGCTCCAAACACAACGCTGACAATATCATCGCACGCGTCGGCTGGAACGCTGGACTTGCTGCTGCTGCTGCCTTCATTTTTTTTATTTTTTTCTGCTCTCCCGTGGCGTTGGAATGGAGGAAAGTAATTTATGAGGAACATTAAGGAGTCCTTGTCTGAGATTGATTCAGAGCGATTGTTTCTAGCATGTCATGGTCGTAGTATATTACAGATCAGCTGCCATGCCGGACCAAAATAGCGGGAAGCTTGTGGCATCTCCGGCCATTCCAGGCTGAACTCCATGACTTTTAGCTACCGTATTTACTTGAATATAAGCACATGATTATTCAGGCACAACATATAAATTCTATTAATATGCGAACTTAAGCACATCTTTACTTTCTTGATGTTCTGACTTTACAGAAACCTAAAATTCTGGCCAAACAAACCCAACTTGTGACATTTTTACTTGAATACTAGGTGAAAAATTGAACGTTAAATATTACTTTAAATGTAGTAGAGTTTATCTCCAGTAGGGGGAGCTATGATTCCACTTGCTATGTTCATATATGGGCGTATTGCAGACAGAGTTCCCCATGTTAATGTATTTAGTTACATTTATTTTGATTTCTCCCAGTGTTATTTAGCCACTGCTTATTGTCGCTGCATGGATAAGGTTTATTTAGTTCTGTTATTCAAGTAAATTTGTTATGGAGTTGTTTGAGGAGTTTCATGTGAGGTGTAGTAGCTTAGCCACTGCTAAGGGTTTTGTCATGGCTAATGTTTCTTTTATTTCTGTTATTGAGTCAACAAAAGCGTATATGCTTGTCTGCCTCCGGAACCATTATTTAGAGAAAGATAAGAGGACTTCGTAAAGACAACGTATTTCCATTTATTTGTAATTGCCCCTGACTTGAAATATGAAAAAAATGGGCACTTATTTACGTGCATATTTGAAATATTCAATGCAATTTGCTCATCTAAAATGAGGAAAAAAATGTGTTTGTTATATTCGCGTAAATCCGATTTTTGCTCTGCAGAACATTTTGTGTCTCAGCCAGTCAACATTTTGCTTTCAATTGGCACCCTGAAGAGTATTTGTTTTCCTGACCCACTCTTCGGCGGAGTAATGGGGTTGGTCGCTGGCTGAATTAAACGCTTGTAGGCGTTTTGGATGGAAGCACCTCATCTCTCACCGTCTCTTAAGGTCTTTTCAACTCGAAACCCCTCAGTGGCTCGTGCATCAGCGCTGCCAAGCAGAAAGCCAATCACCAGTGCCAGCGCAGCCAGCTTTCACTGCATAATGGAGTACATTAGCACAGCCGCCCTGCCCTCCTCCTCCTCCTCCTCCTCGCGTTCTTTTCTCCCCGACGCCAATGTTTTGTCTCGATCTTTGTCCTTAAATGCCCTTTCCTGTCTCTCCAGGTCAAATCAACACGTACTGCCAAACAATCAAGGAGTTCACGTCTCAGAACCTGGGGAAGCTTTTCATGGCCGAAGCTCTTCAGGAACCGAGCAGCTAGACGGAGACGGAAGTCGACACAGTTAGTCGAAAGTCATTCCTATTAGCCAAAACGCTCTTTTTAAACTCTACATTATTATTCGTTTGTTTTTTGCAGCTTTTGTAATGGTTAACTTTTTGAGTTAATAAACATTTATTTATGTGACCAAAGTGTTTTTTTTTTCCTACGGAAGTTAAAAATAATAATTGTTTTGTGGGAAAGATCATCTTTTTTTAGTGATTTGTGAAATGACGTAATGACGCAATGGGAAAAAAGATGATTGAATTTTTACACGTCTGTACGCTGGTTCCTGATGAGAAAAATGAAGAAATGTGAGACGAACATGGTTTACTGAACCTCTCCATTTTATCACCATTGCCTGGAAGCGACATTATTTGGCTCGAGTTTTCAAAATGACACTGTGTTTATGAAATGGAAAATGGGCAATTTTCAGCAGCAAACAGTCAATTTGCTCAGGCCGTGGTGTTCCTTCAGTCAAATATGGATCAAAACTGTTATAATTATAGCACTGAGCGGCAAAGCCTGTCAATTTACACAGGAAGTCTGGCCCTGGACCTTCATTTCCACCCACCCCAGCTCCCAGTGGTGGAGAAGCCGGCTTGACGTGGCACTGGCCTGCCATCACGTCTCCACTCTGCACCCACACGCGCCCGCGGTCATTAGCGCGCACACTGTAGTTACACATTTATTTCCACTTCACTTCGTCCGATTGACAGATTAATCGGCCAAAATGCTGCATGTCGTCCTGGTTGACGCTGTCGAAGAATTTTCGTTAATCGTAATTGAGCGAATAAAGTGTCAGAATAACATTCAAGCCCAGATTTGGGAAGTTTGGAAGAGGAAGGGAAACTGGGATCACGTTATCACCAGCAAATCAGAGTAAGGACCGCCCCCACGTCAAACTAGTGCCAAAACTCTGAAACGGGCGGTTAAAAAAGTTTCAAGCGAAAATGTGAAGATTGCACTCGAAAAAGGAAAAATCAAGTGAAAGTGTGAAGCACTAATTTGATTTCATGCAAAATGAGATGAAACATAAATCATAAATGTAAAATAATGGCTACCATATATTATAATTGGCTACCGTACATAAAAATACACGTGAGCAGATACTCATTTATGATTTTAGCATAGTTGCCTTCTGTACTTTTTTTTTAAGGAATATTGAAAGTTCTACAAAATGTCTTTTTGAAATATTTGGTCATAAGTTTTCACACTTTAGTTGTGGAACCTACCAGCCCAGGGTTTGAACCTGCAACATTTTGGTGACAAGTCCTTTACCACTAAGTCACAATATTCCCCTCACGCTCGACACTGAGTTAAGACTAAAAGCCACTTGTAGCATCTTGACAAAGTGACTTGGCTTGTTTGCAAGTCGCACAGCAACGTCTGAGACCGTGAGAGAAGACCGAGTGAAACTGATGGAAAAAATGGCAAGAATCTTTGGCGGAAAAGTCCGGGAAGATTTTGATGGGTTCTCCTACAGTGGTTGAGAGCGTGAAGACATGCTGATGTTATAGTCCAGCTTCTTCCTCTGCCACCACAGAACATCTCTGACCAATCCACCAGAACTTTAAAAATGGCAAAGCATTATTTTCAAAAGCGTATTTTCAAAATGAGAGTCCGCATGTTCTCCTGAAAAAGAAAATGAGTCATGGTGAACTCTCGTTTCAATACAAGACGTCAGGTCTCACAGTTTATATCTGCTCCCAGTTTCAGCCCAGTTGGACATCTCTTCAAAGTGGGATTTCTTTTAAATAAGTCCCACGGGGATTACAATTAAAGATCTGTCTTCGAGGAGCGTCCATAGGTGGCACCCACCTCCATATTTCTGCTTTGTGCTCATTTGAAGACTTGCAGGAGAACATCCAGCCATCATCTGCATCCTACCGGAACCTTCTCCTCTTGTGGTTGGAAGCCCGTTTGAAGGAAAGTGGCACATCTCCTGAGGTTAATCAAGGGGTTGGTGGTCCAGATTCTCCAGCGGTGATGAGTTGTGTGCAAGTCGACAATAATGGAAAGATGAATTTCTCCCCAAAGCCTCATTGATCCGGCCGTGTGTGAGGAGACATTGATTCTGCCAGCGCTGGCACCGGGATCCACTCATTAGGCTCTTTCTTTGAACACGGCCATTGTGTTTATTTGAGCTGCTTTTGTTCTATAATTGATGAAGTCCCGCTAGTTTCCGCCGTGTTTGAGGACGCGGCTCTTTTGCGCCGCCGGTCGCGGTTTGATGTTTGCGTTAGTGGCACCTGATTCAAAGGAAACGGCGAGACGACGCTAGTTTACCTCTTCAGCCACTTTTCGTAAATGCCTTTGGTGGCCCAGGTTTTTTTTGTTTATTTGGGAACATGTTTTTTGATGTTTTGTAAACTACATCAGTCTTGTAGTTCTTTGATAAATCGGGAAACATCACAAAACGAAGCGTTTGTGTTTAATGTCTGCGATAAAGTGAAACAATTGTCTCTCATCTGTTTGTCTGTCTCATCTGTCTATTTCTTATCTGTCTGTCATTTGTCTCTTATCTATATGTATCATTCGTTTGTCTCATTCTGTCTGTCTTTTTCTTGTCTGTCTCATCCGTTTTTATTTTGTCGGACATCTTTTATCTGTCTGTCTGTCTCATCTGTCTATCTTTTATATGTCTGTCTGTGTCTATCATTTAATATGAGTATTTGTAAGGTGCTTTTCACAGTTTTAACTGTCTCAAAGCGCACGTGTAAATATGTAAGGGAAGTGTTGCTTTTTATTCATTTATTTATTCATTTGTCTCTTATCTATCTGTATCATTTGTTTCTCGTTCTGTCTGTCCTTTTCTGTCTGCCTCTTCGTCTAGTCTGTCAGTTTCTTAAATGTCTGTCTGTCTCTCATCTGACTGTCTGTCATGTCTCTGTCATCTATCTGTGTCATTTGTTCGTCTTGTCTCTCTGTCTGTCTCTCATCTGTTTGTTTGTCTGTCTCTCATCTGTTTGTTTGTCTCTTGTCGTTCTTATCTATCTAGACACAAGTGTGTGTGTGTGCAGAAGGACACATTTATATAATAGTTACCTTCCCAAACCTCTTCTGCTACAACATAAAAGACAGACACATTACATCCATCCTTTTTCTGTGAGGCTTTTTTCATTTCTGGGTCACGGGGAGCTGAGCCAATCACAGCTTCTCTGGGCCTGAGGACGGGACTCACACTCTGGATTGGTGGCCACTGTTTGTCAAATATAATTGCTCAATTGTGGTATTCGCAATAAAAAAAAACAAATTTTGGTTGGATGTTGAAATTCGCCGATAAAGGGTAGTTGCCAAATTTGATTGCAGATGTGCGTGTGTCGTAGAATTTTTTGCTAGTGGTTTGGATGATGGTAAGTCGGGCTTCTCGTCCGCTCATTACTGAAGCTTGACTGCTTGATGACTCCTAAACGTTGGTACGTGGCAGGAGGTCGTCACCAATGTGTTTTCAGTGTCAAGATGTTCTTTGAAAGCGTAATGGCCACTCGGCTCACAGACACACACATTAGCCAGATAAATGCAGAACTGTGCGTGCCGGAGCCGAGAGCTCAATGGAGCCCTCGAGAAGATCCAAAAGTGGCTTTCCAGACGCTCCAGGACATTTCAGCTTTCTTCTCTCAAGAAGGCAATTTAATCACAAACATCTACCTGCTCTTTGCCATTCTCGATGTCTCGCACTTTTCCACGTCTCGTGTTTTTCAGAGGCTTTATTTGGTTTGGCCAGAGCTGCGAGGGTCTCGAGGGTCCGAAGCTGTGGCGAAACAGCTGGAAAACGCTTTTCAGCCACTGACAGAGCAGCGCAGAGTTTGTTTAACGACCCGGAACGTTCCGCTTGTGATAAACCTTCACACATCAGCATGTCTGATAGAGTCTGTGTTCGGAGTCGAGAGCTTACAAACACGCCGAAAATACTCATTAGCACATGAACGAGCGTTTTTGACTCTGGTAAATTGGTTAATTATTAAAAAAAAAAAAGAAAAAAACTGATGAAATAATTCAGTGCCGCGTTTAATGAATGATGTTTTTGTCAGGTGCGTCTCGTCACAGATGAATTTTAGACTTGTTATGTGAAAGTGATGAATTAGCGGTGTTTTTTTCCGCAATTTGAGCGTTGTTTATCTGGAACGCGGGTGCTTTTTCAGCGGTTATTAACGGAAACGTGATTTTAAAACGAACGACTGGGGAAAAGACGACTATTAAGGCTTTAGAGAATAATTGGGGAAAATGCATTCGCTTAAAAGATGTTTGAAGTGCTTTTTCGTCGAAAGCTCAAGGGTAAAGCTGCTATCAGTTGAAGTGATACAGTGTAAGTACTATACTACCTACTATGCTACTATTCGACACATTTCAATGTCCAATTTTTAGTATTTGCTTGTGAGCGTCCAGAAAAAGCAGGAAGACATTTAGAAAGTCACATTTTGCTTCTTTATTTTAATTCATGGAAGAATGGAAACTTCTGAGATCAGTGGAGCGTCGGACCATCCTCCACAATAAACTTTAATATATTATATGAGAAATAAAAATACAGACCTTACTGGTGTGAAATATCTACATTTTGTAAAGCCCAACATGAGCATAATCACAGATCACAAATGTAGTAATATAATCCACCCACACATTATCGTGCCTCGTTACCCATAATTCCTGCTGGAAAGTTTCAAAAGGAGACAGGAAGTGGCCACGCCTTTCTTCAATGCTTCCGGAGCCATGCAGCAGCCCTGGATCCAACCTGGAATACAGGTAATCGGAATTAATCTCGTTTCTATTTGTTCAAAAAAAACATTGCTATTAATATATTGCACGAGAAATTGAAAAAATCAACATATTTGTTTGCTGACGTGATAGTAGTATAATAAATTAATACTGCTGCAATTATAAGCTGGAGTGAAATGGAAATTAAACATACAATGTAAAATGTATCAATGTATTCATGACGTTAAAATGTAAAATGTCAATCTTAGAATAATTGTAATTTAACAGCTAAACATCAATTAAACTATAACTTCTATTGTATTATTTAAAGAAATGCAAACACTCCGAGTTCAGACTTTTTTTAAGTTGTCCGTCTATAAATACAGCTCTAAACATTCTCTATCTATTCATCTCTATGTCTGCCTTTCAGATCATATGTTCATCTATTTATCCTTTCCGTTTGTCTTTTTGAATACTTTTATCCAGCCATCAACTTGGTTTCTCCCCCATCTGTTTACCTTATCATCCATCCAAATACAGGTCTAAACATTCATAAAATACATCCATTCATCTCTGTGTCAGACTCTCTGTGTCAACGCTGTTCGTTTTTCATCTGTTTGCTTTATCATCCATCCATCCAGTCTATAAATAAAGGTCTAAACATTCATAAAATCCATCCATTCATCTCTGTGTCTGTCACTCAGATCATCTATTTATCCTTTCCGTTTCTATTTTTGCATCCTTTCATCCAGCCATCAACTTTGTCCCTTATTCATCTGTTTGTTTTATCATCCATCCGTCTATAACTACAGGTCTAAACATTCATAAAATCCGATGTCTGTCATTCAGATGGTCTATCCATTTATTTGTCCTTTCCGTTCGTATTTTTGCATCTTTTTATTCGGTTATCAACTTTGTCCCTTTTATAATCAGATTGTTTTATCATCCATCCATCCATCCAGTCTATAACTACAGTTCTTTAAAATCTATCCTTCCATTTCTGTGTCATTCAGATGGTCTATCCATTTATTTGTCCTTTCCGTTCGTATTTTTGCATCTTTTTATCCGGCTATCAACTTTGTCCCTTTTATAATCAGTTTGTTTTATCACCCATCCATCCATCCATCCAGTCTATAACTACAGGTCTAAACATTCATAAAATCCATCCTTCCAGTTCTGTCATTCAGATCGTCTATCCATTTATTTGTTTTTTCCGTTCGTATTTTTGCATCTTTTTATTCGGCTATCAACTTTGACCCTTTGTCCTCTGTTTGCTTTATCATCCATCCATCCATCCATCCATCCATCCATCCATCTAGTCTATAAATAAAGGTATAAACATTCATAAAATCCATTCATTCATCTCTGTGTCTGTCACTCAGATCATCTATCCATCTATTTATCCTTTCGTTCCTATTTTTGCATCCTTTCATCCAGCCATCTACTTTGTCCCTTTTTCATCTGTTTGCTTTATCATCCATCCATCCAGTCTATAAATACAGGTCTAAACATTCATAAAATTCATCTTTTCTCTTCTGTGTCTGTCACTCAGATCATCTATCCAAATATTTATCCTTTCGTTCCTATTTTTGCATCCTTTCATCCAGCCATCAACTTTGTCCCTTTTTCATCTTCCTTTACCGTCCATCCGTGGGTCCATCCGTGTGTTTCCTCTCTCTTGCACACTGAGAGCGGTCTGGACTGGGCACTTTTGCTGGGTGAGTGGCGTTGAGTTGGGCCGCTGGTAATGCCACTTGACAGCTCAGAGATTGAAGCTGGGCAGAGGTGGGTAGAGCCGGACGGAGGAGGAGGAGGAGGAGGATATTGATGATGGCTGGGGAGGTAATGACATAGGCTTTAGTGCGGGTCACAAGGATCAGCTAATGAAGACTTATGTGTGGAGGAGAAGAAAGCATTACTCCAAATCAATGCTGCCTAAGAGCCGCGAGCGCCTGATAACCCAGCTTCAGAATTAGCCTGCGGACCGTAAACACCCAGGCCACACGCCGCCTAAAAAGTGTCATCGATATGGAAATAATAGGTTTTGAGCGGATGAGGAAGATGCGGAGAAAGCCAGGAAAGAAGATCTTTATTAATGCACATACATATTCACATAAATATTCAGACGTAACGTTCAGGAGCTCATCAATTCTTCTGTACTGGTGCGATGATTAGTTTATTGGTAACCATTTCTACCAATCAAGGAGTTGTGGGTGTGACCGTGTCCTGCTCTGTGATTGGTTGGCCAACAGTTTAGGGTGTGTCCTGCCGTGAATTCCAGTTGCTGTGATTGGCTCCAGCTTCCTGTGACTCAGAAGTAGAAAAGTGGTTTAGATAATGTATTGACGTATATCTAATTAATTTTTGTCTTTTAGTCTTTAGAAGAAGCATTGATATGTTAATGTGCAAATAGTCGCACATTGTGTTTTTATTTATTGTTTTTATTTTGCATTAGTTATTAAAGATGTAACATAATTTGTGACATAATTAACATAATTTCCCCCGTTTTTATAGCAAAGTATTTGAATAGATTTTGACCAGTTGCTGAAATATTATTTCAACTGTGGATCAAAGGAAGTTGTCCTTGCCAAGCTTTTTAGTCCATCTGTGTATAGATAAATAATGTATATTTAAAAATTAAGTATTTGTATACATATTTTTTAATTACTATTAAATACTATTATTTAATAATAAATACTATTAATAATAAATACTAGTTATAGTTTTTAAAAATATACATTTTATTTCAGTACTATATCTATTTCTATATCTATCTAATATACGGTTACCTTTGCACAATATGGATGAAAGGCACATTTCATGGAGACATTTTTTAAACTGTAGCTACAGCTTGGTGTGTGTGTGTGTGTGTGTGTGTGTGTGTGTGTGTGTGTGCGTGTGTGTGTGTGCGTGTGTTTTCCGGCTTCACTCGCATGAGTCAAAAAAAGGTCCGGTCCTCCACTCAGATGGTTCTCTCCCACCGCTGTGCTTGCTTTTCGATTTCATCAAGCCGATCTCTCCGTCATGTGTTCACGTACACAAAGTCTCGCCCTTTCATTACCATCTCTTTCTTTTTTTTCCTCTCTCGCTTCAACATTACCATGGAAACTGCAAGACTCTGAGCTCAAGAGGGCCGCGCGTTACGTGAGGCGTGTGAAGGCCCGTTTCAGATTCAAATATCCCAGAAAACTATTGATCGCCGGGCGGGAGAGGGGTCCGCCATCTAATAGAGAAGAAGGTTAGCATGTTTACGCTAAGTCTTTGTAGTCAAGGTTAGCGCTAGCACGATGCGGCGGCTCAGTGGGAGAATTCGGTGAATTTACTTCAGCATCAGGAGGTCGTTTTTTTTTTTTTTGGGCTTTACATGTTCGGCTGAAGGTTTGGGAGTGAAAGTGAGTCTCCAGCCAATGCCATATAGATCAGGTCTGCGCTTTTTCAGCTGTGGAGGGATTCCGGTCGAGATCCATAAGCGCAGCAGAACGAAGGGCACGACAGGAATCAAGGTGAACACGGGCGTGAGGCGAGATCCAAGCCGTGAATCCAAATTTGAGAAGGCAAGAGTCAGAAACCAGACAGAATCTATCGGACTGGAAAGAACCTTCTAGAACAGTCGTGTGTAAGTCAGATAATCTTTGAATGTGGCGTTAGACGGAACACATCTGACACCATCATGTGTGACTGGATCACGTGACGCTGCTGGGTCCAATGTAGAGGTGTAAAGTACTTGAGTGCACTTTAAGGATTTTGTAAATTTTGTAAATATACAATATGTATACGTAGGTGGACAATTGATTCTAAAAAACAATGTACGACGAAAGCGTAAATTGAAAAAACTGAAAGACATTGAGCATAGTCTTTGTACTTGAACTTTATTGGTTGCGTGAATTTATTGGGACTGCGTGAATTTAAAAGTTGCTTATATTTTTGATACTTAGTACAAGTACAAAGTAGCCAAAAACACTTAAAGTGCAAAAAATATTTGCAAAAGTTACTTCCCAAAAGTCTACTCAAGTACTTTACACCTCTGGTCCATTTCTGTCATATTGTGGAGGCTTCTGGGAAATTGAGTTCTTCAGATTGCTGGTGCGCTCCAAATCTCAACTGCTACAAAATCACCACGATTATTTTCTATTTATAATATGGATGTTCTGTATCCATGACACATTTAACATACACTATATTACTCTACATTAGGTTAAAGGTCAAGCTCATAAGCACGGACCACCGTGACCCCCACTCAGGTTTCTGACCCTTGCATGGCCCTTCAGTACTTCTCTTTTTGCGCAACTGCACATACATGTTGTACAACTTTTGTAAATCATAATAGCAACACATTCATTACTGTACATTCTGTATTGTATATTAACATCTGCTTTACTGTATTGCAATATTGCATCAAATGCTTTTGCATCTCACATGTATTTCTGCGCTTCTGTTGAGAACTAAACTGTATATTGTTTTATTTGTACTGGCACATTGAAAAGGTTAAATCTAGTGTAATGTACAGTGTTACTTCAAGAAGAGCTATTTGTTGTTACATGTTACATTTTAACACACACAAAAAATTCCAGGATAAAATAATATTCCTGATTTAAGATAGGCTTACTATAGAATACTTTGCTATTTTATATTTTTCACTTACTTTATCTAATAATGATGTAATGTGTTTTGCGATAAGTCTTGAAAGGCATCCTTATACAATAAAAAATTATTTAATTATCATTTATTATACAAGCTTAGAAATGTTGTGTATTAGCTGTCAAATCCATGATTTCTTCACTGGATCAGAACCGTTGCTCGTCTTTCATAGAGACGTTATTCTGAGGATTTTAGCGTGACTGAGTCACTCGCCACCTACACACGCGTTAAGTTCCGCCCCCTCGGCTCTGAAGACTTCCTGTCGCGCTGCCATCCTTTATCATGAAGTCTGGACTAATTGGTCATGGCTTAAAGCTGCCCACTGCTCCGGGTTTGTGTCTTCATGAGATGCTTCACTGGATGGATTGCAGGACACACCCTTTAATAGTGGCCGGCCAATCATAGAGCTTGTCACGAACACAAAGTAATAAAGTGATTTCATCTTCTACAATTCCTCCGCTCGGGCTGATTTACTCTTTATTTCACTCGCTAGATGCCATTCGGCTTCCAGAAGGCACGTTTCTGCTTTCACAATTGAAATGCAATAAATCTGTTAAAAACTTTTTTATTGCCGTCCGCTCGGGGTCGATACAAAGGAAATCACCTCCTCAACCCAGAGACGTCGAGAGCGGAATGAAAGGAATGAATTTCTCGGCAGTTTCCACCTTCTCTGACAAGTAGAGATGTCCTTCACTCTGCGCCTCGCCACATTTATTGATCTTGATCTGTGTGTTACGAATTAAAGCATGTATAATACGGTTTATTGTAATGTCGTCTATGTGTGTGTGGGCGAGTGTGTGTGTGTGTGTCGCTTACATGAGTTGTTTGATGATTAGTGTGTGGATGCCAAACCAATCGGATGTTTGTCCTGGCATCTGGTCTCGGGCTTATCTGATGTGGGGATTCTATGGAGCTTTCCAGAACCTTCTCTTCCGATTTCCTTGTGCGATGACTTTGGCATAAGTTGTAATATTAAAGTGTGACAGTTTTTGAGACATCATCTTTGGAGATGTTTGCTTTATTAAACAAATGTTAAATCTGGCGAGACACGTCCTGGATTGGTAGCTGACGAATCACAGAGACTTATACACACACACACACACACACTCTCTCACTCACACCTTGGTCAAATTTCCAGACTTTATTCTTCTGAACACATTTTTTTGTTGGAAACCGGAGACCCAGAGGAAACCCAAACCAACATGGACAGTACACACAGAGAGACTGGGTCTTGAACTTGATTGTTACGGTCCTGCGGCTCGGCTCCCCCTTGCGGCCCGGGACTGATTGCGCACCTGCAGCTAATCACCCTCGTCCACAGGTGGACCTCATCACTGACTGAGAGTGCAGAGGGTGATCAGCCATTGATCAAACTCCTTGCTAGAGGAGCTACTTCCGTGTAGCTCTGTGCTTTCTGTTTACTCCCTTTCTGTTCTTGCCTTCAGTTTGGACATTAAAAGCTCAAGTTTTATAACTCTGCCATCATCTGTTCATCCGACTTGTGACCCTGTATATGCAAAACAAAAATATTGTGCATTTTAATTCCCAGTTGAGAGACAAGTCTTAGATAATATTCTACAATCATAAATTCCACGCCATCCCATCCTGTAAACAAGGACACCAGACGTTTCCCGTTTCCCTCTTCCTGTTATTTCACTCAGCGAGTCTTCGGCCTGGCGATGATGACCCGACTGACCCCGAGGTGGACTGGGGACGAGCAGTTACCTGAGGACAGATTGACTGAAGGGTTATTCAAGGTCACCAACTAGACGCGATGACCTGCATCACTGGCGCCGCCGGGCGAATAACGGCGGGAATCGGGGAGGACTTCAGCGTGATGGCGGTCCCCAACACCCGCCGCTTGATAAAAGGAATGAATGCATGCTGAAAAGAGCCATTTACTCATCACTGCTTTATTGCACACTGATGAAACCGATGGGACTCGTGTTGATGAAAGTGAATTCAATCTCTGGCCGCCGCCGCACAACACGAGAGTGGCTGATTGCGCCGATAACGTTTGTAAAACCTGTGCTCTGCCTGTAAATTGCTTTTGGGATGTGAGTGTGGAATTCACCGCTGGAAACTGCTTCTTTGCGGCAATTAACCGTTTTTCTACTGGAGTCACTAAATGTCAGCGAGACGTTTGGAGCTAAATGCAGCCAAACAGAACTGAATTACAGGAGCTCATTTTACATTCATGTAACTAAACTTCATTTAGCAACCGACTTCAGGCAACTTGACCTTGTCACTGTCCCATAGAGGTCAAATTAAACTGTTCTGTGACGAGGACAACTAATAAGTAATTAATAAATCAATCATTTATAAGTAATCAATCTGCCAAATGTAATGCATTGAAAATATTGCTGAATATCACACTTGCCTTGGCTAATGTGAATAAATTGTGGATAATTCGATTTCCCACTTGGTCCAGTGTGTTTAAGCTGGTGTGAATGCAAACAAGCGCACCAAAACTTATTTTGGAAATGAAAAAAGAGCCGCGCATTTTTGGACGAATCCAGCCACTGGTTGAACTGGTATATACAGCCCAGATGGATTGGGGTTTGGGTTGGGAATATTCTCGGAAGTTTTCGAACACACCTGCTGGTGAAGTGACTCGCGCCTTAGTAGTTTGTCGTATGTTAGAACCATGGAGCAATACTCCAAGCAAACTTTTAATTAGTTGTCAAATTATATTTGCAATTGCATCTACACGCAAAAATCGACAAAAAAAAAACAAAACTAATGCCAACTGAAACACAGATAAGGAATTTTTGTTCTTTAACAACTTTTTTTTCTTAATTCCGCAGAGTGACTTTGCGTTGGTCTAGGACTAAGAAAAGCGCTATAACTTGAAACTGGAAATCAAAGCAGAAAATACCCTGCAAGGTCAATTCCCAAGGTCGGTTCAAGAGGTGACAGAACCAGCCAATCAGCATCAGTGGGCGGGTCGGTTGTGAATGAATGACGTTAAATGTCAAAACCTTTTGAAATTCTGCTCTGCATTTAACCATCCAGTGAAGGTACACACACCCGGAGCAGTGGGCAGCCTTAAGCCATTGGGTCCGTGTTTGGCAATGAGACTCGGTTTAGAACCCACCAGACTGGGATTTGAACCTGCAACATCTGGGTGGCCAGATTCTCAATCTCACTCACTACTGCATCAATCAATTCAGTTTCCTCAACTTCTCAGGCATGTGACTTTATAATTTCTCTCGCAGGAAGTCGCAACCAATGGCGCGGCTCGTTTCTATCCACCAAGTTGGAGTTCATAAACCACCGTGTTCTCTTCCCCCATCAATATTGTGCTTCCCTAATCCACGATGTAAAGATACAGAGCTGGCCACGTTCCTGAAGAAGCTCCTGAAAGCCCTGGCCGAGAGATAAACAAGCGTGGAGCAATCACGCTCAGCCACTTAATCACAGAAGCCGCAATCACTCACCTGTTGATGAGCATCATTAGTGCCATCACCATCACAGCACCTTCGCCGCTCTGTGAGGATAAAGGCGGCATTATACAAGCTCTAAAAAAAGCCCCGGGTCATCTCCGCCACTGCAGACCCTCGGCCAGCCAAGAAACATGTTTCTCATTACCAGCAAAAACAAAACCAAGAAACCGTATGTCAAAACAAGCAGGCTTTTTGTTCGTCTAAACAGCCTTGACAGCGCAACCGCGACAAATGAAGGAGAAAAGAGGAGGGAACGGCTAATCGAGATGAATGCGCCGCGTGGAGCTCGCGGGGTCCGGCGGCGCTTTTTAAAAAGGGAATTGAATTACCCTACGCCAAGACGTATAGATTTTACAGCTAATCATAAATATTGGTTGGAGTTTTGCACGGTCTCTAAAAGGCCGCAGTGTTTTGCTGTTTTAAAACTTTTACAAATTTCTGGCATATTTTATTTACCGCCTGTTTTTATTCATAGCATATGTTTAGTGTAAGTCACAGTTGTGTTACAGTTACACACAAGGACTGAAAAAGGTAAAAAAAATTTTTAGGGAGTGAAAATTTAGCAGAACAATTGACAGTTTGATAAAGAGGCGGAGTCTTGTTACAAACCACGCCCATTTCGCTTTAAATTTCTCTTTGTTGAGAGAAATAAAGATATTCTTCTTCTTCTTTACAAGTGTAGTGGTTGAAGGTCTATAAGTGGCACTTTAACCCGTTTATGATTCATAATAAAAAGAGCTAAACATGAAAAAATGTTGCGTTGAAGGGCTGGAAAGAGTGCGGGAACTATAGATGTCCTCAAAAAGCCACGCCCCTAATTATGCACAAATCCATCATCATTGGAGTGGGATTCTGTTCTGGTTTAGCAAAAGCGCTTTCACGTTTGAGAGCACGTACGTACTTTGACACTTGCTCTTGTTTATTTTCCATATTTATTTCCATGTTTTTTTTTGTACCTCTTTACGCTCTTCACGTCTCTGTCAAGCGTCGCGCATTAATAAGCGCAAACCTAGCACAAAACAAGTCGTCTCGGAAACTATTTCCCGTACATTTTGAGACATTCTCCGCTACAACTTACACACATGAATAATAATGAAAAGGTACGAGAAAAGCGCGAGTGCTGTCCAGATAAACAGGGGTGAACAAGGCTGCACAGCTCGTAAAATAAATCCCGCCGGGTAAATAGCTTGTAGCTTCTCCGCGGCCCTGGTCTTTGTGATGAAGTATACAGATGTGCAATTTCCAGCGGCCCAATAAAGCTCATCACAGCGGGCCGGCTAACAGAGGTGCACCCGCCGTCGCTATAAATATGCATTTAAACAGAAGACGTGGGATATTTACAAGCCCTCGCTCGACCTGACCAACACGACGGCTTTACAGCTCGCCGCTAACTTTACATTTTCCTTAGCTGTGTGGCTAATCAATAGCTGCATATTGAAGACATAGATCTCTGAAACGGCCTCCTGAATCTGGTGGGAAGGTTGGGCTTCCTGCACACGCTCTGTAATGAAACGGTCCGGTCGTTGAGATTTCAGACGCGTTTTTTGAACAGATGTTTTTTTTTTCCGGTTCTTCTGCTGCTCGTGGTCATCGACGGAGGCAAGTGAATGTGTGTTATTACAGGCTTTTATTGCTGGAAGGCGCGAGGGAGGCAGATGAATTTGCAGCTTTATTTACTGGAGTGATGTCCGGGGGGATTGAGGGGGTCCGGATGATGCGTCCGTCTGTTGCTTTTAACCAGGGGTGTGAAGTACTTGAGTACATGGATTTTGTTACTTTACTTGTGTAATTTTCTCTACTTTGTATTTGAACTTTGTATCAAAAACACAAGTAAGTTTTACTCTCTACTTGACTACATTTGTGGGACTACAATACTGGATATTTATGAGCAATATCCCGTGAACGTGAATTGTCGGTTGCCCTTTCTGAACATTTAAGTTTGACCAACTTTGGCTCTTTTTTTAAATCTATTTTGTTCTGCCATTTTGAAACATTGAGGTGTTAAATTCCATTTCTATAGATGGGAATAAAATCTCATAAATAAAGAGTTTCTTGTTTTTCACATTTCCTTCTTTTTTTTTTTAGCCTAAATTCAGAACAAGTGAAATACTGGAATTGTTGACTTATGACTTGTAATGGAATATTTTTTACAGTAAGGCATCCATACTTTTACTTAAGTGTGGTTTTCAGCTACTCTTAAGTAGATTATCAGATTATCATATCTTTCTTTCAATTATATTCCCCCTCATGTGCTTTTTTTTCTTTTCTTGTCTCTCATCTTCCTCACTTTCCCTTTTCTCTAGTCTTGTTTTTAGTTTCCTGTCCTTTAATTTATTCCCGTCTTTTCTCTTTTCCTTTTCTGTCTTATCTTGTTCTGTTTTTTTCTTTCCTTCCTTCCTATTTTCCCGTCTTTCTTACCTTGATTTTTCTTTCCCAACTTGTTCCCTGTTTTCTTACCTTTCATCACTTTTCCAGGTCTATCCCGTCCTTCTTTTTCCACTGAAGATGCTAAAACATAATATAATGAGTAAATTCTGTAATTCTGTAAAATAATAAGTAATTCTGGTGGGTTTCAGACCCCAATCTGTTCGAAAGTTTCCCACATGTCTCTATCATCTTCTATTTCCTCATCAAACACTTCAGTGTGAAGTGTTTTCTCGGCAAGGCGTTTGTTGACATATTTAAGATATCCAGCATTTTATTTCCTGTGCTTGATAGATAATCATTGTTAAGTGCTTTGCGCACCAGCCTGATCTCACCTGCTAATATTTCTTCTGAGCGTGAAGTGTTGCGGTAAAATGCCCGATCATTCTTCTTTTCAGGTTGGTGTGAATTGTTGTGCTGATGAGAAGAAAAAAATGGCGAGGAAATCGTGAGCAAAATGAACGTAAAACACAAAATACAATCACAATTCTCTGATTGCAATCACATGATGTCTCATCTCGAACGGTTGTTTCTCCGTCCACCTCGGTCCAGGCCTCGAGATTCTGGTCCAGCTCAGGCTTCTTTACATCTCACTGACTTGACAAATGAGCGTTTGATTTAGGTAAAATTACTTAAGTAAAATTAGTAATGTAAAATTCATCCATTAGCTTTAGAGAATTTGCTATTCCTGGGGTTTGAACCCATGACCTTAGGTGACCTTTCCACTGGAACACATGACCTTTAGTGACCTTTTAGCATCAGTGCTGTAAAATACACAGCGTGATGAGTCATTAACATTTTTGAAGCTCTATGAATAGGTTGTTGGTTCGAATCCCAGGAAAAGCAACATGTCCACACTTTGGTTTTCAATGATGCGGTTCTTGAATAATAATCAGAAAATCCAAATAAGCTGTTTGAGTGTGAGGTAAATCATGAAAGAAGAACGATGGACAAACGTCACATTAGGTGGAGAATCAATACACTCCGTTAAAAACAATAGACTTTCTAATCAATAAAACATGGGCAGGTTTTCGCATTATGGAAAGTGACATTTTGGGACATGAAATTTGCGCCGGTGTTTGCCGTGGAAGCGCGTGCGTTTGTGAACATACACAACAAGGCAATAAGGAAACATCGCTCTGACATTTTGAAAATGTAATGCAAAGATTTGCATAATTCCCCCGCAGCGTCGCGCTTCTCTCGGGAGACAGTGGTTGAAATGATTTAAATGACTTGCGTGATGTATTTTAAGCCCCTCGTTGAAAAGCGGCAGGAACTCTGTGTTTTTATTTTCGGTCCGGAAGTGTTACCGCATTTTAAACGCTTTTCAGCCACCGTGATGAAATAACAAGCTTTCGGTCGTTTTGTTGAAGAGCGCTGATGAGCAGTTGTGATGGCTGCCATGATTTGCTGGGGAAATCGCATCAGTGTGATGTGTGTGTGTGTACACGCGTTCGTCCACAAGGGGGCGCCAGTGAAACCCAAGCGACGTGACGTAACCGGTCCTGCTGATCTGGGGTCAGTTTTACTGGCTGTAACATAAATCTGAAGTTTGGTTTCTCCCTCTCCACCTAAATCCTACATTTTATTTCTCATCTCTTCATTTGTTTCACTCTCTCTCTCTTTCATTATTACTCCTCACACTATCATTCTTTCTATCTTTTTTCACTATCACTCTTTTATCTTTTTTAATTTCTCACTGTCTTTATCTCTAACATTCACTTCAATCTTTACACTGTCTTTACGACTCTAATCTCTCACACTTTTCTTTACATCTTGTCTTGTCTTTCTTTGCTGTCTCTCTGCCCCCCCCTCTGTCTGTCTCTCTCTCTCTCTCTATATGCCTCTCACTCTCTCTATCCCTCTCACTCTCTTATCCCCTCTCACAATCTTTCTCTTCCTCATTTTCTCTCTCCTCTCTCTCTCTCTCTCTCTCTCTCCCCACTCTTCACTTATTCACATTCTCAGACTTTCTCCTTCTCTCTCTCTCTCTCTCTCTCTCTCTCTCTCTCTCTCTCTCTCT
>MU204349.1:6019007-6040148 GCA_017309775.1 Paedocypris sp. Pulau Singkep
CTCTCTCTCTCTCTCTCTCTCTCTCTCTCTCTCTCTCTCTCTCTCTCTCTCTCTCTCTCTCTCTCTCTTTCCCCCTCTCTTGCCCCCTCTTAGTTCTCTCCCTTAATATTTTCCTCCATCTCTAATCTTCCAATCTCTTTCTTTCTCTCACTTATCCTTTCTCTCTCTCTCTGTCTATCCATTCTTCTACCTCAGTCTGTTGTCACTAACTCTTCACTTTTTCACATTCTCACACTTTCTCATTTTCTCTCTTCCAATCTCTCTACACCTCTTTCTCTCTCTCAACCTCTCCTTTTCACTCTGTCTCATTACTCTTTCCCTTAAACAACCTCCCTCTCTACTGATCTCCTCTCTTCCTCTCATTCATTCCCTCTTCCTCTCTCTCTTTCTCTCAACCCTTTTCACTCTTCCTTTCTCACTCTTTATCTAATTTGTCGTTCTCCATCTCTCTATCCCTAACTCAACACCTCTGTCCATCTCTATTTCTCTCACTCTTCTATCCAATTTGTCATTCTCTGTCTCTCTCCCTCACTAACTCTACCCCTCCATCCCTCTGTATTTCTCTCTCACTCTTCTATCTAATTTGTAGTTCTCTGTCTCTCCCTCACTAACTCTACCCCTCCACCCGTCTCTATTTCTCTGTTTCTCTCTACTCTTCTCTCTACCTACTCATCTCTTCTCTTCCTTTCCTCCCCACACTCTTCCTCTTGTTCTCTCCCGCTCTCTCCTCCGAAAGCTGGGCGTAATCCCTTCATCTGGATGTGCTGCTGACGGAGAGTGAGAACAGTTGTAAAAGCCCTGAACATTTCAGGCTTTGCAAAGGAATGAAATATTAAACACATTTGCTTGAGCAGAAAAGCTTTGTGTGGATAAATCAGGAGATGATGGCTTCTATCCGCCGATGCAAAGGTATTTTTCTCGCTGATAAGGTTCCTCTCGTGTGTGCACAGGCCCTCACGTGAATCCCAGTAAAGCTCAGAGCAAAATAGTCTTGTCCGTTTCTTTGACAAGTTATTTGTGGCATCACAGTATTTGGTGCAAATCTTAACTTTGTTTATAGTTATGTATAACTAATTTCTTTACAACTCCATCATGTCAAATTGCAAACTAACAGTCTGCTACTCTTATTTTGTAGTGAGGACAACTTTTTCTAAAAAAAAAAAAAATACTACTGCTTTCCAACTCTAATCCTTTATTGGATTTGAATGTGGCATGGACAAATATAATTATTGTTTACAGAAAAATGACTGCATAAAAGGATGAATGCGCGTAAGCCCTCGTAGCTGGAACGTCCTTGACTTATTTTCACGGCAGGAAGCTTCCGTTCGGTTTTAGCGGACACTATTAGCTTTTAGCTCCTCGGGGACGTTAAATAGCCGCAAAGTTTTTTCGAGTTTTGGCCACGGAGATCCAGTCGAACCTTAAGCTGCTTTTCAGAATTGGAAATCTCTCTGAGACACTATATTCATACATCAATAACTTTTAAAATGTATTAATGCATGCATTTATTAATACACATTTAAATACATACGACTGTGGTTGGTTCATTATTTTCTTCTAAGTTCACTACACTTAAATAGTGATGTAGTCATCTTTTTTAATGTTTGTTGCTTATTTAACCCTCCAAACATATCTCTTTATTGTTAGATAAGATCTGAACTAAAAGTCACACACACAGTTGTGAAACTACATTTATAACTTAGAGGGGGAAATGTTTTGTTCACTCAACTCGACCATCTTTATTGAATTTGGTGAAAATGTTACTTTTTCACAAAGAATCTAAAGTTGTTATTGAAGATTCTGGTGGAGAGCAGATTTAAAACTGTTGGCGGAGAACGTATATATAAATATCTGGTGGGACAATATTCTGGTGTTTTTATCTGTTTTCTAGAGAAGACACTGGTATTTCTTTGGTTAGCCGCAGAAAATGCTCAAGTCGTGAGTTTAAATGTAAAGTTAAAGACTAAATCTAAAATATCTAATGCAAAACTTTACTAGAAAGCTTTCACTCTTTATATGTTCACTTAAATAATTTCTTTCAGAATTAAGTGCTGCTGTGTTCGACCATCTTGTCTGCGTGCAGGGAATTGTGGGTAATGTAGTGACCTTGAATTGGCTTTATCAGAAACGCTTGTGTAACAACTTAAAAGTTAATTTCTAGAAGTTTGCAGGAGTTTTGAAGTTTTTCGGTAAGTCAAGTTCCATGAATCCTTAGTTATGAATCCAAATGAGCTATATTGTTGTATAAGTGCTATATATTCCGCTTGTTTAGGCTGTATCGAGTGATGGACTTGACGCGGAAAATTCCATTTGTATCAAAACAATGGTGCAAATATTTGAGTTACGCGGAGTTGAAACGATTCGCGGCGTTCCGTCACTGAGACTTTCGTTTCTTGACTGTCTCGTCGTCTCGCGCTGAAGTTATGAGTGTAAATATTCAGCGTCGGTGAATCAGATAAACGCTGTTTGCCTTTCTCTCGGAATTGAGCTCCTCTGTGAATAAAATCGAAACAAATTTGAGGCTGAGCGACACTTTCCATTCCGTGGCAGCCGCTGATGCCCAGTTGGCCGAGGTTAAAAGCCGGGATGAAGGAGCTAAGTGTGATTTCTGGCCGTCTGCTGCTCTGAGGAAGAGAGGAAAGCGATGACTATAACACACTGCTATAGACTCTCTCTCTTTCTCTCACTCCCTCTCTCTCTTTCTCTCTCACTCTCTCTCACTTCTTTTCTTTCTTCTTTCTTTCATTTTTGTTTTACGTTTGTTATTTTTAATTTTATATTTTTTTTCTTAATTCTTTACCTATAAAACTCTCTAATTCTTAAATATTCTAATTCTTAAAGTCTTAATGTGTACTGAATATAAAAAAATATATATACTTGTATTTAATTTTTTTTCTTCCACGAAATGAATTTCATTATATACAAAGAATGTCGAGACTTTGACAGTAGAGAAAACCGTAATAATTGTGGAGAATTAAGTGAGAGGTGAGAGGTGAGAGCAGTGATGGTATATATGGATTGCCCTGCTGATATCTCGGTTAGTGAATCTATATTTCTTCAACATGTAAATATTCCCGGTGTCGGCAGGACAGTGTTTCTGTAATTATGCCATGCTTCTGTAAATATAGAGTACGGCAGACGTACGGTAACTCCACTTCTTATTTTGGGACTGAACATTCATTCAGGGATTGTCACAACGATTTGTTCTGTTTATTCTCCGTGAGTTATTTTGTATATTGAACTTGATCCTTATTTCATACTGGCTTTTATTTTTGCACCAGATCTGATGTTTCTAGAATAATGTGGAGCTGTTGTCACCATCGGATTATGTTGTTGCTCTGAGAGTTTCACACATTGATTGTTTTATATAGTGGCACAAATATTTCATTTATATGTTTTCAACATGAAGATGCTGAACAGGTTTATGACAATAATGTAAAAATATGTTACTTTAAGGAAATGTTTTCTTTCTTTTTTTCTTTCACTCACTCACTCACACTCACTCACTCACTCACTCTCTCTCTCTCTCTCTCTCTCTCTCTCTCTCTCTCTCTCTGTGGTAAATTAGCTTGTATATGACGAGTTTTGCTTTGAATTTGTTAAACAGCTTGACACATACTGTACAAACAACTACATATTGCAATCACATATTGCAAACTAATCAAGTCATGCTTTTTTAAATATTTCCCTGCTTTCTTAGCACAGATGTGTTGTGCCACTATTTATTTGCAAAATTAGTCATTTCCGAAATGTGAAGTGGTGAAACTAAATCACTAAGCTCACACTAGATCACCCAGAATGCATTAGCTCAGCCTCATATTTCCAACTCAAACAGTTACACATAAAATTGCATTACGGTAAATGACATTACAATAATTTTGACAGTATAATCACAATCCAACTCCAGAATGGTGTCTTTCATACGGTTCGACGCCAGTAACCGACACTGTCTTTCCCGCTAAAGAAAGGAAGTGAGGGAGATTGTCATTTTGGCCACTAGGGGCCGTATCGAAATTGTGCTCTGCATTAAACTATCCAGTAAAGTTACACATACTAACCCGGAGCAGTGGGCAGCCTCGGGAGCTTGTGGTGGTCAATCTTGCTCATGGCTACGATCCAACAGGGTGCGGGATTTGAACCTACAACCTCTGGGACATGATGTTGGCCTGCTCTTCTGCTTCTGGAAGGTGGAGAATCCAAAGTGGGTGATGATTTTTCGAGTGCCCTTAAGAGACAGCACACTAGCAATGTGGAATTAAAGCCCAAATTGTCCCAATCTCCGAAGGCCAGAATAAACCTGCTGTTCAAAGCCTGGACCGTATCATCATCGGAACCACAAGAACGTGCCGTGTTGCCTGGACCTTTGATGTCCGTCCATTTTTACTCCTCCAGAATGTTTTTCCTCTCCTCCGACTCGTAGTAATGATGTGGGCAGCCGTATCTTACAAAAATAATTCTTTTCACTGCGCTTGTGCTTTATGAAAGAGCCGAGCAATATGTTTTCCGTCGGTGCCACGTTTAGCCGCGGCGTTTTTGATGTGTTTCACGCGAGATTGCGTGAGGCCCTGAACCGCTTTCCATCGTGGCCCGGCGCCGCTGCATTATTAATTTCCATTTTGTTTGCCGTGTTGTTTTGCAGCGCTTGGTTTAATCATCCGCTTTACATAGAAATGACCTGCAATAAAGTGGCTAATCGAGAAGCCTTTTGTGACATCGGGGAAAGCAGACGGCTTTTCATGTGGCTTCGGAGCTTCAGGAACATGCTGGAAAAAACGGGGATTTGCAATTCTATAAACCAGCCACTTGAAGAGAGGTTTGTTATGTGAGGAATGTAAACTATTTTAACGCGGTGTTTATACATTTGTAATGCTGTAAAATAGATGTTGTGAGTTTGGGGGAGATTTATTGTTACAGTAAAAAGCCTTTGGGTGAAATATTGTTGCAGGAGTGGAGTTCATCACGGAAGCGCTCGCTTTAATGCACTGTTCTGATTCGCTGATGGGATTTTTGACCATAGACGTGACTTTAAACTCAATGTACGTAAATTAAATGTAACCTAAGAGGCGGAAATAAATGCAGTTGTTTATTTTTGTTTGATGGAAAGAAATAAAAAGCATAAACATGTAAAATTAAGTAAAAAATACTTTTTACATATATAAGGCAAAACAGTTTGTGTTTACCTAACATTTTTAATGTTAAATTTAAGCTTTTCCCCCAAACATTACTATAGCATACAAATGTGATCATTTTATAATGTGATTTAAATTAAAATAAAACCAAAATCGACACAGAGTAGCAAAACATACTGAATGTATCATTTTGAGTTGACTGTAGCGGTTTTAGTGGCCTTTAAAATGTATTAGTTTTATTATATTTTATGTAAAAAAATGTGTTTAATACATTTACAAACTGAACTTTATCAGGCAGTTTTCACAAGCTTTCCTTGACTTCTTTCATTATATAAAAAAACTCCTAAATATATATTTTTTCTATATTTGGCAACAACTTTTTATTTATTTTAATAATCAAAAATGTACATTTTCATCTGTGATATTCTAAAATTCAACCCGGCTATAGATTATAATGTACTCAAAGACAAATAAAAAACCACAAAAATAAACATTTTTCATGGTCAATCTTGAGTAGAACTTTATTTTCATTTATGCCTGATTTAAACTTGTGTTAAAGCCAAACTACAAAAAAATAGATATATTATTAATGGCTATTTATTATTAAAAACCTGACATTTTACTCCAAGCCGGGTGCAGAAAGAAATATTCAGTGCGGCTGGATCCAAACTGCAGATGAGCCGGAATTCTCCAGAGATTCTGTTGGAATAGTCATGACAGCATTTGAAATGAGAAGCCCATTTGATATTCACAGGGCGCGAAGCCACTCGGCACCTTTACAGTCACCATCACCGTCCCGTACACTCCACTCAGCCCGCAACCAGCTACCCAGGGATCGAATTACCACCGCATCTCAAAATCACTGCATCTCTCTGACTCACTTTGCTTTGGAGAAAAAGCCCATTGAGTTTTATTTATTATCATCATCACTGGCTTTATTTATTCATGTCTTTATTTATTTACCGTTGACAGGCCGAGTCTGCGCTCGACTAGCATTGGATTCTCTTTCGCACACTGTCCCTAAAGCCATGTTAATGCCACGCTGGTTGTATTTCACCTTTAGTAATACCAGCACCCAGCTGCTTTATAGAACCTGTAAACACGCGCCGCGTCCCGTATGGAAGCTCTCCAACAGTTTGTCTGCGTCACCACTCGGTAAATATCACAGTTACTAGTGGAGGAGGAAGCATTTTTAGTCATCATTCTGTTATTTTAGCTGAATTTTAGCTACTTATTTATTGAGCATTTGTTTACTGGTTGACAAACACTTGCGTTCTTCCCGTTTGTTGAAATTAGACGCATCATTCTCACGTCGCAAAAGACCCATAAAGACTGAATTTGAAATTGAAATGAATTTGAAATGCTCGATTTGGTTGTTTGACAAGAATCGGTTTCAAGTCTTACAATTTTGCAGTTTTTTTTTGCGAAATGTATCATTTATTTTAAATCTCAATTCATCTTTTAGAAAAACAGAGTCTGACAGTTTGAAGGGTAGATTAAAACAGCTGGGTCATTTTGTCAGGCTGCTAAAAAGTTGAGTGAAAACTTTTGAGTGAAGACTGAGTGAAACTGGCAAAGTATTTCTCCGTTTGCAAACTTAATTCTGCCATAAAGCAGGGAATTTCGCTGCATTCCGCCATAAAGCTCAGTGATGTACAATAGTGGATCTTCACAATTCATCAACTGTAATTTCAATTTTCACAGGATCGAAAATTCAAGACCAAATATCATGCACACTGTATTTGTAATGGGCAAATCCGATCTCAATTCTTTAAATCTTAAGGGGAAAGGTTTTGGTCTGACATTTTGTGTGCAAAAGTCCATTTCGAAGATTCCTTTTAGTGAAAAAGAAACGTTAACGATGCCTTTCGTAGAATATTCTAGTCATAAGTAAACACAAAACTTTTCAACTCTGTGTTAATATGTTTGATTTGTAAAGCGCTGGTTCCTAGACTTGTTAAAATAGAGTCCGACAGTAAGAAAAACTGTTCCTTTCATCTTTTTTTCCCCACAAGCTTCCTCTTAACGGAATCTCACTACATGGTGTCCTCTTTCCAGCTCACTGGAGCCGAATGTGAATTTCATTTATCAAATGAGTGGACGCTCCGCATCCATCCATCTGTCTCACACCCTTGAGAAGAGAGCCAGATACACAACAAACAGACGAGAGAGCGCAGAAAAACACCGAGCACGGGTTTAATGGGCTGAGCTGGTTGGAGAACAGAGAGTAATATTCCACCGATGAAGTGTCTTAATGCCGCTTTTACTGGGACTTTGAACGCCTCTGGCATTGACGTGTGCAGCGCCCGACTGGTTTTGTGCAGTGATGGCGAATATCATCGTAAAGAGTCTTGTGGTGATTGGATGACGATGACAAAGAGGAAGATCTGCGTTGCCATGGTGTGGAAATCCTCCTGTGACGTCGGCCGCATCTGTGGACCATAATCCCTTTATTTAATTATTAAAATTAATATCAGGAATCATTCCCAGGGCGTCTGTCGAGTGCAGAGTTGGGGGCATTTGGGTAAAAAACGTTTCTGTGGCGTCTGTTCCATCAGTTATTAGTATTAGAGGTATGACAGTTTATGATTTACTCGGGTCGTGATCCATATGCAGTAAAAGTTTATTGGGCAAGGCCAGGAACAGTATAAAACAGGCGGAGGTCGGGACAGGCAGCAATACATCCAGAAACCATAAATAGTCCAAAAAAAAAAGAACATGAGTCGGCGTAACACGCTCTCTTGACCACTGTTCCTACACATGCGATTGAATGCAGCTGGCTTCACAATCAGCCGGGATGTCACATGATGAATTGGGACGCAAAGGCCTGTGGGAAACTTGTTGATCTTGCTTAATGTTACTTTCTGTTAGTTAGGTCATTAGGTCAGGTCATTTTTATCCCTTTAAATTTCTTATGAGATAAGCAAGCGATAAGTCGCAAACACATTTCACTACCTTTTGTGTGTGTGTTTTTTTTTTTTGCCGTTTAATGCAAATACAATTTCAAATAGAAGTGACAAAAAATGTAACTTTACGTAGTTCTATTAGCACATATGTAAGTCTACCTAAAGTATAAGATTACTTTTCACATGTATTTTACATTTATTTATTTTTAGTTTGCATGCATATGTAAATAATTTTATGAAAATCACATCTAATTAAAAGGCATTTTTTTAATTGAAACTTTTTAACTATGACATGATTATACATGATTATAACTAATTATTCCCTGACTTTATACTTTACTATACTTTATGGAGAATGTGAATTGTATACATATGTATACAAAACTATCATATAAACTAACTAACTATAGAAACTAACTATAGACAATATATTTTATATATTACTTATATGTGAAATGTAAATGAAAAAAAGTGAAAATGTGAAATACAATCTGATATACAAAATACAAAATGTAAATGCAATCTTATATTTTGCATAGACCTACATAAGTGCTAATAGAACTATAGTTACATTTTCTGTCACTTTTATTTCAAATTGTAATTGTAACCATTTATTACATGGTTTTAAGTAAATTTCTACTTCCCTTTAATTTAAAACTATCTTAATGAACACTTATATCTCTTGTAATATCACAACAGACACATGTAATTGTATTATAATAAAATATAATTATAGAAATCAATTATCGAATTTCGTTTATTATACATCATAGTATTGTGAGGAACAAATATTAAACAGATTAAATTATTAAAGTCTTTCAGAAATTTGTTCAAAGCTTGTTCAGAGAGCAAATAAAACGAGAATTAAAGAAAAGTCACCCCCCATCCATATTCTAACGCAGACCGCCAGTAAATTCCGGCTGGGTCTCTGTGGTTTCCTTCATGGTTTTGTTCATAAAGTTTTCCCAATCCTCCTGCCACTTTCAGACCCCCGTAATGGTCCGCGGGCCCTTTTTAAGAATCGCCATGATGTGCAATCACTGTAATTGTGCTTCTTTCTCTCAGATCCTTCCTCCTAGCTGCTTTGCTCGGGCACTTGGAACTCGTGCGTCGGTATCGCTCAGTCCAAACCATGAAACGCAGACATAACTGTGATAAATAGTCTCGCAAACCAGCTCTGACACCGTCAAGAAAGTCCCCGGCGCTCCGTGCCACGCCGGCTGAAGTGAGAGCCAGATTATTGTATTTGCGTTATGTTTTTCTCCCTCTGAATTCCATTATGGCGGTGTGTGTTTTTTCCTTCCTGCAGTATGTAATGTTTTCCTGCGAAAAGTGTTTCATAAATGATTCGCTCAGACTTCACGTGTCATTTGAGATCCTCTGACAAAACTTCTCTGAGTGCAGGGGAAAAGAAAAGACGAGACGAAAAAAGCGTTATCTTCAAACTAGGAACTCTCCTCCTCGGAGACCGAGACTTCATCAGTGGCGCCGATTGTTCGCTTTCCATTCTCTTGGTTTTGAAGATACCCAAAAAAAAAGCCGTGTCTGATATCGTGTGATGTGGTTTGGTCCAAGAGAAAAACATTCCCTTGTTATTTTTTTTAAAACGAAAATCCCATATTCCCAAATGAATTGGTAATTACAAACAGGGTCGTTGAGATCTGCGTCAAACGCGGAGAAACGAAAAATCCGGCCTCGACATGTTTTACGAGGCTGGAGATTGAAAATAATTAGACGTTCGTGAGGGTTTTGAGAAAACGGGCGATAAAAGCCATGCGAGCTGACTGTCAGCCCACGCGTGGTGAGAGTCCACGGGCCTCGTGTGCTGGCGTGGGAACGTGACAGGTCAGGGTTTTTTTTGGGAAAACTTGTTCGTTAATAAGAACTGTCCAAGTTACGGACTATAAAATGATCCACCAGGACAAATTGCTGTTGACCTTTAATGTGTTTATCGCTTAAGCTCTTGCTCATGTGGGTGAGGAGACAGTATAAATGTCACAATTGAAATGGAACCCAGATGCCGTTTTTACAGTAAATACAGTGCTTGGGTTTTTTCCGGGTCTCCGGCTTTCTCCCAAAGTCCAAAGACTCGAGACTGAAGGTGAACAGGAGAATGAAAAATTGCCCAAATGTGTGAGTTGTGTAGGTGTGTCTTGTTCTATGATTGGTTTGTCACCACTACAGGGGGTGTGTCCCGCCTTCAGGCCTAGAGTTGCTGTGATTGGTTCCTGCTCCTAGTGACCCAGAAATAGACAAGTGGTTCAGAAAATGGATATGTTGCTATTGGGTTTTTGCTACAATGATGGCGACACCATTCAATTCAATCTGCTTTTTTTTTTTTTGGTCTTTGTGGGAAAAAAAAAGCTGTGAAATGCTATTTAGGACAAATGCACACGCTGAAATAGAAAAAAGTGCAAGAACAATAGAATATACCAGTAATTATAGTAAAAAGTAGGATTAATACATGAAGGACAAAGATAATATACAAAATAAAATACAATGCTCCCTATGCCCCTTACTGAAATCTCTACTGGTTTTAATCACGATTGAGAAACGTTTGCGTGCTGCTGCTGCTGCTGTGGATGAATCCTGAACAGATGTGGTCTGAGCAAACAGAACTTTTCAAAGTGTCGATAAATCAGGACTGATAATGTTTTAATGAGGCTCGTAAGATGGAGTTTTAGCTACGATGCTTCTGCACCAAAAATACTAAATAGGCCGAAAAAGATCTGCCTGATGACAGTTGTTATTGGACAGGTTAATATTTTAATTAATAAAGTACTTAAAAGTGTCTGTTGCTGTTCAATGACAAAAATATAAAAATATATTCGTATATACACAAAAACAATATACATTCAACTAAATTATGATTGTTTTATGTAATTTATTATAAATGATGATTAAAGCACTTTCACTTTATTAAAATACAATTAATAATTAATTAATTATAAAGTGTGTGTGTGTGTTCACTTTACTTTCATGGATGGGTAAAAGGCAGAGCACTCCCCAAAACATAAATAAATAAATAAAAACTTCAATACTTTAAATCAGCTACTATAGGTATTTTTTGCTAGACAAGCATGCTAAAGGTTATTTCTGGTACCATGTGTGATTCCAGCATTAGGAGGAGGAAGATTCCTTCCCGTCTCCAGCTGTAGGAGCATCACAGACGTGTCTCCTTAGGGCCGTGCGACTGTGACATGTTCATTGACACGGCTTTGAGCTTGAGCTCGCGTAGCGCTGTAGGACCTCGCGTGCTCTCGACTGACATTTAACAGACGATGTAAAGCTGCGAACAGAGCATCCGTCTGTTTGACACCTCGCTGAAACCGCCATCTCGGGACGCTTTCTGAGAGGCTGAGCTGTGTAGAAACGTACAGGCGGCAGAATAACCTTTAGCGCAGGTGTTTGTGTGCGTTTTAAAGGAATGGGCGCTTGTCTGCCCCTTTTATATAGCCATTTGTTCGCAAGCTAGCAGAGTGTAAAGGCCTAGCTCGTCGCTTCTGGAGCGGAAAACAGAGGTTTGTCAAATGTCAGAGGATAGATGAAATCTCATGTGCTTTTGCTGCGGAAGCCGTAGTATGTCCTCACCACTGAAACCCTTCAACGACACATTGACGTACGACCTTAGTAATCGTACCTTCCCTAACTCTTCTTTTTCAATTGATCAAGCTTGGCTTGGGACTTGAACCCATGACACTTGCTTTTTAAGGCATTGATTAGTCATTTTTTTTTACCTAGAGTTACAGTTATTTAAAAAAAAAACAATTCTTGAGTTTGATTGGAAATTGAACCCATGTCCTTCAGTGTTCAAACATCTTTGCTTTTTCATGCACTGATTAGGCACTTTTATCTAAAACAGCGTACATTGCCTTATGTTATTTAAAAAAAACATTTTTCAATGGGATAAACTCAGAAAAATGGATAAACTGGGAATCCAATCCAAGACCTCTAGTGTTCAAACCTTAAGAATCGTACCTTCACTAACTCTTCTTTTTCAATTGATCAAGCTTGGCTTGGGATTTGAACCCATGACCTTTGCATTTTAAGGCATTGATTAGACACTTTTACGTAAAGCAACAGGCATTGCATTAGTTCTTTAAAAAAAAAAAGTTTTCAAACACCTTTGCTTTTTCATGCACTGATTAGTCACTTTTATCTAAAACAACTTGTGCTATTTAAAAAAAAATTTTCAATGGGATTGAATGGGAAAAAACTTTGAGGAACTGGGAATCCAAACCATGACCTTTAGTGTTGGTCACATGCCCCAGTGACTCGACCAATTACTCGACCAATACCTTCGATTCGATAGTTTTGTTTGTGCTTTTAACTTTTAAAGCTTTTAATTCTTTTAATACACTTGATTGTTATATTTCAGTTGGACTATTTTGAAATGTTGCCTGGGATTTGAACCCAGATTTTTGATTTTTCTCATCAAGCTCTACAGTAATTCGCTCATCTGACTTTTATTTTCTATGAAATAATCTAGCATGAAATCGTTTGCTCAATCAGTGGACTTTGGTAAAAGCAACACTGAAGGTTGTGGGTTTGAATCCCAGACATGTCTTTTCATTTGTGATAAATACAATGAGAGAGCTTGTATTCAAGTGAATAATTGTAATGTAGTGGTACATCATGGTACACCACCAAAAATATAACATTCACATGTAACACGGTGGTAGGTTCAAATCCACCAGACTGTGCCTCACTAATGGCCAAAGCAACAAGTTATTTACCGCGTAAATAATGAACTTGTGTAACTTATTTGCGCTGTGGTATAAATCGCCCAAGGCATGTCCAACGTGCCGTGCATTTCCCCCCTTTTCATTCCCAATCCAATTTTTGAAGTGTTTTGTTGCATGTTCAAACACCTGCGGTGATAGCGGACACATGCGAGATGATGAATGCTACGCTCCATCCCTCACGACAGCGCTAACCGGCTCTGAGCGGGAAAGATTCCCCGGAGTGTTCGTCCAGACCTCTGGCAGGAGTCCACACACACACACACGCACACACACACACACGCACACTTCCATGCTTTTGACTCATTCTTTCATTCGAATGTGTCATAAAATATACATGTCAGTGCCTAAGTGACAGCCGCCGAACTCTCCGACTCGGCTACGCTGGACGCTGAGGACATGATGGGGACATTTGTCATGTTTCTGTCAGGGTTCCTGCGGCGTTCCGAGCCGGTGGGGGTATTGATTTCCGCGTGGCCAGAGAAGCCGCCCAATGGCGTAGATACTTTGCCTGTTGTTGTCGATTCTTGTTCAGCAACTTCTCTGTACACTTTTCAGAGGCGTAAAGAATACCTGAAAACCAAACTTGTGTACAAATATGGACACTTTACTGTAAAAATGACTCCAATAGTATACTACTTTGGTAGCTAAAGGCACTTTGTATAAGTCACCAATTCCATGAAGACTTTGAAGTAAAAGTCGTAAAGTAATCGATTTTTAAAGAACTTAATTTTACTTGTACTGAATTTAGGCTAAAAAAACAACAAGAAACTCTGTATTTATGAGGTTTTACTTCTAGGTTCTTTTACTTTCTAGGTTTAATTTAGAAATGAAATTTAACACCCCAATGTTTCAGAAATGGCAGAACAAAATAGATAAAAAAGGAAAAAAAGTCAGTCTCAAATAGCTTCCAGTACCTTCAGCATCCTGAAGATGGCGACATCACCTCCTCAGCTCAAGAAATTAACCGCGGTAGAAAAAGATTACTACTTGTCGAGCACAATCAAAATGTAACGGGTAATGGTAAGTGTCCATTCAAATGTAGTGGAGTAAAGAGTACAAATTCTTAATCATAAATGTAGTCCAGAAGAGAGTAAAAGTTGCTTCAAATTTTGATAGTGCAAGTACAAAGTAGCCAAAAAACTTTAGTAGAGCAACAAAGCCCATTTACTCAAGTACTTTGCACCACTGAAAGTCACCATTTCGGAATGTTGTTGTCAATCAGGACAAATAGCTTGTGACGATGTCGGCAAACACGCTAGCAGGTCCTTGTTTGCATATTGCTAATTTACGCAGCTCCATGGTTCCGGCGGAACCCGTGTCAGACATCATTTCTCCCCGCCACCCACTGACTGGCTGGCATTTGTCTGTGAAATGTCAGGCCACGGAAGTGACATGGGGGGCTTTGCCACATGCTTTGGGAGCGTGGTGATGGACTGGCGTGAGGTGGGTGGGAGAACAGTGGGAAACCTGTCGGAAACACTTCACTTACCCTCTCGCACAAACCCGGGCACCACATGTGATGTGTGGCAGTCTGAACCAGGGCTTGGGCAAGAGGTGGGCTGTCAGTCCGCTCCGAGGGGCTTGATGAATAGTTCCCGTTTGCTTTAGTTGGTGTCAGAAGACCCGCGGTGAGTAACTCTGTGATCGGCGCAGAGACGCAATGGGTCCAGGTTTGAGTCCCAGTGCTGACTTTTTGTGTAACCTTTGGTTTCTTTCAATCAAGTATGGTGTGTGTGTGTGTGTGTGTGTGTGTGTGCGTGTGTGTGTGTGCACGGAGGTTACACTGTGATGGATTGGCCAACACTGGGATTGATTCCAACACCTCACAACCCAGAAATCGATGTTTCGCTCTGCGAGTGGATGGATGGCCTTCAGTAGACGAGATGTTCTGTAATATTTCAGTGTTATTACCTGGTAATTACAAGAGACTGAATCAGTGGTTTTGAGACTTTTTAGGAGACAGAAAAAGCATTTTTTGGAAATATATTTCCAATATCTTTGGTAAATTCATTACACAGATTTTGTTAAACTATTTTTTGAATGTGGAATTATTGAAATTCATGATAATATTATATTATTGAATTATATTTATCAATTAACAAGGTGTCATCACTACAGCTTTTTTGGCTTTCCCTTATGTTCAAAGTCACATTAAGTTCTAAAAAAGTAATTTTCACAAATTAACAAAAATGTAACACATGGTAAGACAGGTAAAGGCACTGTTATTTATAACGTAATTTAATTTAAATTCATTAATGAGTATAGTTACAAAATTGCACACACCGCAATAGGTCTGATTTGTGTAATAGTTACAATTATTACACACTCATCATCAATGCTCAATAGTTATAATTCATTTTCATTAATAAAGTAATAAACACTATTCTATGAATCAATCTAATTAGTAATATACATATAATCAATTTAAAAAAAATAAATGCATCTAATAACAATAAATAAAATACAAAAAAGTAAACTGAATAATTTAATCAAAAAAAAAATATATATATATACCCGTATATAATATATAGATGCAATATATACAATACACACACACACGCACACACACACACACACACATATATATATATATAAATAAATAATAGCATTTTAATTAAATATTACATATAGTAAGCTATATTATATAAAAATGTTACGTAATAATGTACAAACTGTAAATTTTACAAGTTAGATAGTTTTTCACTTTATTTATAGAGAATTTCATATTTGTTGCCCCCCACCCACACACTCACATACACACACCGACACACAAGCAAGTTTCTTGATTTGTGCTTCTCTGTAATTGTATTTTCTTTTGACGTAGAGTTGATGTGAATGTTAGCATTCGCCATAAAGAACATTCCAGACACACATCTTCACGACATGGCTAACACTCATCACGCTGGTTGATCGGTCAGCAGAGAGAAGCTCAGGATGTGGACATCAGTTGTGTTGATGGTCTGGTTTGGTGCTGTGGTGGAATGGGAAACATTCATCCCGGGAAAAGTGAACAAACATTCTATTATTGCTGGCATAAATTTGAAAGAACACGCTAGTGTTCATGGTTTGACCCTGAAATGGTGGTAAATGGAGACTTTTATGGACAGAACTTGTAATGTGTTTAGAATTTGATTTTTGCAAACCTGATGAGTAGAATTTGATGAAGAAGAATCATGGGAAAAAAATCAGTTTGGGAAAAAAAATAAAATCTCTGAGGTGCAAACGTGAAACAAATCATTCAAACAAACTCCTTTCTGTCATAATAATAGAACAATAGAACAAATGCAGGTGATGCGTGTTGTTCTTTTTGTCTAATAAAAGAGTTACTAGAAGCACAAAAGCAAAAAAATTAATGAATAAAATGACATACAGTAAAAGGAAAACAAATTCTGTAAAAACACAGAATAATAGTAAGTGGAATCCTGATAGTTGGAAATGTATTAGTCAGCAATGTGAATACTGTAATAACACGTTTAATCATTATGTTGTGTTTCTTTTTTTTTTTTTATGAAGATTTTTTGTTTACTTTTAAAAGGTGTACTTTTATAACGACATAACGATTACTAAGTTAGTATTTGTGACAAGTAACTAAATTGAAAAAAAAAAGCTGCTAGTTATGGAGACTCAATAAAATCTGCTAAATATAACAGTTGTTTTATTTTAATACCCCAAAATTGTCAATTCTTTTACTGTCTCATGGCTGGAATTTTTTTATTCACTGTAGTCTCAGATTTGCTCCATGTAAAACACAGATTTGTTTTCCAGAAGACTTTTTCTAATGGACTTAAGTGTATATGCAGAAAAAAACAGTTCTTTATGAAGAAAAGGTCACTACTAAACATCTGTCTCTGCCATTCCACGCTGCGTCTGATTTATCCGCTGTCTGTAGACGTGATGAGACTTTTCCCACGTTCCTTTTATTTATGCGTGACTGAAATCATTTGTCATCACTTAATTGTAATATTGCCAAGTCTCTGGAAAAAAAGGCACAAAATCAGAACGTAGAATTGTCAGGAGTTTGATTTGTGATGCTGATTAATCAAAGTGTCCAACTAACAGGAAAGTTCACTTCATATGTGTAATCCAATTTGTATTTGTAATAAATGCTTGGACATGCATTTTATATTTGTGCGGGTTAAAGGTGGTGTTTCTGTCTCATATAGTAAAAATGTGGAGAATTAATTTGTATGTGCGTATGAATTATTGCGGATATGTTTTGTGAAGGGTGTGTGAGTGTGTGTCCTACCTACATATATACACTGTGTTAGTGTGTGTGTGTTCTAACTATCTACGTACCTATGTACAGTGCGTGTATGTGTGTGTGTGTCCTACCTACTGTACCTACCTATATACAGTGTGTGTGTGTGTGTGTGTGTGTGTGTGTCCTGACTACCTACCTACCTATATACAGTATGTGTGTGCGTCCTACCTACCTACCTATATACACTGTATGTGTGTGTCTCCTACCTACAAACCTATATACTATGTGTGTGTGAGTGTGTGTATTTTCTTTCTATTTTCTTGGTTCCCTGTGTAAATAATTTTGTGTGCTTTGTGAATTTCGTGAAATGTTCCATGTATGTGTTTTTGTGTGTAGTATGTTTCTATATACTATAAATCTTTGTTTTGTTTTATTATTGTTGAGGGACTATTCAAATGTGTAATATTTTTGAAGACGACATTTTAGTCATTTCTTTTGTAACGTACTGTATATATTGTTGTGAATGTGCGACAGGTGTCCATGTATTGTATAATATATACGTATATAGACAGACAGACAAACAATCAAACAAGCAGATACTTCATTCCAGCAGAAAATTCACAGATTTTACGTGTGTGTGTGTGTGTGTGTGTGTGTGTGTGTGTGTGTGAGTAAATAGTAAAAAAAATGTGGAAAAAATACATCCAGTTCCAGCCCCATGGAAACCTTGAGGTGTTCTAAACCACATGTGACGTGTAGGACTGTAGACGTACGAGAGATCCACACAGATGGGCTTCGCTGGGTGTGTTTGGCGTCTGGAGGATAATTGCGGATTAATTAGCAGACGTTGAATGGCGACAACAGGCACGTTGACGGTGTGAAGATGCTCACTTTGGTGTCTGAGAGCATCTAGATATCTGGTAATTGGCTCTTCAGATATTCTAGATGTGGTTGTGCTCACTCCGGTGCTTATCTAGGATGTCAGCGTATTACAACAATTACCCCGAGTGTGTGATGTAAGAGATATCATCCTCGGCAGGAGCATCACAGATTAGCACCATGCTAATGCCTGCAATGAGTGTTTATCACTCTCTGATAAACACACACGTGGATTGATTTTTTTTCTTTGGTTTTGTTCCTCAAACTCACACAGGGCATTATTGAATCTAGTGAATATTCTGCACGCAAGCAGAACGTCTCGGGTTAATGAGACGCTGAGTTCGATTCTGCTGTTTCAGTAGAGATACACGTTCTGGTACTGTCCTCATCGTGTAGACTAAAGTGTTTATGAAATATAATAGATGTGATGATGTGATGAAAATGAAAGTCAAGTGAGTACGTTTATCAAACACACACACACGCACACACACACAGGTTTGTTATATTGTATTTGAAGAGTTTATTATTTAGTACTAAATTGTGTGTGTGTGTGTGTGTGTGTGTGTGTGTGTGTGTGTGTGTGTGTGTGTGTTTGTATTCTATGATTAAATTCTATGATTAAATTCTCAAATTCTTTCGAAATTCTTACAAATTATTGCATACTATAATTTATTATAATTCATAATACACATAATAATACACAAATAACCAAAAAGTGTGTATGAGTATATAATAATAAACAAAATATAGCACAAGTGAACAATACATTTATATTAAATAAATAGATACATTGCATATATAAATAACAATTTAAATTAAATGTTGCGTACAATAAGCTTTAATTCTCTAAAATGTTGATGAAATACATAAAACGAAATGCACAGATTAGATGTCATTTCACTTTTATTTTTATAATTGCGTAATATTTTTACACACACGTACACACACACACACACATGGTTGTTTTTCTTCAATCAATCAAGTGTGTCCATCAAAAGCGACACATCTACCAGATGCTTTAAAGCCTGTTAAACTGAACACACACCTGCTGAATCCATTAAGTCTGCGGAATAAAACTCTTCCAACTCCCAACTATTTGACGATTTAATAGTGATCTATAAAAGTGTGTGAGAGGGGCTCGCGGGGGGAAACAGCCCAGCATGAATCTCTAGAAAGCTAAAGCTCGGAGTGTAAAAACTCTTGAGGATCGAGTGTGTGTGTATGTGTGTGTGTGTGTGTGTGTGTGTGTGTGTGTGTAGAATTCAGTTCCATTTCATCCTTTTTTCTTTTTCCACATTTTTTCTCGCCCGTGGAGGAGTAAAAGGCACAGTGACATAAACTGACAGACTCCGCACAATTTAATAAACGTGAAGAAAGAAGCTGGCCCGCTTTCTACTGGAGAAAAGGATGCTGGTTAATCTTAGACATATTTTAAATGGAAGCGGGGATTATAGATACGGGAATGATAAAGAGCATTTTAATACCATTCACTTGACGATTCTGGATTTAGCCAAAGCTTTTATCTAATCTGACCTGCACGGCGGTCGCTTACTGCGCATTCATCAGGGCGAAGCTCATCGGTTTGTTATCACTCGTACTGTGATAAACGCTCAATTACATCATTTATTATCTTGGTTATAATACTCCAATCAAACTGCTGCTTCACTGCCATCAAGTCTAATGCGCACTATTGTTTGACTAGAAATACAGATATGGCTCACATTTACACACTTATACACTATATTACTAATATACTTAGTATACAGTATGTACACATATTCACATATCTGAATGTGTATGTATACATTTTTGTGTGTGTGCAGTTCTTTGGTGAGTGTTTATATACAATACTTTGTAGTGCGTATGAATATTTTAGTGTGCTTCTATGTGTATATTTTTCTGAATGTTTGTGAGTTCTTAAATTTTTTTGTTTATGTATTTGTGTATGATTTTGGTGAATGCGTAGGAACAAGTTTATCATGTGTATAAGTATAAGTGTGTGTCACCCTTTGTCATTGGTTGGCCAGTTCTGGGGGTGTGTCCCGCCTTCAGACCCAGAGTTGCTGTGATTGACCTAGAAATAAAAAAGCGGATCTAGCTTTGGCAGAAAGAGAAGTCTTTAGATGGTAATGACTACATTAGAAGCAGGAGGACATCTCGCTGGACGGTGAGTAGCAGGCGTCCGGCTCCAGACGTCCAGCCTTCAGGCCTAATTGAGGAGAGTATTGATCGCTGCGAGTGGAGCGTCACGCCGGTCGATTGATGTGAGACTTTCATTGAGAGCTGAGTGGTGTCCACCTAATCTCTCTCTTTCCTTCTCCCTCGACCTGACTCTGTCATCACGTGGGGACCGAGGTCTAGTCTACATCACTGCTTCTAGTCAGGCCTGGTTTTACCGATTTTGTGATGTTTGCATTTGCATGCTGTGTACTAAAGTCCTGGTCTAATGGGCATGCTAAGGAGAGAGAGAGAGAGAGAGAGAGAGGAACAGATAGATTTGATTGATTGATTGATTGATGGATTGATTGCTTTTAAGAAAACAAGAAAAGCATAATAAAGGACACGGTTTTGTTGTGTTGAATTGTTGAGAAAAAAAATGGCAAAAAGAAAGAAGGAAGAAAAAAAAAAGAAAGATGATCAAAGAGAAAGACAGACTGAGAGGGAGAGACAGACAGACAGGACAAAAACGAAACGCCAAGAAAAAAGAAAGAGAGAAAATAGAGATAGTTAGAATGACAGATAGAAAAAGAAAACACGAACAAAAGAAAGATGATCAGAGAGACAGACAGACTGAGAGGGAGAGAGACAGACAGACAGACAGAGAGAGAGAGATAGACAGATAGAAAAATAAACAAAAAACACCAAGAAAAAAGAAAAGCAGATAGAAAGACTAGCAGAAAACCAAATAAAGAGACACAAAGAAAGAAAGAAAAAAGATTAGAGAGGAAGAGAGACAGGCAGATCGATGGTTGGCAGATCCAACTCCTTACTGGACCACAACTGCCACACAGACAGGTAATCAGTCAGACAGACAGACAGTCAGACAGACAGACAGACAGACAGACAGACAGGCCGACTGTCTGTGGTCTGAACCAGGGGATTGACAGGTCCACTTCAGCGCTAATGGCTCCTGACAGCACGGCGAGTGAGCGCTAAACCGTGGCCGCGCTCAATAATGCTAATGCTAACTACAGTAGATCACGGAATGATCCGGAATGAAAGCTGGCGTGTGATGGAGCGCTTTAGGGACGGAATGATCTCAGTGAAGAGAGGCAGAAGAT
>MU204349.1:6040248-6052064 GCA_017309775.1 Paedocypris sp. Pulau Singkep
CCCACACACACACGCACACACACACACACACACACACACACACACACACACACACACACACACACACACACACACACACACACACACACACACACACACACACACACTGCTGTACTCTATTTCCTGCAATTACACATGCATTCTCTCCTTCTCTCTTTCACTCTAACTCTCTCTCTCTCTTTATCTGTTTATTTATTTTTTTTTATCTATTTCTTTACCAATAATTTTACTTAAGCATGCTCATTCATTCATTCATTTTTTTCTTTCTTTCTTTTTATTTCTTTTATTTAAAAAGGATGTTCTCTTTATTTCTTTCATTCTTTCTTTCTTCCCGCCCCCGCCCCCCCGCCAAGTTCTGTTAAATAGCACATTAGTTCAGTTCTATTTAAACTGTTTGTGTGAAAGGAAAAAAAGTCATACAATTTAAGCGTAGCATAATTATGTGTAAAATATATATATCACCCGTGTGTGTGTGTGTGTGACACGTGGCGGTGCATTTCCAGTAGTGCTGCCGTGCACGTCTGCGTGACGACCTTACTCGACACAGCCCCAGGTCAAAGAGTTCAAGTTCACCCTGATTAGCATAGCGTGTTAGCGGTGTAGAGGTCACACTCCTGCTGCGGAGGTCATGCTGTGTAAAGAACAGGACTCTTATTACGCATGTGTCATCAGTGCTAACACGGCGTTACCATGCAGCGTGCTGTGTGTGAGAAGCTGGACAGGAAGTGCCTGTGCAACATTAATCCACACCGCTTCAGTCACGTTTTTACTATCGGTTATTATTCGCAAAAAGTGACTCGTAAGCGCAGAAAAGGAGAAGATGCGTCGTGACTTTTATCCGCAGCTTGTTTTTATCGGTGTGACACGGGTGTGCGCGCTTCTTTTTTCTCCTCGAGCTGAGATGAACCTGCCACAGGTCTTCACCTGATCTCTCCTCTGACATGTGCTGTGTAATCCAGTCGCTGCCAACGTTTGGCTTTTAGAACGGCGTGAGGAGTGTCTGTTGAGCGTGTGTGAACACATTCTGAGATTTAACTCTCCAGCTCTGAAAATACACAACAACAGGTTTATCTGTCTGTCTGTCTGTCTGACTGTCTGTCTGCACCTTTCTCTGTCTGTCTCTCTGTCTGTCTGTCTGTCTGTCTGTCTGACTGTCTGTCTGCACCTTTCTCTGTCTGTCTCTCTGTCTGTCTGTCTGTCTGACTGCCTCTGTCCGTCTTTCTTTTCTTTGCTTTTCTTTCCTTTTTGTCTTTCCTTTACCTTTTCTTTCCTTTTCCTTACCTTTCCTTGCCTTTCTTTTCCTTTTGTCTTTCCTTAAGAAAATTATGTCTAATGGGCATGCTAGGGAGAGAGAGAGAGAGAGAGAGAGAGAGAGAGGGACAGACAGACAGATAGATTTGATTGATTGATTGATGGATTGATTGCTTTTAAGAAAACAAGAAAAGCATAATAAAGGACACGGTTTGTGTGTTGAATTGTTGAGAAAAAAAATGGCAAAAAGAAAGAAGGAAGAAAAAAAAAAAGAAAGATGATCAAAGAAAAAGACAGACTGAGAGGGAGAGACAGACAGACAGAACAAAAACGAAACGCCAAGAAAAAAGAAAGAGAGAAAATAGAGATAGATAGAATGACAGATGGAAAAAGAAAACTTTTCTTGTGTATGTCTTTTCTTTTCTTTCTTTCTTTTTTCTTTCTTGTATCTTTCTTCATTTTTTTTCTTTGCTTTTCTTTTCTTTCCTTTCTTTTTTCTTTACTTAATTTTCTTTCATTTCCTTTCCGTCTGTCTTTCTGTTTGGTTCCTTTCCTTTCTTTCTGTCTTTCTTTTTCCTTTCCTTCTGTCTCTCCTTTCCTTATGTCTTTTTTTTCTTTCTTTCATCCTTTTCTTTTTTCTTTCTTTTTTTCTATCTATCTATCTATCTTTCTTTCTTTTTTTCTTTTCTTTCCTTTTCTTTTTCTTTCTTTTTTCTTTTCTTTTCTTTTCTTTTCTTTCCTTTTTCTTTCTTTTTTCTTTTCTTTTCTTTCCTTTCCTTCTGTCTTTCTTTTTTTATTTATTTTCTGTTTTTAGGAACAAAACAGTTCCTTTCCTTTCTTTTCTTTTCCGTCTGTCTGTCTTTCTTTTTTTATTTATTTTCTGTTTTTAGCCTGTCCACATTTCTTTTTATTACTCTTCCTTCTTTCTTTATTTGTCTCTCTCTCTCATTTTTTCCCCATTTTTTTCTCTTTTTCTTCTTCTTCATTATTCTCCCTCCTTCCCTGCCTGTCCATCGTTCTGTCTGTCCATTTGCCCATCCAACCTCATCTAATTACCCATTTACCTATGCTTTCTTTCTTTCTTTCTTTCCATTTTTCTAACTATCTCTCTCTAAATTTCTTTTCTGTTTCTCTTTTTTTCCCCTTCTTTCTTCTCTGTCAGTCAGTCTGTCCGTCTATCCTGAGACCAGTTAACTCGACTCTTGGCCCGATCATCTGCCTTGTGGCCACCTTGTTCCCGTCTTGCAGGGCGATGGCCGGGACACAAAGGGGCGATTGTGCGGGTCATTAAGTGAAGCGGTCCATCTCGCCTCAAACGGTCCCGGCTCCGAGCGAAGGTGAGGTAATGTTTACGCAGCATTACAGAAAACGACACGCGCACAATAGACATATTCACACGCCATTTTTCCTCAAGAGTAAAAGTGGAGATGTAGGAGCCGAAAGAATAAATTCTATATCCCTGCCCTCTAATAGGTGTAATTACATCGGCGATATGGTAATGCGGAGCCGTTCCCCCCGTCTGCTGAGAGCGAACAAAGACCCGCTTGTGCGGCGCTGGCGAAAATCAGATGTTAATGATATTTCAGGACCTTGTTGAGTCTGGACAGCAGGGCTGGAGAACCCGGAGGGGAAATGACTTCCATGCCTAACCTATTTCAGCCAGTCTGAGCGATATTGAAGGGGGCGGGGGATGGGGCGGGCGGGGCGGGGGGGCAGTTTCACGTTGCCAACCCATTTGTCCTTTACAATCTGGCCAATGTGTGAAGTTCGACTTTCAAGATGGCCGTCCTCCATCTTTTTCCAGACGTCGCTGAACACACGTGCGGCTGGAGTCGAACTGTTTTCGCTGGGCGCTAATTTGCCCTTGGCTCGGCGATGTTATGAGCGCAGATGGATTTTCCACCGCGCTCCTCTGGATGGGGCGTATGAGCTCCACAAAGGCCACTACTGTTCGGCGAAGAGCAGGCCGATGCCCTATAAACAGTCCTGGGATGATGAGCAGCGGGATCTCAACTTCTACTCAAACCCACCGTGACAAATACTCGTTCGGAGATGTCTGGAGATAAAAAGCAATGCGAATCAGCTGTACCGATGAGAGCTTCTGCCTCGGCCTGGCGCTGCTTTTTTGCCCACTAATTCCGTACATGTGTAAAACAAAATGGGAAAATCCACTGGAATGAAAAACAAACATTTATTCCGCAATAAATACAGCAAGAGGAGACTTTTAACGCAACGGTCGTTTGGGAATAATCCCGCTGACTCGGTTTGAGACACAATGTGGGTGGGATGAGATTCCAGGATTGGAAGTAATCCATACACAATTGTATTTTGATACATTCCATATTTATTTTTTTAGCTAAAATGTCTTTACAATGTTGCAAACGCTGTTGTAAACATTGTAGTAAATGCCAAAAATATGTGTAAAAAATTCCATATTTTGTACTTTTGTTCACATAAAATCTCACTACGTTGTGATTCCAGGAATAGAAATAATCTTTATTCAAATGTATTTCTCTTATTCTGTAGAAATTATCATTTCATTTGAATTCCTAATGGAAAATTGTATACTTTTGTAAAGAAGTGTTGATATTTATACACAGAAAAAATGGCTATTCTTTTTTTAAATTCAACCAAAGCGTTTTTACGTCGTTGTAAATAACAGTAAATGCTACAATGTAAAAGATAAAAAATTACCATTTTATTAATCATATAATATCTCTGGGATTAGATTTTTGGATTAGAATTGATATTTACACATCTTTCTATTCACATTAAGATTCAGAGCTTCATTTACCTGTGAGTCTCATATTTATCTTCTTATTACAAATATCACATTGCACAAATGTTAGATTAATATACAGAACAGCGACTAATTAGAAGGTAAAGTCTTGAGTAGGAGGTATAAATAGACATTTGAAAGTGACTATTGATAAAACTGTCACATGCTGTACTGAGAAAAACATTCTCCATTTCACAACACAGGTCAATGTCACAAACTAAAGTTTATTAATAAAGTTTTAATAATTGTTTTTTTTTTCAAGGTTATAAAAGTCACATGTGATTTTGTGAACGAGCATTGTTTGTGTAAGATGTGCACGTTTATGTTTCCTTTCTGACCATCACAAACTTTCTATACAAATTTCAATAGTTAAAGTTTTTATAGTTAACTTTCTTGATTAAAAGTTCTTTCTTTCTGCTTAAAAATCGTAAAACAGCGAAAAATAAATATGAATTTAGAACTTTGCAAGATTTTTAAGGAAGTGTTGAGGGTTATAGAAAAATCAATATAAACATTACTATATATAATAACATTTTTAATAGAAGTGTTGATGTCTCTTGTCTAGAAAAACATTAGTTTTTCATTTGTTGTATATAGTTTCATAATATAAAATCTATATTAGATATTCAGATATATAATCTTGGAAAAAACATAGTAAATATTTTTTAAGGTAATGTTTTTTGTCATGGAAACTGTGATAAAACAGTTCCATTTATTTTTTTCAGCCAATATGTTATATAACTAGCTATAACTACATTCAGATTAGGACTTAATGTTTTTTATTTGATGATCCGTCTTTCAGGAGCGAGTAGATTTAAACAAAGCGCGAGCGTTCTCTATCCCGGTGGATCCGTGTGAAGTTGCTCCGCATCAGGTGTCACTTTGGAATCGTGCTATAATGGGAATTCTTTATTTTATTTGGCAGGGTTTTTCTCCTCTCGGCTTAGTGAAACTCTAACCACATCAACATTTTAGAACTGAAATCCTTCTTTTGTGAATGTAAACTCTCAGCTAATCTGCTGCTGTGTTGGGTCGCAGTTATTGTGTTTGCATCCACGAGATGTTCGGCTTCGCTTCACGTTTCGTTCAGACTCGGAGCTTTAATGTGGCACCGAGTCTGAAGCTGACATGCATTATACCATGTGCAGAGCTGTAAGTCATTAGCTTCAAAGAACCAGAGCTTCAAATTAATAAAGACATTGGTTTGGAGGTTTGTGCCAAAATCCTGATCATTTTAAATAAGCTATTTGCTATAGTAAACTAAGCAAATATACTATAAACCATAAACTATATAGTTCAGCGAGTAGAACTTGCATTCACAGCACCAGGATTGAGAGTTTGAATCCCAGGATGAGAATAACGTTGAATAAATACATGTGCAGATTTATTACATATTATTATCCGTCTGTTTTATGAGCCACTTTTTCCAATTCAGGCTCAAAATTTGCAGAAGGACACACACGCACAGAGCCAAACACACATTCGCACAATGCTCCAGTTCTCCATGTTTTTAAACTTTAACTTCTCCATGTTTTTTCTTCTTGTGTGAGACCACCACACTGCCCACTACGCCACCTCACTGCTGTATTTTTATTTATTTTAGTCTTTATCATTAGATGCTGTAAAAAAGGCCCTAGTTTATGGACAAGACCAGGGGCAACAGTGAATAATTCACGTCATGGGAGCGTCATTGCCTCTGAGAGATTTCACGCATGAATATATGATTCTAGTCCTGGATTGGGCCATTTAGGAGAAAGGAAAGTACAATCTAAATATAACATTCAACCACTAAGATTCTGACATTGATCAAAAGAAAGAACGAACGATAGAAAGAAAGAAAGAAAGAAATAAAGAAATAAAGAAAGAAATAAAGAAAGAAAGAAAGATAGAAAGAAAGATAGAAAGAAAGAAAGAAAGAAAAAGAAAGAAAGAAAGAAAGAAAGAAAGATAGAAAGAAAGAAAGAAAGAAAGAAAGAAAGAAAGAAAAAGAAAGAAAGAAAGAAAGAATTGTGCTCTGCATTTAATCATTGTGTCACCCGTCGGGAATATTATCCGTGAGATAATCAGTCAAAATAGAGATATTTTATATGTTTTTCTTTATCCAGGTTTTTAACACTTCTGCGTCACTTTTTCTGGGTCACAAGGAGCTGGAGCCAATCGCAGGACCTCTGGGACTGAAGGCGGGACTATGGCAAAAATCCGCCGTTTTCATCATCACAGATTCAGGTACAAAAAGCAAGATTAATGACATATTCCTCTTACATATTGAGAAATGTTTTTTCTGTTTTTAATAATAATCCAAGTGTCTGAATTCTATGAACGCACATGTAGTGATGATCTCTGCTTAAATCAGATGCAACCCTTACAGGAAAACATGATTCTTCCATTATTTTAAATAGTATAAATGACTTGAATGTTTTACTAAATTTTCTCAAGTTTTTTTATTTAGTTTATTGAACATTTAATATTTTAAATACATTCCAAAGCGTTAAAATGTACATGTAAGTTACATTTTACATTTTAATTTACAAAAAAGCCATTAATGATTTTATTTAGTGATTAAAACTTTATTTTTATGTACGGTAATATATTTTATGATGTATTGTGAAAAAATGACAGCAGTTGTGATCGAAAGTATGAATGTGAGTGTCTGCTCTGCTTTGTGATTGGTCGCAGAGTCTCGAGTTGCTGTGATTGGCTCTAGCTTCTAGTTACTGTAGATATTAAACTATCGATAGGTAAAAATGAATATCTTCATAAAATAATTCATAAAGTTCAAAAAATGTAGTTTTACCTTTTGAAAATTCAGTTTTGACGTTTATTCCAATTTATTAAAATAAATTCTGAATTCAAATACACTGAAATAAAAAAACTGAATCTAAATGATTAAACAAAAATGTAATTGTTCACAAGGAATATTTTGATGTGATTTTTCATCGCATGTTTTTGCAGAATTCTTTCCTTAGAGCGTGTTTGTCTCTGCGTCACATCATTCAACATCATTTTTGACATTGTGGAATAAATTTTAACTTTTCAACTCGCCAAACCCCACCATCATTCCACAAATGACCGATTTAGAGCGTTTGTGCTCTGAACGGCCCTCTAAAATACTTTGCTCTGCTCAATTTGAAGAAGAAAAGCATGCAAATCTGTCTTCATTCAGTCCGACTCAATTTATTCCAGAAATGAAAGACTTTTATGTCCTAACACGCGACTGTGAGATCTCCGTGAGCGTCGCGGCGCATGTGGGTCTTATTTGGCTCTTACAGAACCACGCCATGTGTGTTTGTGCTAGTAATGGTGTGATTAATACCGGAGAAGGACATCACAGGCTCCGGCTCCAGCTCGGCGTTCCGGGCCGGACTTTTATCCCACAGCTCCAACTTTCATGTGTAAATCAGTATATCGAACCCAAACGCTCTAATGATGTGATTTCAGAAAAGTCCTTATCTGTGGACTGCAGTTCGAGTGTGCAGACAATGAGAAGGACATCGAGATGTTTCTTCAGGCTGGTGAATTTCAGTGGTTGAAACGAATGATGGAAAGGTCGACTTTTCAAACTTGAAAGGTATTCTGTGACTTTTCAAACTTGACTTTCCTTATCAGTTGAGGAAATTGTTAGGCTCTTGATGGATTATTGATTGTTCCATCAGTATATAAATGTACGAGAAATTAGTTCAACATGTAATATTGTAATAAATTCAGTAGTTTTTATTCTTTTTTCTACTGGTTATCCATCTAATTGTCTCCTGCAGCGGATGCTCCATTATGATCAAGTCACTTTTGTTCAATATTTTGTTTACCACACACAACAAAAATATGCGCTTTTAAAAAGTCAATACAAATTTGAGGAAACGCATTGAGGCAAGAGTCTATTTCATGTTAATTTATAGTGATGTTAATGAAATGATAAGGAAAAGCAAGGAAACAATAGGTGATGCATAACTACGATGTAATAATTATTGATTAACCAAATACTTGCAAGAATTGTTGAACTTTGTTTTATTATATTTCTTAACATATAAACAACATACATTTTATTTTGTTAACAATTATAATCTATTTAATCACATTAAATTTAATATTCTAAAATATAATTGTTTCATTTATAGTTTTGTTTTGGCCTTATCGAGCAAAACAAAACATAATTTTACTTATCAGAAACATTTCAAAGTATTTTTGAGAATTTTGGCCCTCAAAACCCAATGTAGAGAACCTTGCATTTCATTTTGTGCAAAACACCGTTCGATTAAAGGATTGTGATGCTGTTTAGAATCTATTCTCTTCATCTTTAATCAACAGAACCGTCTGAGTAGCTTATCCACAGTCCAATGACAAAAGAAGAATTGGAAAAATCGAACCAGCACAGACGTGATGTTCGTGAACAAGGCCATAAGCAATTAAACACTGAGCTGGATCTTTTCAAACGTGGGCGCTGTAATGATCGAGGTTTGGATGTGTCGCACCGGTTTTCTATAAGAAAAAAAACGCATGTAATGGAGACACTGTTGCAAGTCAGGCCATAAAATGTACATTTCGTTTAAAAAGAGCTGGATGGGATGATGTTCGTCAACGTGAGATGATCACGAACGTCCCTCATAAGAGCCAGAGTTTGTACTCGGAAAGAAACGAGTCACTGCAAATCCCCGGAACGGACCCCAAACAAACAGCGGTGTTTTCTCAAGCCGGCGAAACGTTCCGCAGATACAGTCTGCGCTTTAATGCCAGTCGTCATGACTAAACTTAAAACACACATCGTGCTTTAATTCCAAGATAAACTTTAATGGCCTGCTGTTTCGGCGCTGTGCGGTGGGCACTGCCATGGATCTCCAGAAATGAAAGGTGACAGCAATCGTGCGTTTTTCGGAGAGTCCAGAAAGCGGAGGAGAATCTGAATGCAGGAGACGTTCTCCAGCCAGGAGACGGCTTTGTTGGGTCAGTTCGAGGGGAGCTGCATGTTTTCCAGCTCTATCGCGTTTCCCAGAAACCTCAAAGAACATCTAAAACATGCCTCCCTCTCTCTCTCTCTCTCTCTCTCTCTCTCTCTCTCTCTCGGCCCCTGACGTCAGTCCGCCGTGTCTTCTAGAGAATTCCGTCCCTTGAGTCTTCATGACCTTCACGGTCTCGCTGGAGAAGCTGTTCAGAGGAGTGTGTGTCTTTGTTGTGTCTGCTTCCTCATTCTCTTTTTAGACTTGATGTTTGGTTAAGCAGAGGAACAGAGGTAGAGATGATCCGCGAGATTCATGATAACAGCGATCGGCAGACGTGTCGTGTGGGCAACACGTTTAAGTCGAAAATTTGAAAAATTGAAAATGACAAGATGTCTGGATTGTTTTTTAAGCTGCTGGAATGTTTGAGAGAACGCTTAGTTCAGCACCAAAGCATGAATCTTCTATATGGTCTTGCATTATACACACGTACAGTATATACTGTACATCCTCTAATAGAACACCATGGCAGTCTAATTTTCAACTCTTCCCTCAAGGTGGCGCTCTATTAGAGTGGGCGGTCTACTAGAGGTGGCGTTCTGTTAGAGATTTTACGGTAGCCATATCTATATTCAGAATTCTACAGCCCAACTGGTCTTTAATCAACCATAATGGTCCTTACATCAGAATCGGAGATTCTTTATTCATCCCCTTGGGGAAATTCAACTTCGTTTCAGAGTTCCCAAAACCTTTGCTTATAATAATAGCAACAACACTCTTAAAAAAGAAGTGTGTACATTTTGCTGGTAGGGTCGATTTCAAAGCTTCAACTTTTTAAATTGTAGTTACAGTAGGGTTATTTAGGGTTATTACGCATGTTACGATCGTTTCAGAGCAGCACCAATAATGTTTGTTGGCTAATTTGCCCCAAGGGCCTTTTATTATGCATATAAGTGTCAGAAGTGTGTGTGAGAGAGAAAGTGTGTGAGTTTGAGAAGGTGGTTTATTATGTCGAATTGTTGCAAAGAATCAAATCCTATTTGATCTTTCTGAAACTGAACTGCATTTGTAATATTAACAAGTAGCTGATGTTACAAATATGTGAGCCGAACCTTTTTTTTTTAACATGTAGATGCCACTAAATAAACCAAGCAGAAGTTTCAAAAGTAAAAAAAAAATATTAGTATTTAGTAAAGCATTTTTTTTTACCAGTATATAAGTAAAGCATTTTTGCTTGGTATATAAGTAAAGTGTTTTTTTTTTGTTTTTGTTTTTTTGAAAACCGGTCACTTTGACATGAACATAACAGGAGGGTTGAAAACAATTATAGATCAAAACTGTATTTGTCAAATTGCAAGTCTGCAGAAAGATAAATGAAAGATACAACAATGTCAGCAATATTGACGTGCTATAAATGTACCAGATTTGGCTAGTTAGTTTAGCATTGCCTGTCCATCTGAATTGCTATTTTAGGCTCTACTGGTTTCAGGTAACGGCTCAAGTAATTTACCATAGTCTTTATTAAAGAAGGAAGAATGACCTTATTCTAAGGGTTCAGAGAAAGTGGTTCTGGATTGTCTGGATTGTTCTGAGACTATGCCTTGGTTGGCCGGCTGCAGGCCTTCGTCTTCACTATCTCATCATTTCTGAGCTGATTGGGGTCGTGTACCATGAGGAAACCATGTGCTTCAGGGCTCCAAACACTGTAGTAATGAGAAGCCTTTTTCTCGGTTTTACATTACAAAAGGACAGGCGTTGGTAAAATGTAATCCCACGTGTTAATAACAGACATTCATTTGCCAGTGAGAGCCAAATTAGCCTCCATTTTGCTTGCGTTGACTTGTTTTCCAGATGTTTGAACATTTCGGACTAATCGTTCATGCAATACTACACGTTTGTTGCTTACCGGACTTCAATTTTTTGATAAACACTTCTGGTTTTTCGATGTTGAGCAGACATAAGGCGGACTACTGAACAAATGTTTCAGCTTTGTTTTTTTGACAAATTTGATCATTTATTTATTTTTTTGTCAAAGTAAATTGCTCAGTTTTAGTGTTTTTGCTTTAGTAAATGTAATATGTGTTTATATGATACAATATGAAATACATTACAATACTATACTATACTATGCTATACTATGCTATACTATACTATACTATACTATACTATACTATACTATACTATACTATACTATACTGTATATGTTTATGTTATGTTTAATAATGTTATTATATTTTTATGTTATGTTATGTTAGAGATAGCAGGCGGGTAGATGTATAGACAGAAAGACACATAAATAGACAGATTTATATTAAAGTTTGTTATTATTTATACTATAGACAGTGAATTAATAAGAAATAAAACAATTTCAGATAGATGGACAGACAAACATAAATCTAGATATTTAAAAAAAGCAGGTATATTATATAGAAAAACAGAAAGGATAGACAGGCAGACAGACAGATAGAGATGGATGGATAAATTGCTTTTTTATGAATCTTGTAGTGGATGTGAAATATCTAACATCACCCTGGTCTATACAGAGCTGTAGATTTCACATGAAAGGAACGTTCTATTGATCACTGAGAAATTTAATGCAGTTGTCTCGTTTTTTTTTTTTTAAGCGAACTGAAACTCAACCTATAATCTGTGAGACTCCGACTGCAATTTGCCCAATAAAGACAGCGGCATGCGGCCGGTGACAGGCAGGAAAACTGCACGCCTGAGTGATCACGGATGATTGGAGGCTGAAGTATTGACAGGAACATTTTCTCATCAGTTCCTTTAGACAGAACAGACGACGATGACAGCAGAGAGATACGGGGACTTTGTGGAATATCAATCCTCTAACCTTCCCC
>MU204349.1:6052164-6063170 GCA_017309775.1 Paedocypris sp. Pulau Singkep
AATGTTGTTTTAGATTATGTATATTGTGGTTTATGGTATATCATTTGTAGATAATGGTTTTTCAAAAAATTTCATGCATGTGCTTTCAAACTATTTTTCTAATAACATTTTATAATATAATAAAATATTTTCTTATAATAAATGAATGCATTTCATAGACTTGACAAATTCTTTGATAATCAAGTTAACCGAACAATACTAATTCTTTTTTTATCTTTTTTTGTTCAAGCACAGCAGTTTTTTTATTTTTAAAGTTTGTTTATCATCCTTCCATTTTCTACTGCTCACACCTTTTCAAGGTCACAGGAATTATTTATTACATAATAGTATATAAAATGCATTTACAAAATTGTATTTATAAATAATATTATATAATTTATATAACTAATGGTATTACCAATTATTTATTGTAATGGATTTTTTTATCTAGTACAATATAGTTATACTGTATATAATATATAACTTATAATATAGTATATATTTACAATTTAATATATGAATTATTTTCAACCTACTATTTGAGCAAATTCCATCAAAAGCTGCTATCAATTTAGGACCATGATAAAAAACAAAAGCATTTGCCACTGTCACATTTTAGTCTCCACATCTTGAAACGATTCAGCTTGTACAGAATCACACACTTCATTGACGGTCAAGGTGACTGGCCGCTTTTAAACACGTGGTGGGATATTAGGTTAAGAGGAAACCTGAGATCAGGAAACACTCCAGAGCCATTTCTTGTTGAAGTCATTAACCCCGACAAACACTTCTAAACCTCCGCAAAACTTCAGAAGAATCCAGTGTGATGGCAAAGTGATACGCAACCAGAGCTCCAATATCTGGCCTGTTTTATCATCTCTGGAACAGTCGCAATCCCAAACAATGCACATTTACTGGGTCTCCAAGCATTCAGCGCACAGCTTCTTGTTCTTATCTCCCATTTCCTTTTTATCTCACCCTTTCATCTATTTTCTTTGCACACACTGTTTGTCTGTGAATGTGTCATTGCACTGGCTTTGCATCTCTCGGCACAAAAACACAAAGCAGGAGCATCTAAAGTTTTATTTCTGCACTTATCGGCATTTTTAGATTGATGTGTGGTAGGGCTGCACGGTTTTACAATTTTTCTGAAAAGTATTGCGATGCAATTTTAAAATTTGATACTTTTAAGAGCAGAAGATTAAAATTGAGTAAAATGTAGTTTGATGCTTCATGATAATTAAATTCCTTAACCTAATAACCATAGAATAAAAATGGAAATGAACCGAACCACTTGATCAATTATCTTGATCACATTTATTTAGAATATTATATTCAGTATATAGAATATTATAAATCTTAGAATATTTTCCCTCTGTTCAAAAGTTTTAACCTATCGCTGGTTTAATCTCCCAGTGGCTAATATGAATAGAAAATAATCTGTCCATTACGGATGGAAAAAAAAACATTTTCTCTGTCAACTTTTCTCTTTTTGGACTGTGACAATTTTATATTTATCTCTTGTTTTTTTCAGTCTCACTCGTCTTTTTCTCTCTCTCCATTTCTCCTCTGTCGTCAGTGTCTCTCTCTTTGTTTTTGATACTTTTTGATTTTATTAACTTTTATTGTTATTAATTCCTTTGCAGCCTTCAATCTTTTTCAAATCTGCCGATGTTCGGTCGCAAAATCTACTCCCTGAGGTCCACAGAATCAGTGCCACAACCGCCATTTTGATTTAAGATGGACCGCTAGATTTCAAAATGCTCGGTTTTGTTGCTATTTCTGATTAGTCAACAAGCCAAAAACACGAGATTCAACCATTTTGATTGGCTAGTAACTATGTCACTCCAATGTCCTGAGGTTGGGTGGAACAGTTTCCACATTTGACAGTGGCATTTTAGCTTGTATGCATTTTTGGCCAAACAGAAGTTGTTTTTTCCTTCTACACAATTGTCTCTATCCTTCCGAGAGTCCAAGTTTGGGCTGCATCTTCACAAACTCGACACCTTTGGTTGTGTTTGTGAGTACTGATTTTAGTTGCTGTTCTGGGACGTTGACTCCAATAGATGCTTTTTTTTGTCCCCTCTGACAGGAAAGAGTAAAGATGCCATAGATTTTCATGGCTTTAGAGTCCCAGTGGATTGCTTTAATATGAGAAAGTGGCTGAAAATGCTCTTTTTGTATGGCAGCCAAGAACATCAATCATTTTACTTGAGATTTCAAATGCATGAGAATCCAATTGAGAGGGAATTTGCTCTACAAAGGCCTTTGCGAAGCACTACTAATGCACAGCATAATCTCCCATGTTACACGTAATGCATGGAATCAATACACCAATGATGCGTTGCCAATTTGATTGATACATGGGAAAATATTGGGGGTTGTTTGATCGGAAAAATCCTTTTTGTTTTCAAATGTGCAAGTAAATGGTACTTAAATAGGGCTTTTTACTTCAATTCATTTCTTGATTTCACTGTCATGGTGAGTTACATATTTTGGATGTGTCCTTTGATTTTTCGAGGCTTAAATAAATGGAGCTTCCTCTAAGGGCACATGTAGGATAATAAACTAAAACAATAATGGTTGGGAGATTTATAGCAGGATATTTATTTTTGAAAAGCATTTTAGATTAATTGTTGCGTTAAACATTCCAATTGATTTTGTTGTAAAGTTGTTTGACAGTTTATCTCGTGGTGGTTTAAAAGGCTTGTTTGTTGAATACACAAGTTTATCATTTACAATCAAAACCAAGTTTGATTGTGAATATCACATTTTTTTCCATTACTTTCCATTACGTGATTCACTTCTATAAAGCTACATATGGGATGTTTTTTTAAAAGTAGTGGTAAAGGAAAGAAAACATGTACCTGTATATAGATAGATTTATGGATGGAAGCGAGGAAAATTATTTTTATAGTGCATATACCTCCACACACTATTTTGCTATTATTTATATAGCCTTTTGTTTGTTTATTTTCATATAGACTTGTACCATTCATACACTTTTATGGTTGCATATTCAAATTTTGTATTTTCTTGAAAATCAAACCTTTTTGTTTCTAGCACCATCTTCTATTAAGGCCTGAATTATGCTGATCATAAATCATGGAGTTATTATTGCCTTTTTTGCGGGGTCGGAATTTTCTTACACTATTTTTTATCAGCACAACACCTCAGAGACTCCATGTTGCGTCTGAGTAGATCTCCAGGAATCTTCTCTGGAAAGTGTGCAGCCTTGACGTTTTTGCGTCACTCTGAGGATCTAATTCGTTTTTCAGATACGTGAAGCGTCTGCGAAGCTTTATATTTCCCACAAAACTCCTTCCACATGTGTAAGATGACCCCTGACCCCGAGGGTCACAGTTACTGGGAGCGTGGTTGAACTCATGTCCACACTTCCCCAAGTGAAGAATTGCTGGAGACTTGGAGTCATGGCTGGACATGCAATTTCGAGTTCCCGAAAAGAGACTGAATGATTTTCACATACTGGATCAGTTTGACCCAATCAGACTTAATGCAAATAGGATTTCATCGCTCTGCCTACACAAAAAGTCCTGCTGCATTCAGATGTTGCACAAATGTTGAAAAGATCAGCAAACTACCATATTTATGCTAATGTAAGCACCCTGCCAATATAAGCACATAATTATAATTTCCAGAAAACTAATATTCTGGCTAAATCAGTCATGTCAAAAGTTTGAACGTTTCTGCCTAGTACATATCAGAGAAGGCGACTATAGCCAAAAAGAAGAATCTTCTTTGAAAGGCAAAGTGACTTGAAAAACTTGAAAATACACAACGGTGCCATTTTAAATAAAATTACGACAAAACGAGTAACACACATTTTTAACAATCACCAATCCATTATCAAATCTGGCCCGCTTGGCGAAAAGCTTGAAAGTCATTGGTTTTCAAGAATCTCTTTGAATCTGATTCACAATCCAATTTGGCCCTGAGAGCAAAAAGTTTGGAAACCCCTGGGCTAAAAACTTCTCTTAACAAAATTATTTGACTTCTTTTAACAAACCTAGCTTGTGACTGTTTTCCTTGAGTAATAGATAGAAAAAAGAACATTAAATAGTATATTTAAATGTAGTAGAGTATATCTCCGGTAGGAGGTGCTCAGATTCCACTTGCTACGTCCATATATGGGCCTATTCCGGATAGACAGAGAACAGAGTTCTCTCTTAATTTGTACATCCTGCCGGTTGTAATTACATGTTTACTCCTTTGGCTATTGGTTTTTCTATTCCATTTGTGTTTTTTTTTTGCAGATTTATGACAGTATATTTCCTTGTGGCCTCTTGATCCCAGTGCCTACTGTGCTTCTCTTCTGAAGTGCTAATAGAAAGGTCTGGCATGAGGCTTCTGAAAGACGGAGAACCAATCAGACGGCAGTCACGGTTCTGATTGGACCCACAGCTCTGGTTGGGATTAGAACTGGGTCGCATCTTGATAAGCTAGAGCGGGGCGGTTTGCAGTCTGGTGAACGGGAGTTGAAAGGAAAGTGGAACCCTGGGTAATTTCGCTGGCCGTTTGGACTGCGGGCTGTAGCAGGCAGGTCCTCACATTTCATCGCTCTCTGTAGGATTAGACCTTACAATGGGGAAAGAGCCCGGGCCTGCAACAGCAAACGAGATCAAAGCTATTTCTTTGCAACCGCTACCATGCTAAATGCACATTTTGTACAGGCAGGCGGCCAGCAGACGGTTCCCTGTGCTCCCACACGCTGAAAGTGAGATACCGAGAAAGACACTTTTAAGGGAACTTCTAGTTTTCGACCCCCCGTCACCCCTTGAGACGCTCAGCACTTCTATATTTCATTAAACGTAGGGATGAAAGTCAGAGCGGCTCCCCAGCAGGGATTTCTCTCTTCTCTGATGCCTTCCTCATCTCACTGATACAGGTTTCTGACTTCCTTAGATGGACTAATGCCTGACTTTCTGTCAAAACGTGACTTGTTCAACATCCTCCAGCCTGATTTAGGGCTCTAGATAGCAGATGACTCAAGTGATGATGCTGCAGACTTAAGCCTGGGTGCCACGCTGCCCCCTGCTCCGGGTTTGTGTGGGTTCACTTCACTGGATGGATTTAGATACGGTCCCTAGTGCCCATACTCACTCACTTTCTTTCTTTCTTTCTTTGCTGATGCATGAACGTTACTACTTCTGGGCCATAACTGAGATAGTTTGGGGGAAATCATGGACACGTCACTCAGTTCCACACCACATCTGGTCCAGAGGTTCATTTTCTAGAGGGAGGGTCTTCAATTGGTAATTGTCGTGAATTAGTTTTGGCATGGTGGCATTGTCCTGCTCTGTGATTGGTCAGCCACCACTTCAATATGACCCGCCTCTAGGCTTGTGATTGGCTCCAGCTTCCATTTGACATGTAAATGCTTATTTTGATATCATTGTTGTCCTAATTAAAAAAATAATAGCAAATACTTTTAAAGAACAGTAAATTCTGGGCTACTCGAAGTATCTTTTGGCTTAAGTAGGAAAAACTGTTTTTACTTTTTGTTAAACAGTTGTCACTTTATTGAGAGGGTTTTTTTGTCAATATTTTTTATTGCTTTAAAGATGATTCATTTTTATGTCTATTACTTATATAACTTAAAAACTGATATTCATTTCACAAAATAAGTAAATTAATTTCGATGTAATTTTTTTCATTTTTTTTTACAATTATTAAATTACATTATAAAAATAAAATCCTTCTCACAATCTTTAAATAAATTAAACTTTGGAAGATGCAACAAGTTGCAAACAATGTGAAAGAAGACTGAATTAAACTGACAAAGAATAAGACACACGATTTGCTAAACTCTGTAGGCCAAACTCAAGTCCTAAACCAGTGAAATCTTCTAAATATTCAGTGCTACTTATTTTGAAAATCCACAATAAAACTGCGAAACCTGATCAGCGGAAAAGCCACGGAGACCTTTTGTACATTCACAAAAAATAATTTTTTCATTACAGCATCCAAATGACAAGTCCATCATCTGCTAGTTGTGATATAGCTTCCTCTGGTTCCTCACATCAGCATCATGCAGCGAATGACGTTCATCCCCAGACACCGTCCTCTGAAACGAGAACAAAGCCTCTGAGATACATCTGCTCCATTTACTCATTACATTACACTCTTGCTTTTCCCGCAAAAGTGTTAAAAGCTTGATGTGTTTCAAATAGTGATCTTAGTGATAAACCTTTCACGGTGACGTCTCATTCCATCAGAGCTGGTGTGCAGAACCAACAGGTTGTGGGTTTGAATCTCAGGAAAAGCTTGATGTTTTTCTTTTCTTTTCAATGCTGAAATTACATACTGAAAGTGTCTGCCACAGTCATCACTGTAAATGTAATGATTTTACAATAGAAAGATTCAAATGTCGCAAGTTTGGACAACATTTTTTTATTAATTATTAAAGCAACACTCCATCTGGATGACAGTGATTATGAATTGTGGTTTATTATGTGATTAATACAAATGTTTTAGGCCGGATTTATTATTTGTGTGACCAATAGACAATCCTATTTTCAAAAATTGTGTGTGTGTGTGTGTGTGTGTGTGTTTGTTTATATGCAAGGACAAAATGGGACCCCAATTGCTAGGCTTCAATACTACAGTGGAGACATATGGTCACTTGTGGGGACCTTTGTTAGGTTACAATTCAGGTTTTGAAAAGTTGGAGTAAAGTGGTTGTGGACTTGGTGGTTGAGGTTATGATGAGGAGGATCGTATTGTTTTGTAAGTCTGATGGACCCCACTATGATATCAAAGCAAGTGTGTGTGTGTTTTGTGAGATTGCCAGGTTGAGTCTAGCTATGGATGGATGAATGATGGATGTATGGATAGATAGAGCTTGACAGCAATCTTTCATCCTTCAGGCGGGGATTTTTCTTTCACTAGATTAAAAATTCAGGCATTTTTTCTTAAACATTAGGGACTGAAATGTGTGTAACAAACCGGCCTGAAAAAAGCAGTTGCGTGATGGTTTGACTGGGTGAGAAGCCATGTTCGTTTCGCTAATAAGCCACATTAAGACGCAAAGTAAAATTTCAGCTATAAATAGCGATTATCACAACTCAAACCCCATTGGCTGTGAGTCCAATCATCTGAAAACATCTTCCTGTTCCTTCCCGTGTGACTCTCTAATTGAATGTAACTACAGGTGGTAATTGCCCCGATACAGGAAAACCAGGCAGGTAATTTGGAGCAATTAGGTGGCTTTTTGTATCTAGAACTTTCCGATCCGCCTGCTCCGCGCTAATGGAAAGTCTAATTAAGACAGCGTACCATTAGTTACTGATATCTAATCATTTGATTTAATTAAAGCACACGCTCGGAAAAGATGTCGAACATGATGCACTGACAAATGAGTTGAGCTTTTGATTTGGCTTTTGCCCCGCGGAGTCTGTCAGGGTGATTGTCACTCTCTGAATTGATTTCTCTCTCCCCGAGCTCGTCTCTGTGCACCTACTGAACACGTATAGGACCTTTACATGCAGATGTTTCCAGGACCGACTTCTGGCTCAATCAGAGAAATCTGGTAATGAATCTCCTGATGCTGGCGGGATAAGGAACCAGACCTTCATTACAGGAGCTTCTTCCCTCTGACAGTAATTATATCACTGAGGAAAACTTCTCAAGGTGAAGCAGAAATACGCTGCGGATGAATGTGATGGAAACCTGTGACCCTGGAAAATCCATATGATTAGTGCTCGGAATAAAATTTTGTTTTATTGTAAAGCTCTATATTTAAGCATTTTCAGAATCACTTATTTCTTGACTTGGTCACAGGCTTTTTATTATTTATTATTTATTATTAACTATTAATATTCATTTAAAAGATTAATAAATACAAAGATTTCTAATTACAAATCACCATTACATGCTTTACATATATGTATACACTGTATATACTGTAAATATGTATTTATAATTCATATATACTGTATTCATATATTTGTGTATGTAATAGTGATAGAGAGAGACAGAGAGAGATGGATGGATGGACGGACCGACCGACTGACCTTCACAGAACTGCTGCTTCATTTTCTCAATGACCTTTGACCTTCAGGCAGCGACTTTTACTTTCACTAGATTACAAATCCAAGCATTTTTGACTTCAAGATTAGGGACTAAAGTGGAGTAACTGTTTGGCCTGAAAGGAATGGTTGTGTGATTGGTTTGACTGGGTCAGAAGCCATTTTCATTTTACTAATGAGCCAGACATTAAGTCTCGCAATACTCCAAGGAGTTTGTCCCTATAATAAAAATTCCAGCTAAATTGCCATCTAACATCTCCTCTACACTGAGTGGAAGAGGCAAAGACTTCAACGTTGGTTAAATATCGGTTATATTAATAAAGCGGATATTTTTCAAAACTCATGTCAACATTTTGCGCCGATGCATTTTGATGCATTTGTTGACGTTCGTAATTCAGGGTACCACTGTAATGGAGTCTGTGGGCGAGGTGGCAAAATATGAAAACTAGGTTAAACATTCTGTAATATTAATAGCAATTAGAGTAAAAATTGGTTGTCTGTTTAACTTCAACCGTCCCTGCCGGGCCATGTATTTTTGAACAAATATAATTAGCTAGTAAGATCAAACCTCTTGTTCCATATATTTCCAATTCTCTTTTTTCCTCTCGGCTCATAGTGACTTGCAAGAGTCTCAAATTACAACTCAATCCTCATCAACTACAATTTTTTTCATAATTTTTTTCACAATTGTTTCACATTTTGACCAGACTAGTTTAAAATATCCATATTTCAATTTCCAGTTCTTGCGGCCAGTTAAATTCATAGCAATGTAGAACGTGGTCGCCAAAAAAAGTGAATGAGTTTGTCAATATGGCCTCAAGAGACCATTTCACAATCGTGGTCTGCTCATAAGTGACACACATAAACTCGGAGCAGTAGGCTGCGTTAATATATGGCGTCCAGTGGTCATATGGTGGTCAGTGACTTGCTAATGGACACACAGTTGTGAAACCCAACAGATTGGGATTGGAACTTGCAACCTCTGGACCACAACTGGCAAAAGTTGGGCATCACTGATGAAAACCGAATTGAACGTTACTGACATTCTTTGGTGACACGTGGCGGAAATTTCTCTGGGCTTCTTTCCGGCTCACGACAGAGTGACAGGAGAAGTGGTGATCTGTCAGGCGGTGGAATGGGCGCAGGCTTTGAGTAATGAGGGGTGTCTCCACCTCAGATGCCCTCTACCTGCAAACACCCCGAGACAATAACGCCTGTGATGGAATCTGAATGCTGACGGAACAGATTTCCGGTCTTGTCCTTCACTCTCGGGCGTCTTGGGCCGTTCTTCGCCGTCTGGCTGAGTGACAGGAACGTGACGATAAAGCAATAGATAAAAATGTGCGTATCTCATCTGACTGGCCTGATCAATCAAGCCAAGCTGGGAGAAATCCGGGAAGCTGCATCGCTAACATTCCCACGCTTTCTTCATTTCTGTTTGTTTGGTGTAAAGATGTGTTTGCTTGAACTGTTGGACTTCATTTGTCTCACAAACTACATTTCCCATAATGCCACGCAGCATTACCATTGTCAGCTGTGCCTCTGTTCGTCAATCAGTGCTGGATAGTAACTGCTTCTGTCTTTCCTCATTGCTTATTGATAATTACAGGACGACGTTTGTAATGGACATTTTCCTTTTTTCAACTTACTCTTTGTCCCTAATTTTTGAACACAGATAAATAATGAACATTTTTCTTTTTTAAAGTCTATGTCTCTAATTCGCATAGCAACTTTGCATTGGTCTCGAATTAAGAAAAGCACCTATACAAATAAACATGAACTTGAACTTAATGTTTGATTTTCTTTACGTTTCCAAACAAACCAAATTGTTTCCGTTTAACTTTTTCCTCAACCATCCATTTTTGGGTCACGAGGAGCTGAAGCCATTCCCAGCGACTCAGAGCCACATAGCAGGACACACCTCCTGGACTGTTGGCCAACCAATCACAGCGTGGGACACACTTTCACATTCTCAATCCCACAGATGAGTAATTTCCACACTCCAATTCACCCGCATCTTTTTGAAGTGTCTGAGAAAGCGAAGTGTGGGATGAAAAGGAATAATACACAAACTGCCCTCCACGTTTGTGTATTAATAATCTCCAATAATAATCCACATGAACAGATTTTCGTACTGAGCAGCTCATTGAATGCATTACTGCCTCCTGCCACAAGGTCAGCGGCGTGCGATTATTACACGCCGGCACTTTGCGCACTAATCAGGGTAGTAAACACCGCCTGCGCTGTGGCATTTTCATGCGCGCTCACACGCCGCTGCAGCGCTGGCAGGACGCCAGGTGTAGGACGGGTCTGGTGGCCAGATTTCGAGGTGCAGCTCTGATTTTGACATTGCGTGCGTTTACTCTCCCTGATTTGCATAATGCGAGGCCTGCGGATCAGACTAAATTACGCTGGACCCCTGGGCACCGCAGACGCGTGTTTGGCTTGGCATGGGCCGCGCGAGTCGGGAGAAAGCGGGTCCTTGTGAGAAGATGAAACCAGTTTCACTCCTCCAGTCGTTAGCACAGCAAACTGGGCTTTTCCCAGTGACTTCACACTTTCCAGCTTGTCGTTCTGTCCATCTCGATTCGATGGTTGGGTCTGGAAAAGTGTAGAAAGAGATTTGCCATCTTTCTCTATTGATGGCTATCTACTTTTGCTTCCATGGTTGTAAATCTGTGCTGTATTTCTATCTTTCTATTTCTATCACTCTCTCTTTATCCCTCTCTCTCTCCATCTATCTTCCTGTCTGTATCTATTCTTTCTCCTTTTCACTTTTTTATCTATCTATCTATCTATCTATCTATCTATCTATCTATCTATCTATCTATCTATCTATCTATCTATCTATCTATCTATCTATCTATCTATCTATCTATCCATCCATCCATCCATCCATCCATCCATCCATCCATCCATCCATCCATCCATCCATCCATCCATCCATCCATCCATCCATCCATCCATCCATCCATCCAT